>CM029015.1:32103955-32703955 GCA_016801055.1 Panax notoginseng | reverse complement strand
ATACATCACCTATTCTGAGTCGCCAAATACATGGTACAAAAATAAATACAACTTCATTATAATAATTGTCGTGCAAAATACGACAACATAAATACTGTGAGTTTAAATATAAATATTGTCTTCTAGACAATATCAACACTCAAATAAGTCCTCATTATAATTATTGAAACACTATTTTACAAAATACTGAGGACTGCTAACACGACTGACTGGAAACATCACTCCACACCCCGACTAGTTTCCGCTATATTCTTGCCTCCTGAGAAAAATGGAACAAAAAGAAAAAGGATGAGCTCAACTAGCCCAGTAAAGAATATTATGACTAAGATAATAAACAACAACTTATCATTAGTCTTTAACAGGGAAAAATCTGATAAAATATAATAGACAACAAGTTTTAGATCAACAACTGCAGCGGAAATAGCAAACAATTAGAAGAGTCAAGTAGAGAATGAATTCTATTATCTTCTAAGATTTAAAAGTCCATCAACGATATTTTATCCCTATAACATCAATCAATAACCATCTTTAATCAAATATTCATCTTTGCACTACAGGCCAAAGATATTCATTTGTAACACCAGTCGGTCATGTTCATCTCAACACTTATTCATCTTTACACTACGGGCCAAAGATATTCATCAGTTAATCATTCATCTATGCACTACAGGCCAAAGATATTCAGTAATATCATCATTTAGGACTGAGGATGATGAAAAATTATCTTAAAAAAATGAATCCAATGAGACAGAAGGACAAATATTAGGGATTCGTATTACAGTTTATCCAAGTGCAATAATACTCCATAATAACCAATCGTGAAGGAGAATTCAAAAATAAAGATTAAAACATAGATACAATCAAAGATACTAATCATAATAGACATCTTGGACAAAAAGAAAATTTTTTATTTTTCGGTGAATAGTGCTGTATTCGTGAATAGTAACCCCGACATAAAAAGTTTCAAATTTGATAAAAAGTTCATATCAATATTTCAGCATAATGATATTGAAGAAAATAATATCATTTAAGAAGAAAATAATATCTCTTACCTCAAATGAACAGTACTTCTGATCAAAATATCGTATATGAGGCTGAATGAAACTTTTGCTGAATAGCAACTCTCAAAGTATCAAAATACTCATAAAATACACTCGAGAATGTAGGAGAGAAAGAGAGAAAACTTATGAATTCTGGTGTGATTTTCAATTCTAACTTAGCCCTCTATTTATAGGAAAATGTTAGCACGCCGAAGCAGACTTGACCTGCAACCTGATGTCTTTACCTGCTACTATTTCCACCCACCACATTTGAATAAAAATTTCAGCACATTTCTCACCAATCAAAAGTGGGGCCCACCAATTCTAGAATTTTCTACCAAAATGATAAATTTTGAAACTTCAACAATTTTTGAACCAGTCATCTCTTAAAATTTATAACAAATCATACGTTCATTTTTAACGGTTCAAAATTTGTGGACATATACTCAACTTATATATGTATAACATATCCAAAAATCACAACGATCCAACGGTCGGATAAAAAATTATAACTCACGCAATATAACTCAAAAACACTGGTTTGATTTTTAATACCTCCAATCCGACAAAAATACTGATAAAACAACTCAGCATTAATTCCTTCATTTATAACCACAAAAATTTATCCCTCATTTATATCCACAAAAAAATATATTTTCTTATCATATAAATCAATAATTAATTATTCATAAATAATATCATAGAATCACAATTATGACAACCAGGCCGTTCCCAGGAAAGAGGGGGCTTTCCAATAAGGATTTTTCCTTACTGGCGCGCAATTAGATGATCAAACCTCTCCTTAGACAGAACTTTCTAGATATTGCCAATAATGTTATCTAATAATATTATTCAAATAATATGAATTATTGATCTGATAATAGAAAATACTGTGCAGCAACAATTATTGAAACAACAATAATATTAAATATCAACGTAGCAATTATTGAATCAATAAAATAAAATATTGAACAGTAATTACTGTAACAATTATTGAGTAGTGTCTTCTTACGTAAGGATCAATAATTGGTGTAATACCGTGTGCTACTGTATTTTAACCACCGGGTATTCCAACAGTATTAACGGTAATAACTACGCCGTTATTTATAAACAACTTATACTTGTCATTTTCTTCATCCAATCGCTTTTCGTTATGGGGCCCACACAAGGCTACGCCATCGTACGAATATTCCCCGACAGCGAAAATATTCCACGACCAAACGAATATTCCCCGACAAAATGAATATTTTATAATCACTTGCTTATTTTGTAAAATTTACACATTTCACCCATAACCAAAGTATTATATCAAATTAACACCTTATTATTCACAATAATATTTAGAGAAAATTTGATTTTATTCATTAATAAGTTGGGGTCTTACAACCTCCCCTCCTTATGAAATTTCGTCCTCGAAATTAACGTACGTAACTGGTGTTTCGAAAAGGTGAGGATACTTCACTTTCATTTCTGATTCCAACTCCCAGGTCATTTCTTCAATAGCATGGTTTCTCCAGAAAACCTTAACTTGTGGTATAACCTTCATGCGTAGAACATGCTCTTTCCTATCCAAGATCTTAATAGGTACCTCCTCGTACGTTAAATCTTCGGCTATCTCGTATGGTTCTAACTCAATTATGTGGTTCGGGTCTTTAACATATTTACGAAGCACAGATACGTGAAAAACATTATGAACACGAGACATGCTTGGAGGTAATGCGAGTCGATATGCCACATTTCCTATTCGGTCAAGAATTTTAAATGGACCAACAAATCGTAGATTGAGCTTTCCTCTCTTCCCAAATCTTGTAATTCCTTTCCATGGTGCAACACGTAACAATACATGATCCCCAATACTAAATTCCATATCTTTTCGATGAAGATCTGCATAACTCTTTTGTCGATCGTGTGCCGTTTGTATACGTTATCGAATCGTTTGGATCTTCTCTATAGTTAAGCATACCAATTCTGGTCCCAACAACGTTGCTTCTCCCACCTCGTCTCAGTATACTGGAGAACGACACTTTCGTCCATACAAGGCTTCAAATGGAGTCATACCTATACTTGCCTGATAACTGTTATTGTAGGAGAATTTCACCAGTGGCAAGTACTGATCCCAACTTCCTTTGAAATCTGGAACACAGAGACTTAATAGATCTTCAAGGGTTTGAATAGTCCTCTCTGATTGCCCATCCGTTTGAGGATGGTATGCTGAACTGAATCGTAAATCCATGCCCATAGCTTTCTGCAAGCTAACCCAAAATCGTGAAGTGAATCTTGGGTCACGATCCAAAACTATATTTACTGGCATGCCATGCAATCTCACAATCTCATTCACGTATATACTAGCAAGACATTCAAGGGAATAAGTCTCACGTATAGGCAACAAATGGGTAAACTTGGTTAATCTATCCATAATGACCCAAATCGCATCTAAGCCTTGAGAAACCTTGGGAAGACCCGTAACGAAATCCATAGTAATGTGTTCCTACTTCCATTTTGGAATCTCAAGTGGTTACAATGGACCATTTGGTACTTGATGCTCCGCTTTTACACGTTGACAAGTTAAACACCTCGAGATAAACTCCGCGATCTCTCTTTTCATATTGCTCCACCAAAATATATGTCGAAGATCATGATACATTTTGGTACTCCCAGGATGAATTGCAAACGGTGTGTTGTGTGCCTCCATCATGATTCTATGCTTCAAGTCAAAATCGTTAGGAACATAAAGTCTAGAGTTGACTCGAAGTATTCCTTCTTCATCGATTCTTACTTCTGGAATAGCACCTTCTTGCACTTTCTTCTTTATACGCATCAGCTCCATGTCCGTAGCTTGAGCAGCTTTAACTTTATTAATTCAAGTCGGTTCTACTCGTATATTTGATATCATCATGTGGGTACTTGGAGCCTTCATCTCTATCTCCATCCTTTGTAAATAATACAAAATGGGCCTTTGCATTAACAACATTGCACTCGTACCCGTATATGATCTTCTACTCAACGCATCAACTACTACGTTCACTTTTCTAGGATGATATTGGATGGTATGATCATAATCTTTTAATAGCTCGAGCCAATGTCGTTGCCACATGTTGAGTTCCTTTTGGGTGAAGAAATATTTGAGGCTTTTATGATCTGTATAGATCTCCACTTTCTCCCCATATAGGTAGTGTCTCCATATCTTCAACGCGAAAACGACTGCTGCCAACTCCAAATCATGAGTAGGATAATTCTTCTCATATTCTTTGAGTTGTCGCGAGGTATAGGCTATGACTTTCCTATGTTGCATGAGAACACATCCTAACCCTTTGCCTGAAGCATCGCTGTAGATAACAAATCCATCCGAACAAGATGGTATTGTCAGAACAGGTGCCGAAATGAGTCTCCTCTTGAGTTCTTGGAAACTCTTCTCGCATTCCTCACTCTATAAGAATTTTGTATCTTTCTGAGTCAGCTGAGTTAACGGAGTAGCGATTCGAGAAAATCCTTCCAAAAATCTCCGATAATAACCAGCTAAGCCCAGAAAGCTACGTAGTTCAGTTACCGACTTCGGTTGTTCCCAACTTTGTATGGCTTCAATCTTCGCCGGGTCAACAGATACTCCATGTTTTGACACCACGCCCAAGGAATGCTACTTCCTCAAGCCAGAACTCGTATTTCTTCAGTTTGGAATATAGCTTATTTTCACGAAGCCTTTGCAATATCAGCTTCAAATGGCGCTCATGATCTTCATGGCTTTTGGAATAGATGAGGATGTCATCAATAAAGACAACAACGAACTGATCTAAATATTCTTTAAACACACGGTTCATCATATCCATGAAGGCAGCAGGAGCATTAGTCAATCCAAAAGACATGACTAAGAATTCATAATGCCCGTACCGAGTTCTGAAGGCAGCCTTTGGAATATTCTCAGTTTTAATCTTCAACTGATGATATCCAGAATGAAGATCGATCTTTGAAAAGAATTGTGCTCCTTGCAATTGGTCGAACAGGTCATCAATACGAGGTAGCGGATACCTATTCTTGATGGTTACATGGTTTAATTCTCGATAGTCAATACAAAGTCGCATACTCCCGTCTTTCTTCTTTACGAATAAAACAGGAGCACCCCAAGGAGACGTACTAGGACGAATGAAACCGATGTCTAACAATTCCTTTAATTGGACTTTTAACTCCTGAATTTCAATAGGAGCCATTCGATAAGGGGTTTTAGAAATGGGCTTTGTACCGGGTTCAAGGTCAATAAAGAATTCAACTTCATGTTCTGGGGGTAGACCAGGAAGTTCTTCAGGAAATACGTCAGGAAATTCACTAACAACAGAAATATTATTCAAATCTGACGTGCTTTTGTTCAAGTCCATGACATGGGCTAAGAAAGCTTGACATCCGTTTTTCAATAAATGAATGGCTTTATGGCTTGATATAACAGTGATTGATTTTAATGGTTTGGTTGCTTGAATTCGCATAACAGGTTGGTTAGGAATATGAAAACTAACAACCTTACAAAAAACAATCAATTTTGGCATGATGAGTAGTTAACCAATCAATTCCTAAAATCACATCAAAAGTAAGTATCTTTAAAGAGATAAGGTCAACATGTAATGTGATTGTGCCAACTTGGATAAAGGAAGATTTAAAAACTGTAGATGTAATGAAAGTTTCTCCTAACGGAGTCTCCATAGATAGGTCAAAGTCTAATTTCTCTAGAGTCAAGTTTAAACGTTGAGCACAAGCAGGAGAGATAAAAGAATGGGTAGAACCGATATCTAATAAAGTATAAACTTCGCAAGAATTCAAGATTAGCTTACCCGTGATCACCTCATTCGGGTTTCTCGCGTTTTGGCCAGTCACGACAAACGCCCTTCCAGGAACCGCTGATTTCGACGTATCCAGGATAACTTTTGGAGTCACCATCCCCGCTTAACTTGGTTTTGCTACAGAACACTCTCGAGCTATATGACCCTCCTTTCTACAGTTATAACATACCTTGGATTATTATGGGCAGTTTGGGATGATATGCCCCTCTTTCTCACATTTATAACATACGACCGGTGGTCGTTCTCCTCCCCTAGAAATAGTTGATGTTTGTGGTGACGTCTTCACGTTATCATTGTTGTACCTTCTCTTTGTGAAATCTCCTCCCGACTCGCTTCTTCTATTATCACGGCCACGATTACCACCAGAGTGGTTACCGCTTTTGTCCGAATGCTTTCCTCCCTGCTGGTTTTCATTGGTCCGATGACCGCTGCCACCGGTATTACCTTGGTTGTGTTCCCTCGGTTGAATTTACTCATTATCTCGCTCTAATAATTGAGCCCTGTTTACAACATCTGAATAAAAAGAAAATTTATGAGAGATAAGATATTGCCGAATCTCGGGTTTTAAACCTCTCAGAAACATCCTTGTCATTCGTTCCTCATTCTCGACCAAATGAGGTGCAAACCTGGATAACTCTGCAAACTTCGCCTCGTATTGGGACACCGTCATGTTATTTTGTTCCAGTCTAATAAACTCTACCTCCTTCATATGACGAATACTTTCAGGAAAGTACTTGTCATTAAACAGTTTTTGAAATATTTTCCAGGACATGTTGAGTGTGTTAGACTGGGTACGCTTCACAGACTCCCACCAGTAGTCTGCCTCACCGCGAAACATAAAAGTGGCGAATGGAACCTTCTATTCCTCCGTGCATCCCAAGACATCGAATATCTTGGTAATTTGTTTGACCCACGTTTCCGCCTTGATCGGATCTGGCTTTCCATGAAAGTCTGGTGGTCCCAACTCTTTAAACTGCTTGGCCGTGACAAACCACGCGTTGTTATCATTTCCACCCATATTCTGCACACGAGTCTCCCTCGTCTGATTTTGCATGAACTGTAAAAAGCTCCTAAACATTCCATCATTCATCGTTTGCTCGGTAACGTTGTTTACAGGAGGAATATTGTCATCCTGTTGCACATTCTCCTGATTGGTAACTAAAGGTGTTTCCACGGTCTCATACACTCCATTGTTAACGTTCTCAGCAGCCATTCCTAAATACTGCCATAAAACAAGGGTTAATTAAACAAATTATCATATAACATAATATCCCTATATTATGACCAACCAACAAATAAGCTTAGGTAGGACACACTAGCGAAGGATTTACTCGTCTCTCCCCTCCTAGTTCTATTCCCCGATCTCCGCCAGAGACCATATCCCTAAGCTCTGATACCAACTGTGACGCCCCCAAAATAGGTATACATCACCCATTCTGAGTTGCCAAATACATGGTACAGAAACAAATACAACTTCATTATAATAATTGTCGTGCAAAATACGACAACACAAATGTTGTGAGTTTAAATACAAATATTGTCTTCTAGACAATATCCACACTCAAATAAGTCCTCATTACAATTATTGAAATACTATTTTACAAAATAGTGAGGACTGCTAACGCAACTGACTGGAAACATCACTCCACACCCCGACTAGTTCCCGCTATATTCTCGCCTCCTGAGAAAAATGAAACAAAAAGGAAAAGGGTGAGCTCAACTAGCCCAGTAAAGAATATTATGACTAAGATAATAAACAACAACTTATCATTAGTCTTCAGCAAGGAAAAATCTGATAAAATAAAATAGACAACAAGTTTTAGATCAACAACTACAGCGAAAACAGCAAACCATTAGAAGAGTCAAGTAGAGAATGAATTCTACTATCTTCTAAGACTTAAAAGTCCATCAACGATATTTTATCCCTGTAACATCAATCAATAACCATCTTTAATCAGATAATCATCTTTGCACTACAGTCCAAAGATATTCATTTGTAACACCAGTCCGTCATGTTCATCTCAACACCTGTTCATCTTTGCACTACGAGCCAAAGATATTCATCAGTTAATCATTCATCTTTGCACTACAGGCCAAAGATATTCAGTAATATCATCATTTAGGACTAAGGATGATGAAAAATTATCTTAAAGAAAACGAATTCAATGAGATAGAGTGACAAATATTAGGGATTCGTATTATAGTTTATCCAAGTGCAATAATACTCCATAATAACTAATTGTGAAGGAGAATTCAAAAATAAAGATCAAAACATGGATACAATTAAAGATAGTAACCATAATAGATATATTGGACAAAAAGAAAAATTTTTCTTTTACGGTAAATAGTGTCGTATTCATGAATAGTATCATAAACGTGAATAGTGTCGTATACGTGAATAGTAACCCCGACACAAAAAGTTTCAAATTTGATAAAAAGTTCATATCAATATTTCAGCATAATGATATTGAATAAAATAATATCATTTAAGAAGAAAATAATATCACTTACCTCAAACGAACAGTACTTTTGATCACAATATCGTATATGAGGCTGAATGAAACTTGTGCTGAATAGCAACTCTCAAAGTATCAAAATACTCACAAAATACGCTCGAGAATATAGAGAGATAAAGAAAGAAAACTTATGAATTATGGTGTAATTTTCAATTCTAACTTAGCCCTCTATTTATACGAAAATGTTAGCACGCCAAAGCAGACTTGACCGGCAACCTGATGGCTTTACCTGCTACTATTTCCACCCACCACATTTGAATAAAAATTTTAGCACATTTCTCACCAACCAAAAGTGGGGCCCACCAATTCTTGAATTTTCCACCAAAATGATAAATTCTGAAACATCAACAATTTCTGAACCAGTCATCTCTTAAAATTTATAACAAATCATACGTTCATTTTTAACGGTTCAAAATTTATGGACATATACTCAACTTATATATGTATAACATATCCAAAAATCACAATGATCCAACGGTCGGATTAAAAATTATAACTCACGCAATATAACTCAAAAACACTAATTTGATTTTTAATACCTACATTCTGACAAAAATACTGATAAAACAACTCAGCATTAATTTTTTCATTTATAACAACAAAAATATATCCCTTATTTATATCCATAAAAAAAATATTTTCTTATCATATAAATCAATAATTAATTATTCACAAATAATATCACAGAATCACAATTATGACAACCAGGCCGTTCCCAGGAAAGAGGGGGCTTTTCAATAAGGATTTTTCCTTACTGGCGCGTAATTAGATGACCAAACCTCTCCTTAAACAGAACTTTCTAGACATTACCAGTAATGCTATCTAATAATATTATTCAAATAATATGAATTATTGATCTGATAATGGAAAATACTGTGCAGCGATAATTATTGAAACAACAATAATATAAAATATCAACGTAGCAATTATTGAATCAATAAAATAAAATATTGAACAGTAATTACTGTAACAATTATTGAGTAGTGTTTTCTTACGTAAGGATTAATAATTGGTGCAATACCGTGTGCTACTGTATTTTAACCACCGGGTATTCCAACAATATTAACGGTAACAACTATGCCGTTATTTATAAACAACTTATACTTGTCGTTTTCTTCATCCAATCGCTTTCCATTATGGGGCCCACACAAGGTTGTGTCTTCGTACGAATATTCCCCGACAGCAAGAATATTCCACGACCAAACGAATATTTCCCGACAAAATGAATATTTTATAATCACTTGCTTATTTTGTAAAATTTGCACATTTCACCCATAACTAAAGTATTATATCAAATTAACACCTTATTATTCACAATAATATTTAGAGAAAATTTGATTTTATTCATTAATAAGTTGGGGTCTTACAACATTCGCCTTCAGAAGGATGTCTTTCGGGTTATGCAATGCCCCGAACACTTTTCAGAGATGTATGATGGCAATTTTTTTGGATATGGCGGAGCATAATGTGGAGGTATTTATGGATGACTTCTCAGTATTCGGGGATTCTTTTGATTTGTGTTTGGAATATTTAATGATGGTATTAATTAGATGTGTTGAGACGAACTTAGTGTTGAATTGGGAAAAGTGCCATTTTATGGTACAAGAAAGAATAATTTTGGGACATAAGGTGTCGAAGAAAGGACTAGAGGTGGACAGGGCCAAATTAGAGACAATTAAGAATTTGCCACCACCAACTTCTGTAAATGGTGTTCGTAGTTTCTTAGGATATACATGCTCTACCGCAGATTCATTAAAGATTTCTCCAAGATAACAAAGCCACTTTGCAGCTTATTGGAGAAGGATGTACAATTCAAGTTTGATGAGGATTGCCGGTCTACATTTGAGCATTTAACGAGGAAGTTAACTTCAGCACCAGTGATTACAGCACCGGATTGGGACATACCATTTGAGTTGATGTGTGATGTTAGTGATTATGCTGTGGGGGCTGTTTTGGGCTAGAGAAGGGAAAGGATCTTTCATGTGATATACTATGCGAGCAAGACCCTTACTGATGCTCAGTTGAACTACACCACCACAGAGAAAGAACTTTTTGCAGTTATGTATGCTTTTGACAAATTTTGAGCGTATCTAATTGGGACAAGGGTGATAGTATACATAGATCATGAGGCAATTTGATACTTGGTGGCAAAGAAAGATGCAAAGCCTCGAATAATCAAGTGGATACTTCTATTGTAGGAATTCAATTTGGAGATCAAGGACATGAAAGGTGCTGAGAATTAAGTGGTGGACCACTTATCTAGACTGAAAAATCCGGGAAGAGATGGAGATGACAAAGTTGTGATTAATGAGTCTTTTCCAAATATACAGTTATTTGTGGTGAAAGGGGAAGTGCCCTGGTTCGCGGACCATGCTAACTATTTAGTGAGTAAGATCATTCCAGCAGACTTGATTGGTTATCAGAAGAAGAAATTTTTGCATGATGTGAAGTGGTTTATATGGGATGAACCGTATTTGTTCAAATAATGTGTTGATCAGAAGATAAGGAGATGTATCCCATATAGCGAGACAGAAGGGATTTTGCAGGATTGCCACGCTTCATTATATAGAGGTCACTACGGTGGAGAAAGGACAGCGACTCGAGTGTTGAAAGCAGGATTCAATTGGCCGACGATTTTTAAAAATGCTTACAGTTTTGTCCAGAGATGTGATAGATGTCAAAGAGTTGGGAATATATCGAAAAGAAATGAGAGGCCATTGAAAACGATCCTCGAGGTTGAAATTTTTTATGTTTGGGGGATAGATTTCATGGGTCCTTTTATTTCTTTATGTGGAAATTTATACATCTTGTTAGCAGTCGACTATGCTTCGAAGTGGGTGGAAGTGGTAGCTCTTCCAACTAATGATGCCAAGGTGGTCCTACAATTTTTATAAAGAAGTATTTTTATAAGGTTTGGGACTCCAAGGGCTATCATTAGTGATGAAGGCAGTCATTTATGTAATTGACAATTTACAGCTCTATTGGCTAAGTATGGGGTAAATCATCGCATTGTTACAGCTTACCATCCTCAAACCAATGGTAAGGCAGAGGTTTCAAATCGTGAAGTAAAGAGAATTTTGGAGAAAGTCGTGAACCCCACAAGAAAGGATTGGTCATTAAAGCTTGATGATGTTGTATGGGCGTATAGGACTGCTTTCAAGACTTCGTTGGGCATGTCACCGTTTCAGCTGGTTTATGGAAAGGCTTGTCACCTTCCCATGGAGCTTGAGCATAAGGCGTATTGGGCAATTAGGAAGCTCAACTTTGACTTAAAGGTTGCAGGTGAAAAACGCCTCCTCCAACTTAATGAGTTGGATGAATTCAGGTTATCAGCCTATGAAAACTCTAAGCTGTATAAAGAAACGGTAAAGAAATGGCATGATCACAAAATTATGGAGAGAGTATTCGAGCCAGGACAAAGAGTTCTGTTGTTTAATTCAAGACTTAAACTTTTCCCTAGGAAGCTCAAATCTAGGTGGTCAGGGCCATTTACAGTGAAGACAGTTTATCCACATGGTGCAGTAGAGGTATTCGACAAATTTCCAGATAAGTCGTTCAAAGTGAATGGACAACGACTTAAGCACTACTATGGTGGTGAGGTTGACAGGCAGAAAGTCACCTCCATTCTTTCTTCAACGTGATTGAATCATAGATTAGTCAAGCTAATTGACTATAACTTAGTGCTTGATGGGAGGCACCCCATTATTTCTATCCTTACCTCTTGTTTAATTCTGTTTTGATCATATTTATTTTTCACTTTCATGTTAGTTTCTATAGCATAACTAGTGTTGGTATAAGTTTTGAGGAGTTGAATATGTATATGATGATGATTAGGAGTATCATATAAAGCATTGTTTAGGGATAGTCGTTCATGCATATTAATTAGTTCATGTTTTGATTTTGGAGAATTGATAAATCTCATATTGGTATTTGTTGTTTGTACAGGTGCATTGCAAATTATCAGTAGCCATTTTGCTATACTTAAAGATCCAGTTCAGTATGATCAGGATGCAGGGCCGTGCGGCTGCGCAATGAAACATTTCAAAAACCGCGCACCCGCACCATGTCTCTATGCAACAAATTCAATAGCGTGCCCGCGTTCTTATCCAGTATAAATGTTGCGCAGCCGCGCCTGAGACTAGAGTTGGAACTTTTTTTTTAGTTTTTAAAGATGTGCCAACCCCACTCTCTTATATCAGTACTTTGAAGACGTGCGTCTCTCCATTTCTATTCAAATCGACGCCTATCTTCACTTCTCCAAACCGTTCCATTTCAAATTCGTAACTCCTCACCCCATTATATATGCATTCCATTCTCCAATCAATACTCAAACTTCTCTCCTTATCTGCTAATTCAAACATAGAGAAACTAGAGTTTCTTTAGAGGGTGAGCGAAAACAGTAAGTTTAGGGGAGTCCAGTGCACGTATTTTCTCAGTCCAATTGTTTTTTTTTCAATTTAGAATTCTTCTCTTCATCAAGTGCAATAGGGCCTAAACGAGCACGTTCACGCACTCCACAGTTGTCTTCCTCGAGTGGCCAAACTGAAGACACTATTGATTCTTCCAAATTTCTCAGTTTTGAAGCCCTGTCAGAATACTATAGAATCGTGGCAAAGATATTTGTGAGGGAGCGTGGTTTCAAGCCTGAGGCACAAGATGGGCAACTAAAAGAAATAATCAGAGAAAGATGTTGGCTTGGAGTCTGTTCTACACCAGTGCTTGCACCTATGGGCATTGTACGGGAGTTTTATGCAAATGCAAAGGAGACCATGAGTGGGTTTTCATATGTCAGAGGTGTGCAGATAGACTATCGCCCACAGGCGATTCATAGAGTGTTCAATTTACCCGACCATCCTACTGGACGTGTGAATTGGGTCGAGGCTGCGAGATTCGAGACTGACCTCGTAATAACCTGATATTTTCTATATAATTAAATAAGAAATTTTGTGTATAAATTTTTTATTTATTTTAAAGGTGGGTATATGTATAAGACAAGCGTATGTATTTATGTGATAAATAAAAATATATTTATTACATGAATAATTACAAATAATTTTATTTTAGAATTATTGATCATTAAAAATTATATTCTTATAATAATTAATTTAATAGTAGAAATGTTTTTATTAATTAATTTCCATGAGAATATGATTATTATATTATTTAAAATAGTTATTGGAATTATTATAATAATTATTTTATTATATGAATTTTAGTTCAGATTATTTAAGTTAATTATTTTAATTTAATTAATAATGTTATATATGCAAGATAAATCAGATATGGAATCCAAACATTAATTCTAGAATTTTATCAATGAATGAGAATAATAATATAATATTAATTATATTTCAGTGCTATAAATATGTACTGTATATGTATAGACTGATAATGGTTGATCAATTATAGTGAAACACTAGAAAACCTAGTATTACTGGTAAATCACTAATTTAAAACTCAAATTAGAGTTCAAGACTATTTGTAATTGTGTTAAGGTGATTAATGATATATTATAGATATGCATCTTAATTAGGAAAATTCTAATTATTATAAATCTTAATTTCTAAATTAGGAACCCTAATTTCAAAATTATAAACCATAATTGCTAATTGTAAACCCTAATTGCTAATTTGGCACGCTTAATGATAATTAGTAATTATTAAATTTAATTTGTGGGTCTAAGTATTTAGAAAACCTAAACTAATCAAGAAACCATATATTTCATTTTTAGAAACTAATATTTTTTTTATTTTATTTTAAGCCCTAAATGAAATCTTAGGAATCTAATTTTTGGAAAACCTTAGGGTTAAACCCTAGGGGTCAAACCCTAAGCGTTTGTCAAGATTACAAAATAGCCATTAATTTGCTAGCAAAATGACCACAATACCCTTTTATCACATTCTTGAATTGGTAGCTTGCAAATCTTGCCATGATTTGGGTTGTTCACCAACCATAGATATCCCATATGCCAAAATCTATACAAATCAGCCAATTATTGACAACAACTTCATATTCATGCATTGCATTAAAAATATAAATAGATTAAGAGAGAGAAAAGTGCTCATTTTATCATTTGTTCACCAAGCACTCAACCCAACTCTCTCAAGCTCAAACCCACGAATTCTCCTAGCACTTTAGTCCCCAAATCAAGCCCCACCACCTCCACTAACAAATCAAAATCCAAGAATCATAATTAATCAAAGTGAGGTATAACTCTAAACCTAAAAATCTGACCTTTGATGATGTGTTAGAAGTTATGATTTTGTGTTGTAATAGGTTGTTTATGGTGTATATTAATGATCTGGGTTGATAGATGTTAGATCCGTAACATCTATAGGCTCAGAATTGAAGTTTTCAAAAATTTGAAAATTTTTTATGTGTTGTCTGACAACTAAATGTCAGGTCTTGAAGATCTCTTTCTGTTTATGGTTTTTGTGTTTTGAAAGTTTGAACTTGTATTATGATATGAGATCTGTATTCTGGAACTTGATTTAAGGTCAGAGCATGAAAAGATTGCAAGTTCTGGGTGGTCAAACCCCGTTGACCGACCATGACTATACAAAGCCCAGAACTGTTTGACAATAATTTTGTAGCCTCTGATTTTGCTGATGTTGTGTGTTATGCGTTAGTTGTTGAAACCATGTTATAGTATGTTAGTTTATCTTTAGATCCCTAATTTTAGAACTTCTAGATATCATATACACTGGATTGGGTGGTTGGTCAAAGGAGGTCAAACGTTCATGAACTCAGTTTTCTGGGTAAACCAGAAAAATGATGATCATGACCACAAACAGACTTTGACCGGCATATATCTGCTTGTTGTGATGTTGTTACGGTGAATTTTTGTAATAGATCTATTCCATGTCATGTTGGCTACACACTAGACTCATTAGATCACAAAAATGTTACCAGAACAGCAAGTTGTGGAAGCCCAAAGTAGGCCTCACGAACTGTTCTTCATTTCTAGGTAACACAGAAAATGAAGAATAGCTCTGACAGTCTTTTCAATGGCTTAGATCTTTCTGATTAATGATGTTTAGACTTGACTATTGTTCAAAACATGTTCTATGTTAGTTCCTCTACACAGCCTGACGTCTAGAACACCTTTACCATGAACATATTTCACGATATAAGGCCAGCAAGGTCGTTGACCGGCCATGACTTAATTTTCTGGGCAGTCTAGAAACGTGATGAACAGCTCTGACAGTATGTTCTGAGCCTTAGATATTGTTTGTGTGTTATGTTATGAACCAAAAATTTTTATGAACTTGTAGTATTACATTACTACTACAATATTTGATCAATAGATAGCCTAGAAACATCATATACAATAAATTATTCATGGTCAAACTAGCTAGCTCGAAACTGTCATTTGAATGTTCTTGAACCTCAAGAACTCCTTAGGCGACGCTTTCTATCGCTAAAGGCTATAGCGACAGACTCTTTAATTTAATTTCTGAAAATCATTTAAAAAATAGAAAATAAATTCTGAAAATTACAAAAATTATTTTAAAAATTATTTTAAGTTATAAAAATTAACTTTTAATAATTTGACATATTTTTCATAAATATTAATATTTATTTGGACATTATTGATATTTAATTTATTTAATAAATACATTAAATAATTTAATTAAATATATAAAAAAATCATTTTAAATGATAAAAAGGTATTTAATAATATTTTAAGTTATAAAATAAAACTTTTAATATTTTGAGATAAATTTCATTAATTATTTAATGTTAATGATATTGGATTTATTTAATATTTAGATTAAATAAATTAGATTAAAATGATTTTAATATTATAAAAATCATTTTAAATGAAAATAAATAGTTTAAAAATATTTTAAGTTATAAAATATAACTTTTAATATTTAAAAGTAAATTTCATTAATAATTTAATATTAAATGATATTAGAGTTATTTAATAATATTATTAAATAAATAGTTTAAAAATTATTTTATTAATTTAGAAAGGATATAAATGGTTTAAAAATATTTTAACTTATATTTGATGACTTTTAATATTTTGATAAATAATACATTAATATTTAAATATTAATTATAATTATTTAAAAATGATTTTAAATATTTTAAAAAATCATTTAAGGGTAATAAATATGTTTTAAAAAATATTTTAGGTTATTATAAATAACTTTAATATTTTGACAATGGTTTCATTAATAATTTAATATTAATTAAATATTAATGATAATGGAATTATTTAGTATTTAAATCATTTAATAATGATTCCGGTGTTTGAAAAATTATGATAAATTATAATAATTATTTTAAAAATTTTAAAAGCCATGGAAAAATAATACGAGTGCTATTTAAATTATTTAATCGAATATTGAACTACAGAATAGAGTTTTAGACTCAATAATTACCTGATTAAGCCGTCGATGCACCGAAATGTTTTACAATTTGATCTAAACTTAGATAATTTGACTAGATACATGTTTGTATGTGATCCAATGACTGCTAAACATATGTGACAATGTGATTAAGTTATGTGCTGACTGCAAATGGTAGTACGATGTGATATGATATATTATTCTAATCAAACGAATGATCTTATTAATAATAGGTTTCGATATAAAAGATAAAACTAAGTTATATAATTGTAAGCAGCAGCTCAGGCAAGTAACTTACCTTTGTATTTACTTTATGCAATGAACATATGTAAGCTAATATCTGAACTATTCTTTTTTATTATTCAAATATCTTAACCTTGTATACACTTATGCAATTATTATGTATAAGTAAGTTATTAAATTATAAACTGTTGTACAAGTTCTTTAATTTTGTTATTATTGATCAAGATATATATTCTGTTCGTTAATTTCTAAATAGGGTTATACAAGTGACCTCACTTGGATAATCAATGTATTTAATCACATATTGATACATACTTGTTGGTTTCCAATATGAACTCTTAATCAAACCTCGTCTAAGCTATTTGATTCAGCTAGACATAGATTTTAAAATATTGTTGAATAAGATAGAATTTTATTGTATCCAACCGAATTGTTTTGGTTCGGATTCTAGACTAGTATGAACATCCCGAATCTAGGAAACTTTTGTGCGCCTAAGGCGGATATGCTGGACGAAAATATCGTTCGAACATGTAGTATTGATCAATACAGGGCATAACGGGCTGATCACCCCCGTGCCTATAAGTTATGGCGGTTTATAGATGAAGTTCTGTTTAACCTTTTCGAAAATAGAAAACAATATTCGTAGTCTGTCGACTGATCTCCATTTAAAGTCAATACGTATTTTCAAAATTTTGATATAGAGTTGATATGTTGTTATTATTGGTTCAGCTTACTTCACAACCATTGATTCGTTGTAGAAGTATCGTATAAAGAAAATATTTAATCCTTTCAGCTAATATTTATTGTTGTTATTACTTGTTGGGCAATCAAATGCTCATTCTCGCTTTAAATTTAAATGTTTTCAGCTAATCGTGATCAACCAGAAAGTTCAGGCAAGAATAAAGGGAAAGGAAAGCTGGTAGAATAAGTTTGTGTTCTGTTATGTAATAGTTAAATTTTATCAAGACAATGATACTTATTAATTATCATGTAATGAATGTTTAAAGGCCGCGTACCTGGGGATTAGACTCTGATATATGAAAATTAAATTTGGTATTTATATTATTGTTATTATTATTAGTATTATTTCGCTCATAGAAATGATATCCTGAAGCACCGAGTTCGGGTTTCAAGTACCTGAATTTAGGGGCATCACAGGTTGGTATCAGAGCTTAGGGTTAGAAACCTTAGGTGGGATAGACCTTAGGCTATAATCTTAGAATAGAAGGAAACATTGAAAATACAAATAACTCGTATAGAGTTTAAAAGGAGATGAATTGAATAAATTAATCGTCAAACAAAGTAAAAGATAACTAATATAAAACTATTATTTGTTGTGTGTATATATTATATGCTAATCAAAATAATTTATGTATGCAGATGTCAGGTAGAAAAGGCTTATTATATGCTTATAGCATGAAGAATGATCAAATCTATACACCCGAGCTAATATCGAAGCCAATAGCCAAAATAGAGGCTCACAATGAAAAAAACTCGGATGGGGTGGTTATTTTGGAAAACGTAGTACCAGATTCGAAGATGGTGGAACTAACAGATAGTGACTCGAACACCGAAGTTGGAGCTGATCAAGCATCAATAGAAGTGCAGAATCTGAGGAACAAGGTTTCTTCTCTGAAAAAGTTATGGGAATTAGAAAAGCTATTAAATTGTCAGTTGTGAAATGTGTTAATAGAAATAATGGAAGAATAGGATAAGCTTAAAATCCAAATTGATCAGATGGGAGCCAAAAGCAACATATCGTGTGCAGTTCCAAGCAAGAAAGGGAAAAGAAAGATAAAAGACTGCGATATAGGAAATTTTGATAACAACCCAGGGAACCTTAATCGAATAGAAAAGTGTACAAACTGTGACAAGAAACATTCAGGCTTATGCAGAAAAGGGAAAAAATATGTTACATTTATGGACATGAGGGACATATCTCTCATCATTATCCCGACTTTAAGTTAGTTGTATGTTTTATTTGTGCTTTGGAAGGTCATCGGGCAAAAGGTTGTCCAGAATCAAGAAAAGGTGTAGGAAATAATTAGGATTAGTAGTTAATTATGTATGTTTGTAATATTCTCAACTTTTGTATAAGTTAAAGCAGCAAATCCCGACTTTTGTGGTCACAATGGGATAGCAGTATGTGCTATGCTATGTAAAGTATTTTGAAATCGTTGAATGAATATGAATTTATGTTTGAGTAATAAAACAAGTTTAATATATTAAACTTATACGATAAGGTATAGAATGTAAGTTAATAAAGTATGTAGTATGTTTTATTTAATCAGATAATACCGCCAAGACGTCGAACTCGAAATCAAAGGGCAGAAGAATATGTCAACAACGCTAGAGGACAACAAGACCTGATGCAAAACTTTACAAATATGGTAGCTCAGGCAATGCAGCAGGGAATGCCAGCCATAGGGAACCAACCAGATAATCGCCTAGCAAATTTCAAAGACTTCAAAAGTGTAGGACCACCAGAATTCAGGGGAACAACTGACTCTATAGAATCCTAGACATGGGTTAAGGTAATTGAAAAAGAATTTGTGATAGCTAGGGTAGCTGAGAGGCAAAAGACCGCTTTCGCCACCAACATGATGAAAGGGGAGGCGAATTTTTGGTGGGAGGCAAATCAAGCGAGGGCAGGAGAAGGTGTGATAACTTGGGCTAGGTTTAAAACACTATTTTTCAAAAACTATTTTTCATCTAGTATGCAGCTTAGGATGGAGGTAAAAATTCTAGAGTTAAAGCAGGAGAACATGACAGTGGCGGAGTATGCCGTAAAGTTTAATGAGTTGGCTAGGTTCGCTTCTCATCAAGTTGATACGGAGGCTAGGAAGGCGAGAAGGTTTGAGCTGTGGTTAAAACACTACAAGATAAAGGCCTAACAGCGACCAAGACTATCCGCGACCGCATATCCGGTCGCTGATACTATTTATAGCGACCGACATCTGCGACCGTACCTTAAAGTAGTCGCTAAATACTATTCGCGACCGCATACGGTCGCTGAGAAGTCGTTATTACAAATTTGCCTCGTAAAATTTGGCACGAAATGTTGGCGCCAAGGTTTTATGTGACCACTTAACATCAGCGACCGCATGCGGTCGCTGATAAGTCCATGTCATTAAAATTCAGCGACCGTAGATGGTCGTTGATGGCGGTCGCTGATCAAACTAAAAGAAATCAGTAACAGGTCTTTCGCTCGACACAGAAGACGGAAGAAAAAAAGAAGAAGAGAGGGAGCTCAGCATAGAGAGAAGAGGGAGAAGAGGGAGAAAAGGGGGAGAAGAAAAGGAGGAGAAGGAGAAGTTGACCGCACCACCGGCCAGCCACCGGCCAGCCACCGCCGCCACCAGCCCCAGCAAACACTGGTATGTACTTTTCATTTTAGGTTTTCTTAATATAAATTCTCTCTTCTTCTTCCTCCTAATGAAATTGAGAAGCCGTCGCTAGTCAAGCAACTGATTCATTTTATCGTCACTTTTAGGTAATAATGTTTCCGTTGAATTTCCTTATAAGATTTCGTTTTTAAGTAAATTTTTTTTTCTTATTTGGTGTGTTTTGTTTGCTAGAGAATAATCATTCATATGAATAATCATTTGTTTTTCGGAAGCATCTGAATTGGTTTAGAAGATTTATTGTTAGAGACTTAAATTTCAATTAGTTAGATGTTACCAAGGACAGTAATTTTCTTACAATACCTTCCATCCGTCCTACAAAAAGAGTCCCAATTTGTGAATTTTGTAAATATTAAGACTGTGTATTTATTTTATGTTTGACCCTACAAATATAAGTAGTTAGTTAAGTAGTGGTAGGCTGGTAGCATGGTAAAGAAATTATGCGGATAAAACTAAGAATATTGGGTTATTTTATATTACTATCAATCCTCTACCTAAAATTTATTGAAAACTACATCCTAAAACTCGAAATAATATTACTCCAACTGAAGTTGGGATAGCTTAAAGTTTTTTGTGAAGAAGAGTAAGGGGGTAAACCTTGTAAACTTTCATGAATCAATGAATTCAATTCTTTAAGTAATTGTTCGATTTGATTGGAAATTTTTATATTTCTCTTGGTTTGTGTATTGGGTGCCTAGAAATGTCCATATATGCATGCCGTCGTGCATGTGGCTAGTCCATATTGTAGGGAAGACTCTGGTGAAATTTTTTTAAGTATTATAAGTATATTGGTGATCCACTAGAGCCTATTAAGGGGCTGTTGGAGCTAATGGGCTGGGATTGGGGCCGCGAGGCCACACGAGGCCACGCCAAGCTTAGCTAAGCCTCATGGGGCCAAGCCAAGCTTGCTTGTCTGCATGGTAAGCTATTGGGGGGCTGTTAAGCTAAAATAGGTAGTGCTAGGGAACTGTTAGTGCAACAGAGAAGGTAACTAGACACATTTGGTTAATAAAGAGATTGTTTTGGCATCTGAATACCAACAAAATATGTATTACTGATATAAAGCTAGCATGAATGAAATGTTAATCAACTCATATGGTTACAAGTACGCTCAACTCATATGGTTACAAGTATGCTCAAGTCATATGCTTACAAGTATGCTGAAATGTTAATCATATGCTTACAAGTATTCTCAAGTCATATGGTTTCAAGTATGCTCAAGTCATATGATTAATAAGCTCATGTTGTCTGTAGTAGGTACCGTGGAATCATGGACCTCTATTCAGACCGTAGTTGGATGGCACGACGAAAGTCAAGTGCCCAGATAGGTGCTACAGCTGAATTTAGAGCTGATTGCCAAGTGTTTTTGGATTATGCGTATAGTCACCCAGAATGTATGAATGGTAAGTCGCAGATACGATGTCCATGTTTGAAGTGTAAGAATGTAAATTATATGGACAGAGACGTGATAAACTATCATTTACTTGTTTCTGGGCTTATGAGAAATTACGAAGAATGCTGGTGGGCACATGGACAGAGAAGAGGTGGTGGCATCACAGAAGTACACAATTCGGGCAGTAGTACTCATCGTATGAATGAAATGGTTCATGATATTGCAGGGCCAGATTTTGATTGGGAACAAGGCAGAGAACAACCTATGAATTCTGATGCCAAAGACTTCTTTAAGTTGTTAGACGAGGGTAGCGAGCTATTGTGGCATGGTTGCACCAAACACACTACATTGTCTGTAGTGGCGACATTACTTAACATCAAGGCTGATCGCAACAAGAGCCATGAGTGTTTTGAGTCGGTCTTGAAGGCTATTAAGAGTATGTTGCGTGACGGTGAGAAATTTCCTGATAACTATTACTTTTGTAAGAAAATGGTGAAGAAGTTGGGTCTTGGATACCAAAAGATCGATGCATGTCCCAACGATTGCATGTTGTTTTATAAGGAAAATGAACAGATGACAAGGTGCACGTTTTGTAGTCATGATCAGTTTAGGCCTAATAAAGAGGGTGTGACTACAAAAATATCAAGTATACCGTTTAAGATTCTAAGGTATTTTCCAATAACACTTCGGCTAAAAAGATTATACATGTCTTCAAGAACAGCTAAACATATGAGTTGGCATGCGAAATCTCCAGCTAAAGATGGAGAACTAAATCATCCCGCAGATGGGCAGGCTTGGAAAGATTTTAACATAGCACATCCTGGGTTTGCATTGGAACCTAGAAATGTGAGGCTTGGATTGTCCACCGATGGTTTCAATCCGTTTGGCCACTCAGCTGTTCCGTACTCATGTTGGCCTGTGATTGTTACTTCGTACAACTTGCCTCCTTGGATGTGTATGAAACAGCCATACTTGTTTCTTTCACTCGTGGTTCCTGGTCCTAAGAGTCCTAGAAAGAACTTAGATGTTTACTTGAGACCTCTTGTAGACGAGTTGAAGGTATTGTACAAGTATACTACACTCCTAGTCCTGTTATAAAAAGGGATAGATCGCCTACAGATTGGCAAGTTGTAATTCATACTCCCACGCGTAGTCGTGTAGAATTAGTTGATGGGGAGATTTACCAAGAGCAGATGCTTCATAGTCAAACTATAATAAATGTGGAGGACGACAATGAAGTAATCCAATTAGATGGTGGAGATGAACCACATGAATTAGATCCTGAGTCAATACTTGTGTCAGATGACATTGATACTGAGGAGGAAGAGTTATTGACTGAATCTGACACTGAATCTGAAGCAGATGATGGTTATAAATCTGCACCACGTATACAAATTGATTCTGAATCAGACACTGACACTTGAAATGTATGTTTAGCATTACACTTTTTATATTCATATATATACATGTTTATATCACTGTCATGCATGTTTATGTACTAAACTATTTAAATGCAACTTTTGTTTATTGTCATTTTATATTCATATATATACATGTTTATATCACTGTCATGTTTATTGTCATATATACATGTAATCAAACATGACTCATAATAACATCTTGAAATTTGTAATATACAGATGGCTTCTGAAGCAGCGCAGAAAAAGCGCGGCTTGGGTAGGGGGCCTAATCATGTGCCCAAGGCCCCTAGTAATCCAGATGATCGGATTCTTATTCAGATTCGCCCTCCTCCGAATAGCACGTACGTCCCGCATATATCATTTAAGATTCCATTTATTGTATATTGGTAATGTTTTGATTGATATTGTATTTGTAATGTATATGGGTTTGAATTTTTTACTGCTTTAATTTGCATTCAATCGTTATTGTTTTGGTCTTATATATTGTATTTAAAGTTTATATATTTCTCTTGGTTTGTGTATTGGGTGCCTAGAAATGTCCATATATGCATGTCGTCGTGCATGTGGCTAGTCTATATTACAGGGGAGACTCTGGCGAATTTTTTTTAAGTATAAGTTTGAAAAATGTTCACAAGTATTATAACTTAGATACAATTTGCTTTAATATATGCTAATTGATGTTGTATATTATAGTGATTTTTCAGATAATAAGATCGTCAAGTGTATATCACAGCTGTGTTTACAGAATTGGCCTACACCTGTGATTACGTGGGCGAGCACACCTATCGCCCACAAGGATGTTGTTTGGGCAGAATTTTAGGTATGTTTTTTTAATTATGACAAAGGATAATTATTTAGTATTCGAAGGATAATTATTTAGTAATGTTTTTATTGTTGTTTTATTTGCAGAAACGGTATAGATGGGAGGACGCGCATGCTTTAGTGATACAGACATTATTTTGGCAGAAGTGCGCGGTCCGCACCAAAGACAATTTGAATAAAGAAAGACAAAAAGCCCTTCACAATGTAGAGATCCACCATCCAGGCCAAGGAGAAGATTACATACACGAGCATAGTCCCTGGTGGTACACCCAGGCCATATGGGCTGAGATGTGTGCTCAATGGAGGGCTGAGAGCTGGGTGAAAAGACGAAAGACTACCGCCAGCAACAGATCCTCGGGTGTACCCGAAGGCGAAAATGCTAAAGGGACATACAAGGGTGGTAGTATTTCACAGTTGCAGCATATCACTGTCAGAGTACGTATTTAATTACAAGTTTTAATATGTTTAAAATAATGAATTATAGAAAATATATCACATTTTTACTTAGTAATATTATGCTTTTTTTTGTATAGGAATCTTAGTCTCAAGGTACACCTATCCATTGGCTGGATGTGTACGTGGCCACCCGTGATGGCCTGCCTAAGGCTATCCAGATAGCGGTAATAAATTTTAACAACTTGATCTTGTTTATCAATGCTTACAGAATTAAATTATTTTTCACTATTTAATTGTTAACATGATGACAGGACACTTATAAGCGTTTATTGAATGAACGCTATCCTGAAGGCACTCCACGTCCGTCTATTGATCAAGAGTTGTGGGAGAGGGCGTCTGTTGTGAAGAAGAACTACATTAAAGGTCAAGGACAACAACGACGCCCATCCTTCAGTGGCTCAGGCTGCTCTTCTACCTAGTCTACACAGTCATCGAGTCATCCAGCTGTTCATACTCCGGCTGACTGTGTTAGAGCTATATGTCAAGATCGAAATCTTATGACGATACTGGGCGGGCATCTGGGGGCTCTGGATCCTGAGGAGTTAGCTAAAGCAGTGGCGGCGGCAGCAGCATCACAGCATGGGGATGGCGACGAGGTATAAAATCAATTTATTGTATATATTGTCGTAATATACCAATATTAACATAGTTAGTATATATTTGTAACTTATTTTATTATTTTGTTCATTACAGGGTGATCAAGGAGGCGATGATGCTTGACGTACCTGCTTTATATATATATCACTTTTATAGTTATAGTATAAGCTTGTACTTTTACAAGTTTTTCTTTACTTGTATGTATGTTACTTAAACAAGTCTTGAAATGTTATTATTGCATGTGTATGTTCATAACTTGTATATTCAGTTATGTTATTTAAACTAGTTTTGAAACTAGTTTGGTGTATGTGTTGGTGGGTACAATGGATGTTTATTTTATTGTGTATACTGCTTATCTTGTTGTGTATGTGTGTTGGGATAAAATAGGTACAAAACAGGTACAGGTTTTTGGGAATTTTGCAAAACAACAAAAATCTGTTTATTGTTTTTCATATCAGCGACCGCATGTGGTCGCTGATACTTATTAGCGACCGAATTAATATTTGAGACTATCAGCGACCGGATGCGGTCGCTGATACCGGTCGCTGACACGTGGACCACGTCAGCTTTGTTCATGGTCCATCCTGACTCAGGTCAACGATCGAATTTATCATTTCGGTCGCTCTTATCGGTCGCAGATATGGCGGTCGCTAATAGTGGTCGCTGATGTGCGCCTTAGCGACCAGATTTTGTGCGACGCCGATTAGCGACCGTATGCGGTCGCTGATATCTATTTGTAACTATATACAGTCGCTGATGAGCGGTTGCTGATGAGCGGTTACTGATAAACATTTTTCTTGTAGTGAAACCCTGGCTCTACAACAAGGTGACGGTGTTGTAGATCACTACATTTGCAGCACTCTTGGAAAAGGCTATCATAGTCGAGGAGGGAAGTGAGGCTATGAGCCTCTACAATAAGGAGAAAAGGAGCAAAGGCAAAGTCGAGGGAGCTGTGAAGGTGAAAATTAATAGTGAAAGTATAAGTGGAAATGGAAAGAGAAAATGGTACAATTTTGGGAATGTTCAAGTCAAACAGGAAGGTGTGAAGAAACAGGCTGTGCAGTTTAAGAATTGCGGGAAAAATCATTCTAGTGAGTGTCTGAAAGGTAAATTTGTTTGTTATAAGTGTGAGAAGGAGGGTCATATCTCTCCCAACTACCCCAATCCAAGAATGAACAGTTGGTATTTTTTGTGTGGGTCAATGGAGCATAAGGTGAAGGACTGTCCGAAAAGGAGAATGGAGGTAGGGAGTGTGAACACGGGGAAAGGTAGCGGGACTCTGACGATCACAGAACCAACGTCATCCAGTAAGCCAACAAAATTAACTACAAGAGTCTTCAACATGATGGTCCAGGATACCGTGGCAGCTAGTGATAGAACTCTAGGTATTATTTGTATAACTTTTATTTTTGTATATATGATTTCCTTTATATAGTAAATTATTTTATAAAGAAATTTTGAAGGAGAAATTTGAGTTCTTTTAGTAATCAATTTTTCGTTTAATCAGATAGACAAGCTTTATGCTGAATAGTAAAAGATTAGTTCGATCAATTATAATCGAGATCTACTTGCAATGATTGTGTATGCTGTATACCCTTGTCTGTATAAGTTTTAAAACGGTGATTCCGGGGACGGAATCTTTATAAAGGATGGTGAATGTAATAACCTAATATTTTCTATATAATTAAATAAGAAATTTTGTGTATAAATTTTTTATTTATTTTAAAGGTGGGAATATGTATAAGACAAAGTGTATGTATTTATGTGATAAATAAAAATATATTTATTACATGAATAATTACAAATAATTTTATTTTAGAATTATTAATCATTATAAATTATATTCCTATAATAATTAATTTAATAGTAGAAATGTTTTTATTAATTAATTTCCATAAAAATATGATTATTATATTATTTAAAATGATTACTGGAATTATTATAATAATTATTTTATTATATGAATTTTAGTTCAGATTATTTAAATTAATTATTTTAACTTAATTAATAATGTTATATATGCAAGATAAATCAGATATGGAATCTAAACCCTGATTCTTAATTTTTATCAATAAATGAGAATAATAATATAATATTAATTATATTTTAGTGCTATAAATATGTACTGTATATGTATAGATTGATAATAGTTGGTCAATTATAGTATAACACTAGAAAACCTAGTATTACTTGTAAAACCCTAATTTAAAACTCAAATTAGAGTTCAAGACTATTGTAATTGTGTTAAGGTGATTAATGATATATTATAGATATTTATCTTAATTCGAAAAACCCTAATTATTATAAATCCTAATTTCTAAATTAGGAACCCTAATTTCAAAATTATAAATCATAATTTCTAATTGTAAACCTTAATTGCTAATTTGGCACACTTAATGATAATTAGTAATTCTTATATCTAATTTGTGGGTCTAAGTATTTAGAAAACTTAAACTAATCAAGAAACCATATATTTTATTTTTAGAAACTAATATTTTTATTTTATTTTATTTTAAGCCCTAAATGAAATCTTAGAAATCCAATTTTTAGAAAAACTTAGGGTTAAACCCTAAGGGTCAAACCCTAAGGGTTTGTCAAGATTACAAAATAGCCATTAAATTTGCTAATAAAATGACCACAATACCCTTTTTGTCACATTCTTGAATTGGTAGCTTGCAAATCTTGTCATGATTTGGGTTGTTCACCACCCCGAGATATCCCATGTGCCAAATTCTATACAAATCAGCCAATTATTGACAGCAACTTCAGATTCATGCATTGCATTCAAAATATAAATAGATCAAGAGAGAGAAAAGTGCTCATTTTATCATTTGTTCACCAAGCACTCAACCCAACTCTCTCAAGCTCAAACCCACGAATTCTCCTAGCATTTTAGTCCCCAAATCAAGCCCCACCACCTCCACTAACAAATCAAAAGCCAAGAATTAAAATTAATCAAAGTCAGGTATAACTCTAAACCTAAAAATCTGACCTTTGATGATGTGTTAGAAGTTATGATTGTTGTAATAGGTTGTTTGTAGTGTAAATTGATGATCTGGGTTGATAGATGATAGATCCATAACATCTATAGGCTCGGATTTGAAGTTTTCAAAAATCAGAAAAAATTTTATGTATTGGCTGACAACCAAATGTCGGGTCTTGTAGATCTTTTCTGTGACGCCCCCAAAATTAGGTATACATCACCCATCTTGGGTCGTCAGATACATAGTACAGAATACAAATACAACTTACTAATACAACTGTCGTTGACAATACGACAAAACATAAACTGTGAGTTTGAATACAAATATTATCTTCTAGAGAGTATTCATACTCAAAAGGAGTCCTTGTTAAATTTATCAACACACTATTACATAGAATAGTGAGGACTACTAACTAATACTATCATTCGGACCATCACTCCGTTCCCCGACTTGCCCCAGCTACGTTCTAATTTCCTGAAGAGAACAGTGAAAGAAAGGGTGAGCTCAACTAGCCCAGTAAGAAATATTATGACTAAGATAATGAAGAATAAATTATCATTAGCCTTCAACAATGTTAAACTGATAAAATATAATAGACATCAAGTTTAACTGCAGCGGAACAAGCAATCCATTAAAAGAGTCAAGTAGAAAATAAACTCTACTATCTTTTATGATTTAAAAGGTTTTTCAACACTATGATCGCTGGGACTCAGCTTAATAAAATAATCCACGTCATCGAATCACCTCTGCACTACGGCCAAGGATATTCGTGTATTCATTAATGGTCATGATCATGCCAACAACTGTCCACCAATGCACTACGGGCCAATGATAACTTTTACCACATCATTTGTAACATTACGGTCATGATTATACCGAATAATCCCTGGTCATAATCATACCAAGTCCATCTATGCACTACATGCCACAGATGACTTTCAACATTTTATAAACATGAGGATGATGAAAATGATATAAGAATTCAATAAAACAAGTTCAAGAATTAATTTATCCAATAATTAACAACGTCCAAAATTTTAACATGATACTGCTTTATGGAGTAAAATTCAAGAATGCTTAGAAAAATATTTTCATGAAAAGATACTAGATGAAACGCAATTATCAAGGATATTCCACAAATTTTATGGAGTATAGAAGTCAAAACTTAACCAACTGAGTATAATAAAGAATGGAATAACAAAAGAAATCACCATGCATGCGATAGACCGCACAGACAGGTTATTCCTATAGAATAATAAATAATGGAACCAGGTCCGACGTAAAACGCACAGACAGGATATTTCAACAGAATAATAATAAAGACGGAACCAGGTCCGGTGTAAAACACACAGACAGGATGTTCCAACAGAATAATAATAAAGACGGAACCAGGTCTGGTGTAAAACACACAGACAGGATGTTCCAATAGAATAATAATAAAGACAGAACCAGGTCTGGTGTAAAACACACAGACAGGATGTTCCAACAGAATAATAATAAAGACGGAACCAGGTCCGGTGTAAAACACACAGACAGGATGTTCCAACAGAATAATAGAAGAATGTCAGCAAGTATAGGGTAGACCGCGTATACAGGTTATTCCAACAGAATAATAAGAAATGGAACAACAACAGTTCTCTTCATGAATAAGAAATAATAACACCCCTTATCGTTTTAAAGAAGAGCTGAAATAAGGAAGTAGTTAAGTAGCAGAATACCCTTCTTCTCTCTCTCTATAGTTTCTCTCTATAGTTTCTCTTTCTAGAGTTCAGTGAATTCGTAAGAAATAATGAAGGAATGAGCTGCTATTTATAGAAAAATAGAATGCATAGTAACTAATCCATGAACGGTCCAGATTGATTACTTTAATCCGACGGTCCATATTTAAAGAAAAATCTTTTAAATAAAATATAATATATTCTATTTATAGAATAACTTTAATAAAGTATTCTGTTTTATATAAAAAGATGTTTCTGTTTTATTACGTTAATAATACGAATAAAACAAAACGTCATTATCGCTAAATAATTCATATTATTAACTGACAATAATTGAATCAAACTGAGTGACTTCTCACATAAGCATTAATAACCAATACCGTGTGCTACTATGCAACCACACGTATTACTGTACTTTTACTACTGAGTAGTTCAACAGTATCAATGGTAAAACTTCCGCCGTTATTTTTAATAAAATATTTTTGTCGTTTTCTCAATCTGACAATAATTCCGTTGTGTGGTCCACTAATGATTGTGCCGTTGTACGAATATTCTCTGTTAAAACGAATATTCCCCGACCAATCGAATATTATATAACAACTTGCGTACTTTAAAAAATTTATAAATATTACCCACAACTATAACATTATATCAAATTAACTCCATAATATTCAAAAATGATATTTATAGAAAATTCGTCTTTATTTATAAAAGTTGGGGTCTTACAACCTCCCCTTCTTATGAAATTTCGCCCTCGAAATTAGGGTACGTACCTGGTATGTCGAAGAGGTAAGGATACCTTGATTTCATTTCAGATTCTAACTCCCAAGTCATTTCCTCAACATCGTGGTTTCTCCACAAAACTTTGACTTGAGGTATAACCTTGGAGCGTAGAATATGTTCCTTCTTATCCAAGATTTGAACAGGAACTTCTTCATACGTCAAATCCTACGCTATTTCGTCCGGTTCTAACTCAATAATGTGGTTCGGGTCTTCCACATATTTACGTAACATAGATATGTGAAAAATGTTATGAACACGAGATATACTTGGCGGTAAAGCGAGTCTATAAGCCACAGTTCCTACTCGATCGAGGATTAAAAATGGACCGATGAATCGAGGATTGAGCTTTCCTCTCTTTCCAAATCTCATAACTCCTTTCCATGGAGCAACACGTAAGAACACATGATCTCCTACATCAAATTCCACGTCCTTTCGATGAAGATAAGCATAACTCTTTTGTCGATCTTGTGAGGTTTTTATACGTTGTCGGATCGTTTGAATCTTTTCTGTAGTCATACGTACCAACTCCGGTCCCAACAACGTTGCTTCACCCACCTCATCCCAGCATACTAGAGAACGACATTTTCTTCCATACAATGCTTCGAATGGAGCCATGCCAATACTTGCTTGATAACTGTTGTTGTAGGAAAACTCCACCAATGGTAAGAACTTGTCCCAACTTCCCTTGAAGTCAAGGACACAGAGTCTTAATAAATCTTCTAGAGTTTGAATAGTCCTCTCTGATTGTCCGTCCGTCTGAGGATGATATGCCGAACTATATCATAAATCCGTGCCCATAGCTTTTTGTAAACTAACCCAAAATCGTGAAGTGAATCTTGGGTCTCGATCAGAAACTATGGATACTGGCATACCATGCAGTCTTACAATCTCGTTTATGTAAATACGAGCAAGACGTTCAAGTGTATAAGTTTCTCGTATCGGTAAGAAATGAGCAGACTTGGTCAATCTATCAACAATGACCCAAATCGCATCAATACCTTGAGAAACCCTAGGAAGACCGGTAACGAAATCCATGGTAATGTGCTCCCACTTCCATTTTGGAATTTCAAGTGGTTGCAATGGACCTTTTGGTACTTGATGCTCCGCTTTGACTCGTTGACAAGTTAAACACCTTGAGATAAACAGCGCTATCTCTCTCTTCATATTGCTCCACCAAAATGTATGACGAAGATCATGATACATTTTGGTACTTCCAGGATGGATTGCAAACGGTGTGTTGTGCGCCTCCATCATGATTTCATACTTTAAATCAGGGTTGCTAGGAACACAAAGTCTGGAGTTGACTCGAAGTATTCCTTCTTCATCGATTCTTGCTTCCGGCATAGCACCTTCTTGCACTTTCTTCCTCATACGCATCAGCTTCAGGTCTGTAGCTTGAGCGGCTTTAACTTTATCTATTAAAGTTGGTTCTACTTGTATATTCGTCATCATCATATGGGTCCCTGGAGTCTTTAACTTTATCTCTATCCTTTGCAAGTCACACAAAATGGGCATTTGTGTTGACAATATCGCACTCGTACTTGCATATGATCTTCTACTCAATGCGTCAGCTACCACGTTCGCTTTTCCAGGATGGTATTGAATGGTATGATCATAATATTTTAACAGTTCAAGCCAACGTCGTTGTCGCATGTTGAGTTCCTTTTGAGTGAAGAAATATTTGAGGCTTTTATGATCCGTAAAGATCTCCACCTTCTCCCCATACAAGTAATGCCTCCAAATTTTAAGTGCAAAGACAACAGCTGTCAACTCTAGATCATGAGTAGGATAATTCCTCTCATATTCCTTGAGTTATCTTGATGCATAGGCTATGACTTTTCCATGTTGCATGAGAACGCATCCCAACCCTTTGCTCGAAGCATCACTGTAGATGACAAATCCCTCCGAGCCAAATGGTATTGTTAGAACAGGTGCTGAAATGAGTCTCCTCTTGAGTTCTTGAAAACTCTGCTCACATTCTTTGCTCCAACCGAACTTTGTATCTTTTCGAGTCAGCTGAGTTAATGGAGTAGCGATTCGAGAAAATCCTTCCATGAATCTCCGATAATAACCAGCTAAACCAAGAAAACTACGTACTTCGGTCACTGATTTAGGTTGCTCCCAGCTTTGAATAGCTTCAATTTTTGTCGGGTCAACCGATATTCCACGACTTGATACTACGTGCCCAAGGAATGCTACCTCCTCCAGCCAGAACTCACATTTCTTTAACTTGGCATAAAGCTTTTATTCACGAAGCTTTTGGAGTACCAGCCTCAAGTGTTGCTCATGATCTTCACGGCTTTTGGAATAAATAAGGATGTCATCAATAAAGACGACCACAAAGTGATCCAAATATTCCTTAAATACCTGGTTCATCATATCCATGAAGGCAACAGGAGCATTAGTCAATCCAAAGGACATGACTAGGAATTCATAATGCCCGTACCGAGTTCTGAAAGCCGTCTTTAGAATATCCTCAGTTCTAACCTTCAGCTGATGATATCCAGAACGAAGATCGATCTTTGAAAAGAATTGTGCTCCTTGCAACTGGTCAAACAGGTCATCAATACGTGGCAATGGGTACCTATTTTTGATGGTGACATGATTCAACTCCCGATAATCAATACAAAGTCGCATACTTCCATCTTTCTTCTTCACGAATAGCACAGGAGCACCCCAAGGAGAACTACTAGGACGAATAAAGCCAATGTCTAACAATTCCTACAGTTGGATCTTTAACTCCTAAAGTTCAATAGGAGCCATTCGATATGGGGCTTTGGAAATGGGTTTTGTACCGGGTTCAAGGTCGATACAAAATTTAATTTCACCCTCTGGGGGTAGGCCAGGAAGTTCTTCAGGGAATACGTCAGGGAATTTATTAGCAATAGAAATATCATTCAAAACTGACGTATTTTTGTTTAGATCCGTGACATGAGCTAGGAAAGCTTTACATCCGTTTTTCAAGAAACAAATAGCTTTATGGCTTGAGATGACATCGATTGATTTTAATGGTTTGGTTGCTTGAATTCGCACAATAGGTCGATTAAGAATATGAAAGCTAACAACCGTACGAAAACAATCAATTTTTGCATGATGAGTAGTTAACCAATCAATCCCTAGAATCACGTCAAATGCAAGTATTTTTAATGAAATCAGATCGACAGGTAATGTGTGGGTACCAACTTGAACCAAACAATACTTATAAACCGTGCATGTAATGAAGGTTTCTCCCGATGGAGTTTCAACAGATAAATCAAAGTCTAATTTCTCCGGAGTTAAATTTAATCGATGAGCGCAAGTAGGAGAAATAAAAGAATGGGTAGAACCGGTATCAAATAAAGTATAGACTTCGTTAGAGTTTATGATAAGCTTACCCGTGATGACCTCATTCGGGTTCCTTGTTTTCTGGGAGGTCACAACAAACGCTCTCCCTTGCACTACCGGTTTTGACTTTTCTGGGACGGCCTTTGGTGTCTCCATCTTGGCTGAACTTGTTTTTGGTAAACGATAAAATCGAGATAAATGACCTTCTCTTCCGCAATTATAACATGCTTTAGATGGCATTGCGCAGTTTGGACTGATTTGCCCCTCCCCTCCGCATTTGAAATATATGATAGGTGGTCGTTCTCCTTCCTTAACAACGGGTGCTGGTGCTGACGTCTTTCCATCATTGTTGAATCTCCTCTTCTTGAAATGACCATTCTTATTATTTTGGCCCTGATTGCCACCGAAGTGGTTACCATTTCTGGCCTGTTGATTCCCTCCACGCTTGTTGTCACCGCTTCGGTGACTGCTCTCACTGGTATTATCATTTTGCCGACTGCTCTCTTTTGTTTGCGTTGACTCGTTATCGCGCTCCACTAACTGAGCCCTATTCACAACATATGAATACAAACACAGTTTATGACAAATAAGATGTTGACGTATCTCAGGTTTCAAACCTCGCAAAAATATTCGCGTCATTCGCTCTTCATTATCCACCAAGTGGGACGCAAACCGGGATAACTCAGCAAATTTAGCCTCATACTGCGACACGGTCATATTATTCTGCTCCAATTTGATGAACTCCACCTCCTTCATGTGACAAACACTTTCGAAAAGTATTTGTCATTGAACAGCTCTTGGAACTTCTCCCAAGACATCTTCAGTGCGGCTGGTTGAGTACGCTTAATCGATTCCCACCAGTAATCTGCCTCTCCTCGCAACATAAAGGCGGCAAAGGGAACCTTTTGCTCCTCGGAGCATTCCAAGACATCAAATATCTTGGTAATCTGTTTTATCCATGTTTCCGCTATAAGTGGTTTTGGCTCTCCCTTAAACTCTGGTGGTCCCAACTCTTTGAACTGTTTAGCGGTGACCGTCCGAGAGTTTTCAGTGTTTCCACTATATTTTGGACAGGAGCCGCTCTCTCCTGTTGTTGCATGAACTGCATAAAGTTTCTGAACATTCCATCATTCATCATCTGGTCAGTGTTGTTGTTTGCATGAGGATTGTCACCTTCCTGATGCACATTATCCTGATTATTGATATGTGGTGAATCAACAGTCGCCTGTGCTCCATTGCTATTCTCAACATTCTCAGATGCCATTTTCAGATACTACCACAAAATAAAAGTTAATTGATATGTCATATATTATCCTTATATTATGACCGACCAATTAAATACCATGCAAATAAACTTAGTTAGGTCATACTAGCGAAGGAATTCCCCGTCTCTCCCCTCCTAGTTCTATTCTCACATCTTAGCCAGGGATCATATCCCTAAGCTCTGATACCAACTGTGACGCCCCCAAAATTAGGTATACATCACCCATCTTGGGTCCTCAGATACATAGTACAGAATACAAATACAACTTACTAATACAACTGTCGTGTACAATACGACAAAACATAAACTGTGAGTTTGAATACAAATATTATCTTCTAGAGAGTATTCATACTCAAAAGGAGTCCTCATTACATTTATTAACACACTATTACATAGAATAGTGAGGACTACTAACTAATACTATCATTCGGACCATCACTCCGTTCCCCGACTTGCCCCAGCTACGTTCTCATTTCCTGAAGAGAACAGTGAAAGAAAGGGTGAGCTCAACTAGCCCAGTAAGAAATATTATGACAAAGATAATGCAGAATAAATTATCATTAGCCTTCAACAATGTTAAACTGATAAAATATAATAGACATCAAGTTTAACTGCAGCGGAACAAGCAATCCATTAAAAGAGTCAAGTAGAAAATAAACTCTACTATCTTTTATGATTTAAAAGGTTTTTCAACACTGTGATCGCTGGGACTCAGCTTAATAAAATAATCCACATCATCGAATCACCACTGCACTACGGCCAAGGATATTCGTGTATTCATTAATGGTCATGATCATGCCAACAACTGTCCACCAATGCACTACGGGCCACTGAGGACTTTTACCACATCATTTGTAACATTACGGTCATTATTATACCGAATAATCCCTGGTCATAATCATACCAAGTCCATCTATGCACTACAGGCCACAGATGACTTTCAACATTTTATAAACATGAGGATGATGACAATGATATAAGAATTCAATAAAACAAGTTCAAGAATTAATTTATCCAATAATTAACAACGTCCAAATTATCAACATAATACTGTTTTGTAGAGTAAAATTCAAGAATGCTTAGAAAAATATTTTCATGAAAAGATACTAGATGAAACGCAATTATCAAGGATATTCCACAAATTTCATGGAGTATAGAAGTCAAAACTTAACCAACTGAGTATAATAAAGAATGGAATAACAAAAGAAATCACCATGCATGCGATAGACCGCACAGACAGGTTATTCCAACATAATAATAAATAATGGAACCTGGTCCGGTGTAAAACGCACAGACAGGATATTCCAACAAAATAATAATAAAGACGGAACCAGGTCTGGTGTAAAACACACAGACAGGATGTTCCAACAGAATAATAATAAAGACGGAACCAGGTCCGGTGTAAAACACACAGACAGGATGTTCCAACAGAATAATAGAAGAATGTCACCAAGTATAGGGTAGACCGCGTATACAGGTTATTCCAACAGAATAATAAGAAATGGAACAACAACAGTTCTCTTCATTAATGAATAAGAAAGAATAACACCCCTTACCGTTTTAAAGAAGAGATGAAATAAGGAAGTAGTTAAGTAGCAGAATACCCTTCTCCTCTCTCTCTATAGTTTCTCTCTATAGTTTCTCTTTCTAGAGTTCAGTGAATTCGTAAGAAATAATGAAGGAATGAGCTACTATTTATAAAAAAATAAAATGCATAGTAACTAATCCATGAACGGTCCAGATTGATTACTTTAATCTGACGGTCCATATTTAAAGAAAAATTTGTTAAATAAAATATAATATATTCTATTTATAGAATAACTTTAATAAAGTATTCTGTTTTATATAAAAAGATGTTTCTGTTTTATTACGTTAATAATACGAATAAAACAAAACGTCATTATCGCTAAATAATTCATATTATTAACTGACAATAATTGAATCAAACTGAGTGACTTCTCACATAAGCATTAATAACCAATACCATGTGCTACTATGCAACCACGCGTATTACTGTACTTTTACTACCGAGTAGTTCAACAGTATCAATGGTAAAACTTCCGCCGTTATTTTTAATAAAATATTTTTGTCGTTTTCTCAATCCGACAATAATTCCGTTGTGGGGTCTACCAATGATTGTGACGTTGTACGAATATTCCCTGTTAAAACGAATATTCCCCGACCAATCGAATATTATATAACAACTTGCGTACTTTACAAAATTTATAAATATTACCCACAACTATAACATTATATCAAATTAACTCCATAATATTCAAAAATGATATTTATAGAAAATTCGTCTTTATTTATAAAAGTTGGGGTCTTACATTTTCTGTTTATGGTTTTTGTGTTTTGAAAGTTTGAACTTGTAATATGATATGAGATCTGTATTCTGGAACTTGATTCAAGGTCAGAGCATAAACAAATTGCAAGTTATAGGTGCTCAAACCACGTTAACCGACCATGACTGAACAAAATCTGGGTAACCCAGATCTTGCCCATAACTGTCTGACAATGATTTTGTAGCCGCTGATCTTGCTGATGTTGTGTGCTATGAGTTAGTTGTTGTAACCATGTTGTAGTATGTTAGTTTAACTTTAGATCCATGCTTTTAGAACCTCTAGATATCATATATACTGGATTTGGTGGCTGGTCAAAGGAGGTCAAACGTTCATGAACTCAGTTTTCTGGGTAACCCAAAAAACTGATGATCATGACCACTGACAGATTTTGACCGGCATATATCTGCTTGCTATGATGTTGTTACGGTGAATTTTTATAATAGATCTGTACCTTGTCATGTTGGCTACAAACTGGACTCATTAGATCACAAAAATGTTATAAGAACAGCAAGTTGTGGAAGCCCAAACTAGGCCTCACGAACTGTTCTTCATTTCTGGGTAACCCAAAAAATGAAGAAAAAATCTGACAGTCTTTTCAATGGCTTAGATCTTTCTGATTAATGATGTTTAGACTTGACTATTGTTCAAAACATGTTCTATGTTAGTTCCTCTACACAGCCCGACGTCTAGAACACCTTTACGATGAACATATTTCACGATATAACGCCACCAAGGTCGTTGACCGGCCATGACTTGATTTTTTGGGCAGCCCAGAAACATGATAAACAGCTCTGACAGTATGTTCGGAGCCTTAGATATTGCTTGTGTGTTATGTTATGAACCAGAAATTTTTATGAACTTGTAGTATTACATTACTACTAGAATATTTGATCAATAGATAGCCTAAAAACATCTTATATAATAAATTATTCATGGTCAAACTAGCTAGCTCGAAACTGTCATTTGAAAGTACTTGACCCTCAAGATCACCTTAGGCGACGCTTTTTGTCGCTAAAGACTATAGCGACAGATTCTTTAATTTTATTTAATTTAATTTCCAAAAATCATTTAAAAAATAAAAATTAAATTCTAAAAATTACAAAAATAATTTTAAAAATAATTTTAAGTTATAAAAATTAACTTTTAATAATTTGACATATTTTTCATAAATATTAATATTTATTTGGATATTATTGATATTTAATTTATTTAATAAATACTTTCAATAAATTAATTAAAAATAATTTTTTTAAATTAAAAATCATTTTAAAAGATAAAAAGGTATTTAATAATATTTTAAGTTATAAAATATAACTTTTAATATTTTAAGATAAATTTCATTAATTATTTAATATTAATAATATTAGATTTATTTAATAATTATATTAAATAAATTAGATTCAATATTATTTTAATATTATAAAAATCATTTTAAATGAAAATAAATAGTTTAAAAATATTTTAAGTTATAAAATATAACTTTTAATATTTAAAGGTAAATTTTATTAATAATTTAATATTAAATAATATTATATTTATTTAATAATAATATTAACTAAATAGTTTAAAAATGATTTTATTAATTTAAAAATTATTTAAAAAGGATATAAATGGTTTAAAAATATTTTAAGTTATAATTAATGACTTTTAATAATTTGATAAATAATACATTAATATTTAAATATTAATAGTAATTATTTAAAAATGATTTTAAATGTTTTAAAAAATCATTTAAGGATAAGAAAAATGTTTTAAAAAATATTTTGGGTTATTATAAATAACTTTAATATTTTGGCAATGATTTCATTAATTATTTAATATTAATGATAATTGAATTATTTAGTATTTATATCATTTAATAATGATTTCGGTGTTTGAAAAATTATGATAAATTATAATAATTATTTAAAAATTGTTATAAGCCATGGAAAAATAATTCGACTGTTATTTAAATTATCTAATTGAATATTGAACTACAGAATAGAGTTTTAGACTCGATAATTACCCGATTAAGCCGTCGGTACACCGAAATATTTCAGAAATTGATCTGGACTTAGATAATTTGACTAGATACGTGTCTATTTGTGATTCAATGACTGCTAAACCTATGTGACAATGTGATTAGGTTATGTGCTGACTGTAAATGGCAGTACTATGTGATATGATATATTATTCTAATCAAATGAATGATCTTATTAATGATAGGTTTCGATATAAAAGATAAAACTAAGTTGCATCATTGTAAGTAGCAGCTCAGGCAAGTATCTTACCTTTGCATTTACTTTATACAATGGACATGTGTAAGCTAATATCTGAACTATTCTTTTTCATTGTTCAAATATCTTAACCTTGTATACACTAATGCAATGATTATGTATAAGTAAGTTATTATATTATAATCTATTGTACAAATTCTTTAATAATGTTATTATAGATCAAGATATATATTATGTTCGTTAATTTCTAAATCAGGTTATACAAGTGACCTCACTTGGATAATCATTGTATTTAATCACATGTTGATACATACTTGTTGGTTTTCAGTATGAACTCTTAATCAAACCTCATCTAAGTTATTTGATTCAGCTAGACATAGATTTAAAAATATTGTTGAATAAGATTGCGAATTATTTTGGTTCGGATTCTATACTAGTAGGAACATCCCGAATCTGGAAAACTTTTGTGCGCCTAAGGTGGATATGCTGGACGAAAATATCGTTTGAACATGTAGTATTGATCAATACAGGGGATAACGTGCTGATCACCCCCGTGCCTATAAGTTATGACGGTTTACAGATGATGTGACACCCCCAAATCTAGGTATTTGAAACCCGAACTCGGTGCTTCACGATACCATTTCTATGAGCAGAATAATACTAATAATAATAATAATGTAAAAATCAACTTAATTTACATATTCATCAGAATCTGAATCCCAAGTACGTAACCTTTAAACATTCATTACAACCCATGGTAGATAATTAATATCATACTTGTCTTAATAATATCAAACTAATACATAAACTACCATAAATCATATTTGGTTAGCTTTTATTTCCCTTTTTTTCTGCATAAGCTTTCTGGTTCTTCACACTTAGCTGAAAACATTTAAATTAAGCAAGGATGAGTATTTGAGTGCCCAACAAGTAATAGTAATTATATATATAAGCTGAAAGAATTTAAATATTATATTTATACTACCCTTCTACAAAAGATCAATTGTTGTGAAGTATCTACACTGATAATAATAACATAACAACCTTTTTTTTCAAATTTTTAAAACTACGTAATAACTATAAATAGGGTTTAGGGACATACTATGAACATTGTTTTACGGGCACGGGAGTGATCAGCCCGTTATGCCCTTCATTGATCAATACTACATGCAAGAACGAGGCTATCGTTCAATTTGTCCGCCTTGAGCACATAAAAGTTTTCCCGTGTAGGGATGTTCATACTTGTCTGGGTTCCAAATCAAAGGTTTTATCTTGTTCAACAATAAACTATAATTCAACATATATATATATATATATATATATATATATATATATATATATATATATATATATATATATATATACGGGTAATTGACAAAGGTATATCAACATGTGATTAAATACAATGATTATCCAAGTGGGGACACTTGTATAACCATTTATAGAAATTAACGAACAGAATATATATATTTGAATTACCATATACTAACATGTTGATAATCAATGAGCGTATATAATATAAGGTTAATAATCTGTACAGTAATAATATAATTCATAAATATTCTTACTCATATCCATTGTATAAAGAAAATGCAAAGGTAAGATACTTTCCTGATGCGCTGCTTACAATTTGGAACTTAGTTTTATCTTTTAAATCACGACCTATCATTAATCGGATCATTCGTTTGATTAGAACAATATACTATAACACATAGTACTGCATTTCGCAGTCAGCACATAACCTAATCACATTATCACACATGTTCAATAACCATTGAATCACAAATATTCACATATCTAATCAAATTATCTAAGTCCAGATCAATTTTTGAAACATGTCGCGGTACCAACAACTTTATCGGGTATTTATCGAGTCTAAGACTCCGATCTGTAACTCAATATCTGTAAGTATCGGTCATATTATTTTTAAATAACTTATAATAATTTTAAAACATTTATTATAATTTATCATGAATTTTCAAACCTCAGAATCATTATTAAATGATTTAAATACTAAACAATTCTATTATCATTAATATCTAATTAATATTAAACTATTAATGAAACCCTTGCCAAAATATTAAAGTTATTTATAATAACTCAAAATATTTTTAAAGTATTAATATTACCCTTAAATGATTTTTAAAACATTTAAAAGTCATTTTTAAATAATTGCCATTAATATTAAAATATTAATGTTCTATTTATCAAAATATTAAAAGTCATTATTCGTAACTTAAAATATTTTTAATTCATTGATATCCTTTTAAATGATTTTTAAATTAATAAAAATATTTTTAAACTATTTATTTAATATAATTATTAAATAAATTTAATATCTTTAATAATAAGTTAATAATCATTAATTTTAAATTATTAATGAAATTATCCTTTAAATATTAAAAGTTATATTTTATAACTTAAAATATCTTTAAACACTTTATTTTTATTTAAAATGATTTTTATAATATTAAAATCATTTTTAAACTAAATTATTTAATATAATTATTAAATAATTTTAATATCATTAATAATAATTAATTAACAAAATTTACCTTTAAATATTAAAAGTTATATTTTATAACTTAAAATATTTTTAAATACCTTGTTATTAATTAAAATGATTTTTAATATAATGAAATCATTTTTAATTAATTTATTTAGTAAATAACTTAATTCTCATTAATATTAATTTATTAATGAAAATTATCACATAATATTAAAAGTCATTAAAAATAACTTAAAATATTTTATTATATCATAATATAATTTTAAATGATTTTTCAAATATTAAAATCTTTTTTAACTAATTTATATTATAATAAAATTAAATAAATTAAATACCTTTAATATTCCAAAAATATTAAATACTTACGGAATATATTTAAAATAATTAAAAACTAATTTTTAGAATTTAAAATAATTTTTCATAATTCATTTTGTATTTTTAATAATTAAAAACTAATTTTTTTATAATTATTTATTAATTTTCGGAAAATAATATACTATCTGTCGCTAAAGGCCACATATAGTGACAAAACTGTTGCTATAGGTGTTCTTCATGTTCTTGGCCAAACCCAGAAATTCAAGTGCAGTTATCAAGTGGCCTACTTTGACCAAAAACTGTGATCTGAGTATTATGTTTCTGGGTATGATATGACTTTGATCTTGTTGCATAAATGTAATACTACAAGTATCAGCAACAAAAGTAATCAAACAACATAACACAATTGAGATCTAGGCTTTCGAAATGGCTGTCAGAGCTGTTCATCATTTCTGGGTTACCTAGAAATGATGAACAGTTCGAGTGGCCACTTTTAGGCTTCTAATACTTCCAACACATGTACTGGTTTGGTGATTTAAGTGTTCTAGTGTGTAGACAACATGCAAGACATCAGTTGTATAGTATAAAACAAGTCTAAAAACATCACAGTAAGCAAATCCATGCCGGTCAAAGCATGTCATGAACCACGTTCATAGGTTTTTTGGGTTACCCAGAAAACCGTAAACGTGAACTACCTAACTACTTTGACCGGTTACTACTTTCATCCAGTATGATTTATAGGTGATTTAAAGGCTTAAGAGTGTAGTCCATCTAACAAACTATCACACTGACGCAACATAATATACAAAACACGTATAACCTGCAAGATCAATGCCCATGAACAATCTGTCAGACCGATCTGGGAAATTCTAGGTTACCTAGAAAAGGAGAAGTCATGGCCGGTCAACGACCTTTGACCATTAATAACTTTCAATATATAACTGATCTGACCCTGCTTCGAGTTCTAGATGAAAGATCACATAGCATACTACAAGACCAAACACTTAAACAACCAAAATACATAACATACAAAGATCTATGAGGTCTGGCATTAGGCTGTCAGACCCAAATTTCCAGATTTCCAAATTCTTGAGATCTTCAAATCTGAGTCTATAAATGTTATGGATCCAACATCTATCAACCAAGATCATCATTAGACACTACATAGAACATGTTTAACACAAAAAAAAACCAACATCAAACAACAGATCGATGGTCATATTCTTAGGTAGGGTTTATACCTTCTATGATCAAGTTATTAATTCAAGGCTTCTGATTTGTTAGTGGTAAATGTGGGGCTTGAATATGGGACTGATCTAGCACAATATTTCGTAGGTTAGAGAGAGAGGGTATTGGATTAGTGTTGTGATCAATTGGAATTAAAAAGTGAACTTTTTCTCTCTTAATCTATATTTATAATGAGCTAGATGCATGTATCTGATGTTGCTGTCATTACATGGCTGATTTGTATAGATTTTTGGCACATGGGATTATCTAAGGTTGGTAAACAACCCAAAATATGGAAAGATTTGCAAGCAAGCTCAATTAAGTAAATCAAAAAAATGCTATTTTAGTAAATTAACAGAGTATTTAAGGGTATTCTTGTCCATTGTACTTGAATCTAGGAATAAATCCATAGATTTTAAACCTTAAGGTTTCCCAAATAATTTATAGGGTTTGAAACATTAAGATTACAATTTAATAAAATTTTAATTATAACTTACTAATTAAAATTAGGGGTTTTTAATAAAGAATTAGGGTTTTAAAACAAATACCTAGGGTTTCTTGATATAATTAGGGTTTTCCAAATTATGAATTAGGGTTTCCTAATTGACATAATTATTTACTAAAATAATAATTAGAATTACCATTTGAGCAATTAGGGTTTTAAAATTGGAAATTAGGGTTTCTAGAAATTAACAAATCTAAATGATAATTAGGGTTGACCTAATTAATTAAATCATTATATAATACATAACATAAAACATATAACACCGTCATATAACAGTCTTAAACTCACAGTTAATTTTCAAATTAGGGTTTCCCTAAGTAAAAATTAGGGTTTAACCAATTAATATTAGGGTTTTGAAATTAAACATCATAATTGACTAATCATCATCAACACGTACATACAGCACATATTTATAGCACTGAAAAATCAAAATATAATTAATGTTATATTATTATTCTCATACCTTGACAATAATCCAAAATTAGGGTTTGAATTCCATATGTGATTTATTCTTCATATTTAACCTTAATAATGAAGATAAAATAATTAACTTAATAATCTGTACTAAAATTCATATAATAAAATAATTATTATAATTATTCTAAAAATCACTCCATATATTATTTAAATAATATATGAATATATTTTCATGGAAAATAGTTACTAAAAACGTTTCCACTATAAAATTAATTATTTTAAAAATATACTTTTTAATAATCAATTATTCTAAAATAAATTTACTTGTAAATAATCATGTAATAAATATATTTTTATTTACCGCATAAATACATATACATATTATCTTGTACAAATCCTCATCCTTAAAATATATATATATATAATTTATACGTAAAATTTCTCATTTATTTATATAGAAAATATCGAGTTGTTACAGTCACCCTCCCTTATAAAAATTCCGTCCCCAGAATCACCGTTTTAAAACCTATACATACACGGATACATAGCCCACATACTCTTCGCAAGTAGATCTCGACCAACTTTGATCGAACTGATCTTTAACTATTCACATAAAGCTTGTCTTTCTGATTAAACGGAAACTTGATTTCTAAAAGAACTCAAATTCCTCCCTCAAAATTTCTTTTATAAAATAATTTAATATATATAGGAAAATCATGTATAAGAAAATACAAGTTATACGAATAATACCTGGAATACTATTGCCAGCTGCTGCCGTTTCTTGAACTGTCATGTTGTAGACCCTTGCTTTTGATTTTGTTGGCTTGCTTGACGAAGTCGGTCCGGTGATTACTAAAGTTCTGCTGCCAGTGCCCGGGTTCACACTACTTACCTCCACCCTCCTCTTCGGACAATCCTTCACCTTGTGTTCTGTCGATCCGCACAGAAAACATCCACTATTCATCCTAGGATTGGGGCAGTTGGGAGAGATATGGCCCTCCTGCCCGCACTTGTAGCATACAAACTTCCCTTTCAAACAGTCCCCTGAGTGGTTCTTTCCACATGTCTTACACTGTACCACCTGCTTCTTAGCACCTTCTTGTTTTACCTGGACATTTCCAACATAGTTTTCCTTCCTCTTGCTACTATCACCCCTATTCCCACTGTTAATTCCTACCTTCCCAGCTCCTTCGGTCTTATCCTTATTCTTCCTCTCCTTGTTGTAAAGGCCCATGGCCTCACTTCCCTCCTCAGCAATAATCGCCTTCTCCATGAGTGCTGCAAATATAGGGATCTACAACACTGCCACCTTGTTGTAGAGCCAGGGTTTTAATCCCAGCTCAAACCTTCTAACTTTCCTAGCCTCCGTATCGACTTGATGCGGGACAAACCTAGCTAACTCATTAAATTTGGCGGCATATTCTGACACCGCCATATTCTCCTGCTTCAACTCTAAAAATTTTATCTCCATCCTCGCCTGCATACTAAGTGAAAAATAATTTTCGAAAAACAAAGTTTTGAACCTCTCCCATGTGACTACACCTTCTCCTTCCCTCGCCTGATTCGCCTCCCACCAAAAATTTGCCTCACCCTTCATCATGTAGGTGGCAAAAGCGGTCTTTTGCCCCTCAGTTATCCTAGCTATTACGAACGCCTTCTCAATTTCCTTAACCCAAGTTTGGGCTTCAACAGGGTCAGTTGTACCTTTGAATTCTGGCGGTCCTACAGCCTTAAAGTCTTTAAAGTTAGCTAAGCGGTTGTCCGGGTGGTTTCCTGCAGCTGGTATTTCTTGTTGCATAGCCTGAGCTATCATGTTTGTGAAATTCTGCATCGGGTCTGCTTGTTGTTGTCCCTCAACGTTATTGACAGATTCTTCTGCCCTTTGATTTCGAGTTCGACGTCTTGGCGACATTATCTAATTGGATAAAATCATAAATTTAACTTACATTCTAAACCTTATCATATAAGTTTAATATTTTAAACTTGTTTCATTTATTAAATATAGCTTCATATTCATTTAACGAATATTTTACATAGCATATCACATAATGCTTTAAACATCAGCTATCCCTTTGTGACTACAAAAGTCGGGATTTATAACCTTGACCAGCACAAAAGTTTTAGAATATTACATTACACAGACATACTAAGCACACATATTACATTAAATACACCTACACAACAGGACCTACACTACCTATTTATTACACCTTTTTTTGGATAATATTTCGCTTGATGACCTTTTAACCCACAGATAAAACATGCTCCTGGTTTATAGTCAAGACAATGCAGAGTAATATGTCCTTCATAACCGCAAAGGTAACAAATTCTTTTCCCTTTCTTCTTATCATGTTTTCCTAAGTCATGCTCCTCTATCTTTCTTTTTCATTTCTTGCTCGGAGCTGCACACGATGTGTTGCTTGTGGCTCCCATCTGATCAATTTAGATTTTAAGCTTATCTTGTTCTTCAATTGTTTCTATTAACGCTTGACGCAACTGACTATTCAACAGCTTTTCTATTTTCCACAGCCTCTCCAAAGTTGAAACCTTGTTCCTCAGATCCTGCACCACCGTTGATGCTTGGTCAGCTTCAACTTTAGTGTCCGAATCACTATCTGTCAGCTCCACCATCTCTGGATCTTGTACTACATTTTCTACGATAACTACATCGTCTGAGTTGTTTTCATCGTGAGCCTTTATTTCAGCTATTGGCTTCGATATCAGCTCAGGTGTATGGGCTTGATCCTTCTTCATGCTATATACATATAACAAGCCTTTTCCACCAGACATCTAAACGTATAAATTATCCTAATTATCATATAGTATATACACACAGCAAATAAAAGTTTTATATAAGTTATGTTTTATTTTGGTTGACGATGAATTTATTCAATTCACCTCTGTAAAGACCCCAAAACTCAGGTACTTGAAACCCGAACTCGGTGCTTCACGATACCATTTCTATGAGCGGAATAATACTAATAATAATAACAATAATATAAAGATCAACTTAATTTACATATCATCAGAGTCTAATCCCAAGTACGTAACCTTTAAACATTCATTACAACCCATGATAGATAATATATGTCATACTTGTCTTAATAATATCCAACTATTACATAACATAGTAATTCGTTCATTCAGCAATATTCCCTTTTCTTTTGTTCTTAGCAGAGCTCTCTGGTCGTTCGCACTTAACTGAAAACATTTAAATTTAAGCAAGGATGAGCATTTGAGTGCCCAGCAAGTAATAACAATTATACATATATAAACTGAAAGGATTTAAATGTTTTTTTGTACTATTCTTCTACAACAAGTCAATAGTTGTGAAGTATTCTGAACCGATAATAATAACATAACAACTCTCTTTCAAATTTTTAAAACTACATAATGACTATAACTGGGGTTATGGTGACATGCCATGAACATTGTTTTCATTTTCGAAAAGGTTAAACAGAAATTCATCTGCAAACCGACATAACTTACGGGCACGGGGGGTGATCAGCCCGTTATGCCCTGCATTGATCAATACTACATTACAAGAATGATAGGATCGTTCACTCTGTTCCGCCTTGGGCGCATAAAAGTTTTCCCGTGTAGGGATGTTCATACTTGTCTGGGTTCCAAATCAAATGTTTTATCTTGTTTCAACAATAATCTATAAATCAACACACACACACACACACACACACACACACACACACACACACATATATATATATATATATATATATATATATATATATATATATATATATATATACGGGTAATTGACAAAGGTATATCAACATGTGATTAAATACAATGATTATCCAAGTGGGGACACTTGTTTAACTATTTCTAGAAATTAACGAACATAATATATATATATCTGAATTATCATATACTAACAAGTTGATAATCAATGAGCTTATATAATATAAGGTTAATAATCTGTACAGTAATAATATAATTTAGAAACATTCTTACTCATGTCCATTGCATAAAGAAAATGCAAAGGTTAGATACTTGCCTGAAGCGCTGCTTACAGTTTGTAATTTAGATTTATCGCTTATCTCACGGTCTATCATTAATAAGATCATTTGCCTGATTAGAATAACATATCATATCATATAATACTGCTTATTATAGTCAGCACATTCCCTAATCACATTGGCACATAGGTTTAACAACCATTGAATCACAAATAATCACTTATCTAATCACATTATCTAAGTTCAGATCAATTTCTGAAACATGTCGGTGTACCGACAACTTTATCGGGTAATTATCGAGTCTAAGACTCTATTCTGTAACTTAATATTAGTCATATTATTTTTAAATGACTTAATATCATTTTAAAATATTTATTATAATTTATCACGAAATTTCAAACATCGGAATCACATTAAAATGATTTAAATACTAATCAATTCTATTATTATTAATATCTAATTAATATTAAACTATTAATGAAATCATTTCCAAAATATTAAAGTTATTTATAATAACTCAAAATATTTTTAAAGTTTTAATATTACCCTTAAATGATTTTTAAAATATTTAAAATCATTTCTAAATAATTACCATTATTATTAAAGTATTAATGTTTTATTTATCCAAATATTAAAAGTCATTAAGTATAACTTAAAATATTTTTAATTCATTTATATCCCTTTTAAATAATTTTTAAATTAATAAAACTATTTATAAACTATTTATTTAATATAATTATTAAATAAATTTAATATCATTAGTAATAACTTAATAATCATTAATATTTAATTATTAATGAAATTATCTTTTAAATATTAAAAGTTATATTTTATAACTTAAAATATTTTTAAACACTTTATTTTCGTTTAAAATGATTTTTATAATAATAAAATTATTTTTAATTTATTTATTTAATGCATTTAGTAAATAAATTAATTACCACTAATATCAATTTATTAATGAAATTTATCACAAAATATTAAAAGTCATTAAAAATAACTTAAAATATTTTCTTATATCATAATATAATTTTTAATGATTTTTCCAATATTAAAATCATTTTTAAATAATTTATTTAATATTATAATTAAATAAATTAAATACTTTTAATATTCCAAAAATATTAAATATTTATGAAATATATTTAAAATAATTAAAAACTAATTTTCGGAATTTAAAATAATTTTTAATAATTTATTTTATATTTTTAATAATTTAAAACTAATTTTTTTATTTTTTTATTAATTTCAGAAAAATAACTAATATATGTCGCTAAAGACCACCTATAGTGACAGAACCGTCGCTATAGGTGTTCTTCATGTTCTTGGCCAAACCCAGAAACTCATAGGCAGTTACCGAGTAAGCACGTTTGACATCCAATAATTCAGTATGTAGAGTGATTCTGGACCGACTAAGCATTAGAGCGTGTAGTACTAGTGTAACACTTTAGGCTAGAACAACAATCATGACCATAACACTTATAACCAAGGAGATCTGAGCCTCCAAAAGTGTTGTCAGAGGTTGTTCTTCATTTCTGGGTTACCCAGAAATGAAGAACAGTTCGACTGTTCACTTTTGGATTCCCATAACTTCTGATTCAGATATTGCTTTTGTGATCTAAAAGTTCCAGGTTGTAGCTAGCATGTAGGACAACATTTCTATTACAACACATAAACAAAACAACAACATAATACCAAGATCTTGCCAGGTCAAACGTTGTCAGAAACCACGCTCATGGACTTTCTGGGTTACCCAGAAAGTTCATCCGTGGACTTTCTGCCTAGTTTGACCATCCCCTAAATCTCACACGTTTGTGACAAAAGCTATCTAAGAGTATTAACCTGTAGTATAACTACCATACTATAACTTTAATGCAACAAAAGAACCAAAACATACACACACTGACAGATCAAGGCGGTCAAAGATGTTGTCAGGCCGGTTCTGGGCTGTTTCTAGGTTACCCAGAAACACCTGGTCATGGCCGGTCAACCACGTTTGACCTTGAATATCTTGCTACCTAGACCAGATCTAAGTCTGATTTCAAGTTCAGATCGAAGAGCACATATTAGACTACAACTACCAACTTTCAAAATACAAAACACATTAAAAATTATAGAGATATAAGGTCTGACAACGACCAAGAACAAATTTTCTAGATTTTTGAAAAACACAAATCCGAGCTTCTAAATGTTATGGATCCAACATTTAGCAACCCAGATCGTCAAAATGGACTACAACCAACATATTTTAACAATAAAAACTAACACCTAACACAGAATCGATGGACAGAAATTATGCTAGGGTTTTATACCTTTAATGATCAATTTCTGATTTTGTGTTGCTGATTTGTTTATGGTGAATGTGGGGCTTGTTTCTTGACTGATATTATGAAATAATTTTGGAGGTTTGGGGCTTGAGAGAAAAGGTTTGAGTGTTGTGAAAAATATAAGTGAACAAATGTTATTTCTCTCTCTTCCAATCTATATATAGACAAACAAGGTGCATGAATGGCTGATGTATGATGCTTGTTGCTGTAATTGTAAGTCACAATTTGTCAACATAGTTGGTATGAGTTGGTAAACAACTTCCTCAATTGTCAAAACCTATATATTAGCCAAAATAATACACGAGGGGCAAAATGGTCATTTGGTAATTCATTTAAATGGCAAAATAGAAACTTGCAAACCCTTAGGGTTTAACCCTAAGGTTTAGCACAAAATAATAATAAGATTTAGCAATTAGAGTTTGCACCAAAAATAAAATCAAATAAAAATTAACTAAATTTTAGTTTCTAAAATTTTTGAATTAGGGTTTCCTAATTATGATTAATTATCTAATCACACTATACATGAACATTAGGGTTTAATATCATATAATTATCATTAACATTGCTAAAATAGTAATTAGGGTTTACGATTTTGATAATTAGGGTTACCAATTTATAATTAGGTTTTCTAATTATCAAATTAGGGTTTAAAATTTTAGGGTTTCCAAAATTAGCAATTGAGATTATAATACTTGCTAATTAATCGCATTAACACAATTACAACCAATATCAAACTCTAATTTAAATTTCAAATTAGGGATCCTCATTTCCAAAAATTATTTAGGGTTTCTAGATTATAATTAGGGTTTTCTAGAAATTAGGGTTTCTAGAATTTTAATTAGGGTTCACCAAATTAATACATTTAATACACGACATAAATTATATAATACACTTATAAAATAATCTTGCACTCTAATTTGGATCTCAAATTAGGGTTTAGCATTATTACTAGGGTTTGGTCATAATACACCGTAAATGACCTACCATTATCAATACAGAAATACAGTACATATTCATAGCACTGAAAAAATTAAAATATAATTAATATTATATTATTATTCTTATACCTTGACAATAATCCAAAATTAGGGTTTGGATTCCATATCTGATTTATTATTCCTATTTAACCTTAATAATTAAGGTAAAATAATTCACTTAATAACCTGTACCAAAATTAATATATTTATTATAAAAATCACTTCATATATTATTTAAATAATATATGATTATATTTTCATGGAAAATAATTAATAAACATATTTCAACTATGAAATTAATTATTATAAGAATGTGCTTTATAATAATCAATAATTCTAAAATAAAATTATTTATAAATATTTATGTAATAAATGTATTTTTATTTACCACATAAATACACATACACATTATCATGTACAAATCCTCATCCTTAAATAAATAAATAAAAAATTATACGCAAAATTTCTTATTTATTTATATAGAAAAATATCTGGTTGTTACAACCTCTTTTTAAACACTATATGAGTTATTTATATTTTTAACGTTTCCCTCTATTCTAAGGTTATAACCTAAGGTCTAACCCACCTATGGTTTTTAACCCTAAGCTCTGATACCATGATGTGACGCCCCCGAATTCGGTTACTTGAAACCCGAACTCGGTGCTTCACGATACCATTTCTACGAGCGGAATAATACTAATAATGATAACACTAATATAAAAATCAACTTAATTTACATATTCATCTGAGTCTGAATCCCAAGTACGTATCCTTTAAACATTAATTACAACCCATGATAGGTAATTAATATCATAATTGTCTTAATAATATCAAACTAATACATAAACTACCACAAATCTTATATGGTTAGCTTTCATTTCCCTTTGTTTCTGCATGAGCTTTCTGGTTCTTCACACTTAGCTGAAAACATTTAAATTAAGCAAGGATGAGCATTTGAGTGCCCAGCAAGTAATAGCAATTATATATATAAGCTGAAAGAATTTAAATGTTCTCTTTATACTACCCTTCTACAACAGATCAATAGTTATGAAGTATCTATACCGATAATAATAATATAACAACCTTTTTTTCAAATTTTTGAAACTACGTAATGACTATAAATAGGGTTTAGGGACATACTATGAACATTGGTTTCATTTTTGAAAAGGTTAAACAAAAATTCATCTGCAAACCGTCATAACTTACGGGTGTTGGGTTTCGGCACAGAAACGCACAGCGGAAATAAAAATTTTAAAGCAATTTTCGAAACCCTAAAACAGGATCCATGCAAAAAATTAATTAATTAAGAGGTTTAGAGATTATACCGAATATGAAAACGAGAATCTGAAATCGACTGCGCCTCGAATCTCCAACGCAATACAAACCGACTGCGTCTCTACGGTATCCACATGAACGCTTCGCGAATCGTCCTACGATCTGCAGAAGAAGGAATCGTGGTACTAGCCACCAAGGATGAGGATTTTCGGAACTGTTTTCTCTAGTCTCTCTCTAAGAACGGCTAGGGTTTTTTTTTGTTTTGACGTAAAACCTAAAGTCTGATATACATCATATATATAGCAGTCAGGAGGAATTAATCAAAACCTAATATTATTAAAATCCGAATTTATATATATATCTTAATTAAGTCTTACTTAATTAATATACATATATATATAAATTATCCTATTAATTTAAATTCGTAATTTAAAATTCTATCAATCACATTGACATCTTTAAATATTTACAATTTAAATTAATTTCCTTTTAATTACGTTCTTTGTGTGTGACCCTATAGGTTATTATTACGTTGGCAATAATTTTAAAATCATATTATAAAATTATAAACAGTGAGCGGCATCTAGTAATGCATCACTGCTAACCAAGTAATAATAAGATCGATGATTTGATGCAACCTTTTCGTGACCAATGTTTCAATATAATTTAATCCTTTTAACCTTAATATCCTAGATTAAACTCGAGTCATGGAATGTGTCATACTCTTCATAATTTAATCTGAGTTTTCTTGATCAATGAGTAGACTATATGAAACAAATCACTATTTGAGCATGGCCATGCATTTCATAGCCCTACTCAATCAAGAGGCCTATGGATATCACCTATAAAATATAGGATGGTTAAATTCCATCTAGATCACTCATATTACTCACACGATTCATAATGAACCCAATAATCACCTTTATAGTCCACCCTATTAAAGGTGACATTTGATGATATCAAAGTACATAAATTCTCGTGTAGTAATATAGCGGTTTCAGGTCGGAGGACCATTACATCATTGTCACTATGAGAATTGCTAATGACACTTCGTATAATGCTCCATATAGAATTCCCATGGTGGGTCTGTCCAGTACATTGTTCTCTAACATGTACCTATGCATTGACTTAATATCTCATATATTTATGACCAATGAGATTTGGTCATCAGTCAATCCACATACTAGTCTCAATGCATCATTGTTGTCCCATCAACAATGATACTTGACTAGGGACATTTAAGAACAATGATACTAATTGTAATTATATAATCTCATGTGCAAGTCACATACTTGAAACTATATAATTTGTAACACTATTTTAAGGAATTTTATTATGTTAACAATTATATTACGCAGTAATTAAAACCATAATAAAATCATTTATTTATTCAATCAACAATAATATCAAATGTTAAGCAATTACATGAAATAATTGGCCTCTGGGGCATAAACTCTAACAGTCTCCCACTTGCACTAGAGCCAATCACTCATGTATCTAATACCCATGGAACTAATGTGACCGTCGTGCTTCTGCTGCGACAAAGCCTTGGTCAGTGGATCTGCAACATTATCATCTGTTGGCACTCTTCCTATATGTACATCTCCTCTGTCAATGATTTCACGGATGAGATGGTACCGCCTAAGTATATGCTTGGATCGTTGGTGAGATCTGGGTTCCTTAGCCTGTGCAATGGCTCCATTATTATCACAGTATAGAGCAACCGGATCAACAATGGTGGAACAACACCAAGTTCAGTGATGAACTTTTTAATCCATACAGCCTCCTTGGCTGCACTAGAAGCAGCAATATACTCAGCCTCTGTTGTAGAATCAGCTACTGTCTCTTGCTTCGAACTTTTCCAGCTAACAGCACCACCATTAAGGCAAAACACAAAACCTGACTGAGACTTATAGTCATCATTGTCAGTTTGGAAGCTAGCATCTGTGTAACCCTTTACTGCCAGTTCGTCTTCATATCCATATACCAAGAATGAATCCTTAGTCCTTTTCAGGTACTTGAGGATATTCTTGTCTGCTGTCCAGTGACCTTCACCTGGATTCGACTGGTATCTGCTCGTCATGCTCAAAGCATACGAGACATCCGGACGAGTACATATCATTGCATACATGATAGATCCAATTGCCGAAGCATAAGGGATCTTTCTCATACGCTCCTCATCATCTTGTGATTTAGGACATTGGGCCTTAGAGATCTTTATACCATGAGTCACGGGTAAATTTCCTCTTTTCGCCTCTTGCATGCTGAACCGTTTCAACACTTTATCAATATATGTACTTTGACTTAGGCCGAGCATTTTTCTCGATCTATCTCTATAGATCTTGATACCTAAGATATAGGCAGCATCGCCCAAATCTTTCATGGAGAAACATTTTCCCAACCATGTTTTTACAGCCTGTAAGGAAGGAATGTCATTCCCAATAATTAATATGTCATCAACATATAATACTAGGAATACAATGTGACTCCCACTAACCTTCTTATATACACAAGGTTCATCTTCATTTTTAATAAAGCCAAATTCGTTGACTGCTTCATCAAATCGAAGATTCCAACTCCGAGAGGCTTGCTTCAATCCATAAATGGATCGCTGCAGCTTACATACCTTTCCAGCATCCTTTGGAGTGACAAAACCCTCAGGTTGTGTCATATACACATCCTCAAGTAGATTTCCGTTAAGGAAAGCAGTTTTGACATCCATCTGCCAGATTTCGTAATCATAAAAAGCTGCAATAGCAAGTAAGATCCTGATGGATTTAACCATTGCCACTGGAGAAAAAGTTTCATCATAGTCAACACCTTGAATTTGTTTGAAACCTTTTGCTACCAGTCGGCCTTTATAGGTTTGTACATTACCATCCATGTCGGTTTTCTTCTTGAAAACCCACTTGCACCCGATTGGTTTTACCCCTTCGGGTGGATCAACCAAAGTCCATACTTGGTTAGTATACATGGAATCCATTTCAGATCTCATGGCTTCAAGCCATCTCTCAGAATCTGGTCCATTCATAGCTTCTTGGTAGGAATTAGGCTCATCCTGATCTATGAGCATCACATCACCGTTTTGAGTCACAAGATATCCATAATATCTCTCGGGCTCTTGGCGTGTCCTACCAGATCTACGAATTCCTTGTGTAATTTGAGCAGGTTCACTTTCCACAATTTCTTGTGGTTCCTGCTCACGTTCTAACTCAGGTTCAATGATATTTTGTGGTTCTCGAATTTCTTCGAGTTCTACTTTCCTCCCACTGTTTCCTTTAGAGACAAATTCTCTTTCTAGAAAAATACCAGTTCGAGCAACAAACACTTTATTCTCAGAAGGTTTGTAGAAATAATACCCTTTTGTTTTTTTTGGGTATCCCATAAAATTATATTTGTCAGATTTGGGTCCGAGCTTATCAAAATCTAGACGTTTTACAAACGCCTCGCATCCCCAAATCTTCATGAACGACATACTAGGACGTTTCCCAGTCCACATCTCATATGGTGTCTTCTGAACCGTCTTTGTAGGAACACGGTTAAGTGTGAATGCAGCTGTCTCTAGGGCATGACCCCAGAAGCTTATTGGAAGATCTGCATGACTCATCATTGATCGTACCATGTCCAACAAGGTTCGATTCCTCCTCTCAGACACACCATTCCATTGTGGTGTTCCAGGTGGAGTGAGCTGTGATATAATACCACACTCCTTTAGAAGGTCATCAAAGTCTTGGCTTAAGTATTCACCTCCTCGATCGGATCGAAGGGCTTTTATGCTTTTGCCAAATTGGTTTTGAACTTCATTCTTGAATTCCTTAAACTGTTCAAAGGATTCGAATTTGTGTCTCATTAGATACACATATCCATATCTACTGAAGTCGTCAGTAAATGTAATGAAGTAATAAAACCTACCTCTTGCTAACGAACTCATGGGTCCACATACATCACTATAAGTCCCAATATATCGCTAGCCCGTTCACTGTATCCAGTGAAAGGGGCTTTAGTCATCTTGCCTAATAAACAAGATTCGCATTTTTCATATGATTCAAAATCAAATGAATCCAAAAATCCATCTTTATGGAGTTTTGATATGCGTTTCTCATTTATATGGCCCAAACGACAGTGCCAGAGATATATCGGATTTGAATCATTTGATTTAAATCGTTTTGTGTTTATGTTATAGATAGGCATTTCTAAATCAAGAATATAAAGACCGTTAAACAATTGTGCAACACCATAGCAAATATCATTTAAGTAAAACGAACAACCATTGTTCTTAATTATAAATGAAAAACCTTTCTTGTCCAAACAAGAAACAGAAATAAAGTTTTTGTTTATAGCAGGCACAAAATAACAATCTTCTAATTCTAAAACTAGCCCAGTGGGCAAAGATAAATGATAAGTTCCTACGGCCAGTGCAGAAACTTTTGCTCCATTCCCAACTCGTAGGTCAACCTCTCCTTTCGCCAAAGTCCTACTCCTTCGGAGTCCCTGCACATTAACACAAATGTGAGAACCACATCCAGTATACAATACCCATGATGTAGAAGTAGACAAATTGACTTCTATAACATATATACCTAAATCAGAAGTCGTACTTCCTTTCCTTTTCTTCACTTCTTCCAAATAAGCATGACAGTTCCTTTTCTAGTGTCCAGGTTTTCCACAGAAGTGACATTCAGCTTCTTTAGCCACCCCACCTTTAGGTTTTAAAGCCTGTTTGATTTTGGAATTGGGTTTGGCAACAGACTTAGATCCTATCTTCTTTTTGCCTTTCCAATTTCTCTTAGCATTCCCCTTTTGCACCATCATTATGGGAGCGGGTCCTGCCTTTTTCATGTTGTTCTCGGCAGTTCTTAACATGCTCAACAACTCAGTAAGGGGTTTCTCAATTTCATTCATAAGATAGTTCATAACAAATTGAGAGTAGCTGCTGTTCAAAGATTGTAAAACAAGATCAGTTTGGGCTTCCGGAGTGATTGGAAAACCTAACCTATCAAGGTACTCAATATACCCAATCATTTTCAGCACATGTGGACCAACTGGATCACGTTCACCCATCTTGCAGTGATACAACGCTTTGCTTGTATCATACCTTTCCTGTCGAGCATGCCCTTCGAACAATTTCTTGAGATGCTCGATCATCTCATAAGCATCCATTAACTCATGTTGCTTCTGAAGCTCAGCGTTCATGGTTGCTAGCATGAGATAACTCACGTCCAGAGCATCATCTTGATGCTTTTTGTAAGCATTATGCTCCGCACGTGGTGCAGTGACAGCCGGTGCTGCAGGAATGGGCCCATCAAGGACATATAGCTTACGCTCTTGTTTGAGGACAATCCTCAAGTTTCTGTGCCAGTCAAGGAAATTAATCCCACTTAGCTTGTCCTTCTCAAGAACTGATCGTAGTGAAAGACTACTTGTGTTGTTGTTGATGTTTGCCATTGATATCTACAATTTATAAGTGCCAAAATAATAAGTCAAATTGCAGAGTTGATATTATGTAATTGATAATAGTACATTCAAAATATACCTCTCACTATTTTATTCAAATTAATAGCCCTCACCATTAATTCGGAAAGCATTTTCTATTAAATCTTTCTAGTGAGCCAAGATCCATATTTCATTATGACTTAAGTTAGCTTTGGCTAATCTCTTAAAACATAATTATTTAGGTAGACAACCCTTTGTCAATTATATCATATATAACTCCTGGATAGTTTGGTAAACAACAATTGTTTTTAGTCCATCTAATGGTACCTACCAAACTCTATGCCTCTAAGTCCACAATCCTATTGAGATAACTTAGTTAAGTCGGCCCCAATGATTTTAACAGTTTGGATATCACAATTATCCTATCACATCTTACCTAGATAAATAGGGTACTTTGCTTTGGCAAACCTACATCTATTGATCAAGGTCTTGATGAGTGTCATTCATTGGAAGGCATCTGATTGAGACTTAATAATTTAATGAGGGATTTTATTAATTAATTTAGATCTCACCAATTTTAATCTTATTAAGCATGCACATTATTTATCATATCATATCGCATACAAGTATAAATAAAGTGCAAAATTAAATGTGTCACAGTTATGGCCCAATCCACTGTCAATCTTTTCAAGCTAATGAAAGATTGAAGGTCAATCTAAGGTGGTAAAAGATCTTAAAATAAATAGCCTCCTTGGATCTTCCTCAAGCATGTGCCTCCTCTCCATCTTGACATCTTCATCAATTACAGATTATTACATGACATAAAGAAACCTCGAGTTACATTCGAGGGGATTTAGATGAGAAGAGAATATTACATCAGAATTTATAGAAAGGCACGACATGCAAGCCGTATTTCAAAACCAAAAACCACTAACCTATGGGTCAAAAGGCCATAACTGTGCACCATGCATATCACAATAAGCACATAACAATTTATATATTATTAAAGAAAATAATATATAACATATAGGGGACACGACCATCGTGCGCTACGATGGGGGGGTCCAAGGGGGGTCTCCCCCCCTGGCGGTGGTCCGAATCTCTGAAACACCCATAATCTCTGAAACAGTTTCAGAATCATAATAACAAATCTCTGAATCATAAAATCTCTGAAACAGTTTCAGAATCATACATTTTAATCCACCAAAACACCCATAATAACAAATCATATAATACCAGTTTCGATTTAATCATATTAAAACGAATAACAGTACACCCAGAATTTATCATATATTTCCAGTTTCGATTAATCATATTAAAACGATTCTTCATGTTTCTAATCCGATTAGAACAGTTATATTGTTATTCCATCGATTAAAGATACGATTAATAGTATCATCATATATATTACCAGAATACACATACAACGAAATATCATATATTCAATTTCATATCGGTAAACATGCATCATCATATATCATATATATCGAATACAATTAAAACACGTAATCTGAATTAATCGTTTCGCAAGTAGCTTTGATACCACTGTTGGGTTTCGGCACAGAAACGCACAGCGAAAATAAAAATTTTAAAGCAATTTCTGAAACCCTAAAACAGGATCCATGCGAAAAATCAATTAATTAAGAGGTTTAGAGATTATACCGAATATGAAAACGAGAATCTGAAATCGACTGCGCCTCGAATCTCCAACGCAATACAAACCGACTGCGTCTCTACGGTATCCACACGAACGCTCCGCGAATCGTCCTACGATCTGCAGAAGAAGGAATCGTGGTACTAGCCACCAAGGATGAGGATTTTCGGAACTGTTTTCTCTAATCTTTCTCTAAGAGCGGCTAGGGTTTTTTTTTGTTTTGACGTAAAACCTAAAGTCTGATATACATCATATATATAGCAGTCAGGAGGAATTTATCAAAACCTAATATTATTAAAATCCAAATTTATATATATATCTTAATTAAGTCTTACTTAATTAATATACCTATATATAAATTATCCTATTAATTTAAATTCGTAATTTAAAATTCTATCAATCACATTGACATCTTTAAATATTTATAATTTAAATTAATTTCCTTTTAATTACGTTCTTTGTGTGTGACCCTATAGGTTATTATTACGTTGGCAATAATTTTAAAATCATATTATAAAATTATAAACAGTGAGCGGCATCTAGTAATGCATCACTGCTACCCAAGTAATAATAAGATCGATGATTCGATGCAACCTTTTCGTGACCAATGTTTCAATATAATTTAATCCTTTTAACCTTAATATCCTAGATTAAACTCGAGTCATGGAATGTGACATACTCTTCATAATTTAATCTGAGTTTTCTTGATCAATGAGTAGACTATATGAAACAAATCACTATTTGAGCATGGCCATGCATTTCATAGCCCTACTCAATCAAGAGGCCTATGGATATCACCTATAAAATATAGGATGGTTAAATTCCATCTAGATCACTCATATTACTCACACGATTCATAATGAACCCAATAATCACCTTTATAGTCCACCCTATTAAAGGTGACATTTGATGATATCAAAGTACATAAATTCTCGTGTAGTAATATAGCAGTTTCAGGTCGGAGGACCATTACATCATTGTCACTATGAGAATTGCTAATGACACTTCGCATAACGCTCCATATAGAATTCTCATGGTGGGTCTGTCCAGTACATTGTTCTCTAACATGTACCTATGCATTGACTTAATATCTCATATATTTATGACCAATGAGATTTGGTCATCAGTCAATCCACATACTAGTCTCAATGCATCATTGTTGTCCCATCAACAATGATACTTGACTAGGGACATTTAAGAACAATGATACTAATTGTAATTATATAATCTCATGTTCAAGTCACATACTTGAAACTATATAATTTGTATCACTATTCTAAGGAATTTTATTATGTTAACAATTATATTACGCAGTAATTAAAACCATAATAAAATTATTTATTTATTCAATCAACAATAATATCAAATGTTAAGCAATTACATCAAATAATTGGCCTCTAGGGCATAAACTCTAACAACGGGCACGGGGGTGATCAGCCCATTATGCCCTACATTGATCAATACTACATGCAAGAACGAGGCTATCGTTCACTCTGTCCGCCTTGGGCGCATAAAAGTTTTCCCGTGTAGGGATGTTCATACTTGTCTGGGTTCCAAATCAAATGTTTTATCTTGTTCAACAATAATCTATAATTCAACATATATATATATATATATATATATATATATATATATATATATATATATATACGGGTAATTGACAAAGGTATATCAACATGTGATTAAATACAATGATTATCCAAGTGGGGACACTTGTATAACCATTTATAAAAATTAACGAACAATATATATATATATATCTGAATTACCATATACTAACATGTTGATAATCAATGAGCGTTTATAATATAAGGTTAATAATCGGTACAGTAATAATATAATTCATAAATATTCTTACTCATGTCCATTGCATAAAGAAAATGCAAAGGTAAGATACTTATATGATGCGCTGCTTACAATTTGGAACTTAGTTTTATCTTTTAAATCACCACCTGTCATTAATCAGATCTTTCGTTCGATTAGAACAATATACTGTAAGACATAGTACTGCATTTCATATTCAACACATAACCTAATAACATTATCACACATGTTCAACAACCATTGAATCACAAATATTCACATATCTAATCAAATTATCTAAGTCTAGATAAATTTTTGAAATATGTCGGGGTACCGACAACTTTATCGGGTATTTATCGAGTCTAAGTCTCCGATCTGTAACTCAATATCTGTAAGTATCGGTCATATTATTTTTAAATGACTTATAATAATTTTAAAACATTTATTATAATTTATCATGAATTTTCAAATCTCAGAATCATTATTAAATGATTTAAATACTAAACAATTCTATTATCATTAATATCTAATTAATATTAAACTATTAATGAAACCCTTACAAAAATATTAAAGTTATTTATTATAACTCAAAATATTTTTAAAGTATTAATATTACCCTTAAATGATTTTTAAAATATTTAAAAGTCATTTTTAAATAATTACCATTAATATTAAAATATTAATGTTCTATTTATCAAAATATTAAAAGTCATTATTCATAACTTAAAATATTTTTAATTCGTTACTATCCTTTTAAATGATTTTTAAATTAATAAAACAATTTTTAAACTATTGATTTAATATAATTATTAAATAAATTTAATATCTTTAATAATAAATTAATAATCATTAATTTTAAATTATTAATAAAATTATCCTTTAAATATTAAAAGTTATATTTTATAACTAAAAATATCTTTAAACACTTTATTTTTATTTAAAATGATTTTAATAATATTAAAATCATTTTTAAACTAAATTATTTAATATAATTATTAAATAATTTTAATATCATTAATAATAATTAAATAATAAAATTTACCTTTAAATATTAAAAGTTATATTTTATAACTTAAAATATTTTTAAATACCTTGTTATTAATTAAAATGATTTTTAATATAAAAAAATCATTTTTAATTATTTTATTTAGTAAAATAACTTAATTATCATTAATATTAATTTATTAATAAAAATTATCACATAATATTAAAAGTCATTAAAAATAACTTAAAATATTTTCTTATATCATAATATAATTTTAAATGATTTTTTAAATATTAAAATCTTTTTTAACTAATTTATTTAATAATATAATTAAATAAATTAAATACCTTTAATATTCCAAAAATATTAAATATTTATGGAATATATTTAAAATAATTAAAAACTAATTTTTAGAATTTAAAATAATTTTTAATAATTTATTTTGTATTTTTAATAATTAAAAACTGATTTTTTTATAATTATTTATTAATTTCTAGAAAATTATATACTGTCTGTCGCTAAAGGCCACCTATAGTGACAAAACTGTCGCAATAGGTGTTCTTCATGTTCTTGGCCAAACCAAGAAATTCAAGTGCAGTTATCAAGTGGCCTACTTTGACCAAAAACTGTGATCTGAGTATTGTGTTTCTGGGTATGATATGACTTTGATCTTGTAGCATAAATGTAATACTACAAGTATCAGCAACAATAGTAATCAAACATCATAACACAATTGAGATCTAGGCTTCCAAAATGGCTGTCAAAGTTGTTCATCATTTCTGGGTTACCCAGAAATGATGAACAGTTCGAGTGGCCACTTTTAGGCTTCTACTACTTGCAACACATGTACTGGTTTGGTGATTTAAGTGTTCTAGTGTGTAGACAACATGCAAGACATCAGTTACATAGTATAAAACAAGTCTAAAAACATCACAGTAAGCAAATCCATGTCAGTCAAAGCATATCAGGAACCACATTCATAGGTTTTCTGGGTTACCCAGAAAACCGTAAACGTGAACTACCTAGCTACTTTGACCGATTACTTCTTTCATCTAGTATGATTTATAGGTGATTTAAAGGCTTCCGACTGTAGTCCATCTAACAAACTATAACACTGATGCAAAACAATATACAAAACACGTATAACCTGCAAGATCAAAGCCCATGAACAATCTGTCAGACCGATCTGGGAAATTCTAGGTTACCTAGAAAAGGAGAAATCATGGTCGGTCAACGACCTTTGACCATTAATAACTTTCAATATATAACTGATCTGACCCTGCTTCGAGTTCTAGATGAAAGATCCCATAGCATACTACAAGATCAAACACTTAAACAACCAAAATACATAACATACAAAGATCTATGAGGTCTGACATTAGGCTGTCAGACCCAAATTTCTAGATTTCCAGATTCTTGAGATCTTCAAATCTGAGTCTATAAATGTTATGGATCCAACATCTATCAACCCAGATCATCTTTAGACACTACATAGAACATGTTTAACACAAAAAAACCAACATCAAACAACAGATCGATGGTCATATTCTTAGGTAGGGTTTATACCTTCTATGATCAAGTTCTTAATTCAAGGCTTCTGATTTGTTAGTGGTAAACGTGGGGCTTGATTATGGGACTGATCTAGCACAATATTTCGTAGGTTAGAGAGAGAGAGGGTATTGGATGAGTGTTGTGATCAAATGGAATTAAAAAGTAAACTTTTTCTCTCTTAATCTATATTTATAATGAGCTAGATGCATGTATCTAATGTTGCTGTCATTACATGGCTGATTTGTATAGATTTTTGGCGCATGGGATTATCTAAGGTTTGTAAACAACCCAAAATATGGAAAGATTTGCAAGCAAGCTCAATTAAATAAATCAAAAATGCTATTTTAGTAAATTAACAAAGTATTTAAGGGTATTCTTGTCCATTATACCTGAATCTAGGAATAAATCCATCGATTTTAAACCTTAGGGTTTCCCAAATAATTTATAAGGTTTGAAACATTAAGATTACAATTTAATAAAATTTTAATTATAACTTACTAACTAAAATTAGGGTTTTTAATAAAGAATTAGGGTTTTAAAACAAATACCTAGGGTTTCTTGATATAATTAGGGTTTTTCAAATTATGAATTAGAGTTTCCTAATTGACATAATTATTTACTAAAATAATAATTAGAATTACCATTTGAGCAATTAGGGTTTTAAGATTGGAAATTAGGGTTTCTATAAATTAACAAATCTAAATGTTAATTAGGGTTGACCTAATTAATCAAATCATTATATAATACATAACATAAAACATATAACACCGTCATATAACAGTCTTAAACTCACAATTAATTTTCAAATTAGGGTTTCCCTCAGTAAAAATTAGGGTTTAACCAATTAATATTAGAGTTTTGAAATTAAACACCATAATTGACTAATCATCATCAACACATACATACAGCACATATTTATAGCACTGAAAAATCAAAATATAATTAATATTATATTATTATTCTCATACCTTGACAATAATCCAAAATTAGGGTTTGGATTCCATATCTGATTTATTCTTCATATTTAACCTTAATAATTAAGGTAAAATAATTAACTTAATAATCTGTACTAAAATTCATATAATAAAATAATTATTATAATTATTCTAAAAATCACTCCATATATTATTTAAATAATATATGAACATATTTTCATGGAAAATAGTTAATAAAAACGTTTCCACTATAAAATTAATTATTTTAAAAATATACTTTTTAATAATCAATTATTCTAAAATAAATTTACTTGTAAATAATCATGTAATAAATATATTTTTATTTACCGCATAAATACATATACATATTATCTTGTACAAATCATCATCCTTAAAATATATATAAAAAAATTTATACGTAAAATTTCTCATTTATTTATATAGAAAATATCGGGTTGTTACATTCACCCTCCCTTATAATGATTTCGTCCCCGGAATCACCGTTTTAAAACCTATACATACACGCGTACATAGCCCACATACTCTTCGCAAGTAGATCTCGTCCAACTTTGATCGAACTGATCTTTAACTATTCACATAAAACTTGTCTTTCTGATTAAACGGAAACTTGATTTCTAAAAGAACTCAAATTCCTTCCTCAAAATTTCTTTTATAAAATAATTTAATATATATAGGAAAATCATGTATAAGAAAATACAAGTTATACGAATAATACCTGGAATACCATTGCCAGCTGCTGCCGTTTCTTGGACTGTCATGTTGTAGACCCTTGCTGTTGATTTTGTTGGCTTGCTTGACGAAGTCGGTCCGGTGATTACTAAAGTTCCGCTGCCAGTACCCGGGTTCACACTACTTACCTCCACCCTCCTCTTCGGACAATTCTTCACCCTGTGTTCTGTCGATCCACACAGAAAACATTCACTATTCATCCTAGGATTAGGGCAGTTGGGAGAGATATGGCCCTCCTGCCCGCACTTGTAGCATACAAACTTCCATTTCAAATATTCCCCCGAGTGGTTCTTCCCACATGTCTTACACTGCACCACCTGCTTCTTAGCACCTTCTTGTTTTACCTGGACATTCCCAACATAGTTTCCCTTCCTCTTGCTACTATCACCCCTATTCCCACTATTAATTCCTACCTTCCCAGCTCCTTCGGTCTTACCCTTATTCGTCCTCTCCTTGTTGTAAAGGCTCATGGCCTCACTTCCCTCCTCAGCAATAATCGCCTTCTCCATGAGTGTTGTAAATGTAGGGATCTACAACACTGCCACCTTGTTGTAGAGCCAGGGTTTTAATCCCAGCTCAAACCTTCTAACTTTCCTAGCCTCCGTATTGACTTGATGCGGGGCAAACCTAGCTAACTCATTAAATTTTGCGGCGTATTCTGACACCGCCATAGCCATATTCTCCTGCTTCAACTCTAAAAATATTACCTCCATCCTCGCCTGCATACTAAATAAAAAATAATTTTTGATAAATAAAGTTTTGAACCTCTCCCATGTGACTACACCTTCTCCTTCCCTCGCCTGATTCGCCTCCCATTAAAAATTTGCCTCACCCTTCATCATGTAGGTGGAAAAAGCGGTCTTTTGCCCTTCAGTTATCCTAGCTATTACGAACGCCTTCTCAATTTCCTTAACCCAAGTTTGGGCTTCAACAGGGTCAGTTATACCTTTGAATTCTGGCGGTCCTACAGCCTTAAAGTCTTTATAGTTAGCTAAGCGGTTGTCCGGGTGATTTCCTGCAGCTGGTATTCCCTGTTGCATAGCCTGAGCTATCATGTTTGCGAAATTCTGCGTCGGGTCTGCTTGTTGTTGTCCCTCAACGTTATTGACAGATTCTTCTGCCCTTTAGTTTCGAGTTCGACGTCTTGGCGACATTATCTGATTGGATAAAATCATAAATTTAACTTATATTCTAAACCTTATCATATAAGTTTAATATTTTAAACTTGTTTCATTTATTAAACATAGCTTCATATTCATTTAACGAATATTTTACATAGCATATCACATAATGCTTTAAACATCAGCTATCCCTTTGTGACTACAAAAGTCGGGATTTACAACCTTGACCAGCACAAAAGTTTTAGAATATTACATTACACAGACATACTAAGCACACATATTACATTAAATACACCTACACAACAGGACCTATACTACCTATTTATTACACCTTTTTTTGGACAATATTTCGCTTGATGACCTTTTAACCCACAGATAAAACATGCTCCTGGTTTATAGTCAGGACAATGCGGAGTAGTATGTCCTTCATAACCGCAAAGGTAACAAATTCTTTTCCCTTTCTTCTTATCATGTTTTCCTAAGTCATGCTCCTCTATCTTTCTTTTTCCCTTCTTGCTCGGAGCTGCACACGATGTGTTGCTTGTGGCTCCCATCTGATCAATTTGGATTTTAAGCTTATCTTGTTCTTCAATTATTTCTATTAACGCTTGACGCAACTGACTATTCAACAGCTTTTCTATTTTCCACAGCCTCTCCAAAGTTGAAACCTTGTTCCTCAGATCCTGCACCACCGTTGATGCTTGGTCAACTTCAACTTTAGTGTCCGAATCACTATCTGTCAGCTCCACCAGCTCTGGATCTTGTACTACATTTTCTACGATAACTACATCATCTGAGTTGTTTTCATCGTGAGCCTTTATTTCAGCTATTGGCTTTGATATCAGCTCAGGTGTATGGGCTCGATCCTTCTTCATGCTATATACATATAACAAGCCTTTTCCACCAGACATCTAAACGTATAAATTATCCTAATTATCATATAGTATATACACACAGCAAATAAAAGTTTTATATAAGTTATGTTTTATTTTGGTTGACGATGAATTTATTCAATTCACCTCTGTAAAGACCCCAAAACTCAGGTACTTAAAACCCAAACTCGGTGCTTCACGATACCATTTCTATGAGCGGAATAATACTAATAATAATAACAATAATATAAAGATCAACTTAATTTACATATCATCAGAGTCTAATCCCAAGTACGTAACCTTTAAACATTCATTACAACCCATGATAGATAATATATGTCATACTTGTCTTAATAATATCCAACTATTACATAACATAGTAATTCGTTCATTCAGCAATATTCCCTTTTCTTTTGTTCTTAGCAGAGCTCTCTGGTCGTTCGCACTTAACTGAAAACATTTAAATTTAAGCAAGGATGAGCATTTGAGCGCCCAGCAAGTAATAACAATTATACATATATAAACTGAAAGGATTTAAATGTTTTTTTGTACTATTCTTCTACAACAAGTCAATAGTTGTGAAGTATTCTGAACCGATAATAATAACATAACAACTCTCTTTCAAATTTTTAAAACTACATAATGACTATAACTGGGGTTATGGTGACATGCCATGAACATTGTTTTCATTTTCGAAAAGGTTAAACAGAAATTCATCTGCAAACCGACATAACTTACGGGCGCGGGGGGTGATCAGCCCGTTATGCCCTGCATTGATCAATACTACATTACAAGAATGATAGGATCGTTCACTCTGTTCCGCCTTGGGCGCATAAAAGTTTTCCCGTGTAGGGATGTTCATACTTGTCTGGGTTCCAAATCAAAGGTTTTATCTTGTTTCAACAATAATCTATAAATCAACACACACACACACACACACACACACACACACACACACACACACACACACACACACATATATATATATATATATATATATATATATATATATATATATATATATATATATACGGGTAATTGAGAAATAGTTAAACGTGTGATTAAATACAATGATTATCCAATCACATGTTTAACTATTTCTAGAAATTACCGTATATATATATATATATATATATATATATATATATATATATATATATATATATATATATCTGAATTATCATATACTAACAAGTTGATAATCAATGAGCTTATATAATATAAGGTTCATAATCTGTACAGTAATAATATAATTTAGAAACATTCTTACTCATGTCCATTGCATAAAGAAAATGCAAAGGTTAGATACTTGCCTGAAGCGCTGCTTACAGTTTGTAATTTAGATTTATCGCTTATCTCACGGCCTATCATTAATAAGATCGTTTGCCTGATTAGAATAACATATCATATCATATAATACTGCTTATTACAGTCAGCACATTCCCTAATCACATTGGCACATAGGTTTAACAACCGTTGAATCACAAATAATCACTTATCTAATCACATTATCTAAGTTCAGATCAATTTCTGAAACATGTCGGTGTACCGACAACTTTATCGGGTAATTATCGAGTCTAAGACTCTATTCTGTAACTTAATATTAGTCATATTATTTTTAAATGACTTAATATAATTTTAAAACATTTATTATAATTTATCACGAAATTTCAAACATCGGAATCACATTAAAATGATTTAAATACTAATCAATTCTATTATTATTAATATCTAATTAATATTAAACTATTAATGAAATCATTTCCAAAATATTAAAGTTATTTATAATAACTCAAAATATGTTTAAAGTTTTAATATTACCCTTAAATGATTTTTAAAACATTTAAAATCATTTCTAAATAATTACCATTATTATTAAAGTATTAATGTTTTATTTATCCAAATATTAAAAGTCATTAAGTATAACTTAAAATATTTTTAATTCATTTATATCCCTTTTAAATAATTTTTAAATTAATAAAACTATTTATAAACTATTTATTTAATATAATTATTAAATAAATTTAATATCATTAGTAATAACTTAATAATCATTAATATTTAATTATTAATGAAATTATCTTTTAAATATTAAAAGTTATATTTTATAACTTAAAATATTTTTAAACACTTTATTTTCGTTTAAAATGATTTTTATAATAATAAAATTATTTTTAATTTATTTATTTAATGCATTTAGTAAATAAATTAATTACCACTAATATCAATTTATTAATGAAATTTATCACAAAATATTAAAAGTCATTAAAAATAACTTAAAATATTTTCTTATATCATAATATAATTTTTAATGATTTTTCCAATATTAAAATCATTTTTAAATAATTTATTTAATATTATAATTAAATAAATTAAATACTTTTAATATTCCAAAAATATTAAATATTTATGAAATATATTTAAAATAATTAAAAACTAATTTTCGGAATTTAAAATAATTTTTAATAATTTATTTTATATTTTTAATAATTTAAAACTAATTTTTTTATTTTTTTATTAATTTCAGGAAAAATAACTAATATATGTCGCTAAAGACCACCTATAGCAACAGAACCGTCGCTATAGGTGTTCTTCATGTTCTTGGCCAAACCCAGAAACTCATAGGCAGTTACCGAGTAAGCACGTTTGACCTCCAATAATTCAGTATGTAGAGTGATTCTGGACCGACTAAGCATTAGAGCGTGTAGTACTAGTGTAACACTTCAGGCTACAACAACAATCATGACCATAACACCTATAACCAAGGAGATCTGAGCCTCCAAAAGTGTTGTCAGAGGTTGTTCTTCATTTCTGGGTTACCCAGAAATGAAGAACAGTTCGACTGTTCACTTTTGGATTCCCATAACTTCTGATTCAGATATTGCTTTTGTGATCTAAAAGTTCCAGGTTGTAGCTAGCATGTAGGACAACATTTCTATTACAACACATAAACAAAACAACAACATAATACCAAGATCTTGCCAGGTCAAACGTTGTCAGAAACCACGCTCATGGACTTTCTGGGTTACCCAGAAAGTTCATCCGTGGACTTTCTGCCTAGTTTGACCATCCCCTAAATCTCACACGTTTGTGACAAAAGCTATCTAAGAGTATTAACCTGTAGTATAACTACCATACTATAACTTTAATGCAACAAAAGAACCAAAACATACACACACTGACAGATCAAGGCGGTCAAAGATGTTGTCAGGCCGGTTCTGGGCTGTTTCTAGGTTACCCAGAAACACCTGGTCATGGCCGGTCAACCACGTTTGACCTTGAATATCTTGCTACCTAGACCAGATCTAAGTCTGATTTCAAGTTCAGATCGAAGAGCACATATTAGATTACAACTACCAACTTTCAAAATACAAAACACATTAAAAATTATAGAGATATAAGGTCTGACATTCGTTGTCAGACCACCAAGAATAAATTTTCTAGATTTTTGAAAAACACAAATCCGAGCTTCTAAATGTTATGGATCCAACATTTAGCAACCCAGATCGTCAAAATGGACTACAACCAACATATTTTAACAATAAAAACTAACACCTAACACAAAATCGATGGACAGAAATTATGCTAGGGTTTTATACCTTTAATGATCAATTTCTGATTTTGTGTTGCTGATTTGTTTATGGTGAACGTGGGGCTTGTTTCTTGACTGATATTATGAAATAATTTTGGAGGTTTGGGGCTTGAGAGAAAAGGTTTGAGTGTTGTGAAAAATATAAGTGAACAAATGTTATTTCTCTCTCTTCCAATCTATATATAGACAAACAAGGTGCATGAATGGCTGATGTATGATGCTTGTTGCTGTAATTGTAAGTCACAATTTGTCAACATAGTTGGTATGAGTTGGTAAACAACTTCCTCAATTGTCAAAACCTATATATTAGCCAAAATAACACACGAAGGGCAAAATGGTCATTTGGTAATTCATTTAAATGGCAAAATAGAAACTTGCAAACCCTTAGGGTTTAACCCTAAGGTTTAGCACAAAATAATAATAAGATTTAGCAAATAGAGTTTGCACCAAAAATAAAATCAAATAAAAATTAACTAAATTTTAGTTTCTAAAATTTTTGAATTAGGGTTTCCTAATTATGATTAATTATCTAATCACACTATACATGAACATTAGGGTTTAATATCATATAATTATCATTAACATTGCTAAAATAGTAATTAGGGTTTACGATTTTGATAATTAGGGTTACCAATTTATAATTAGGTTTTCTAATTATCAAATTAGGGTTTAAAATTTTAGGGTTTCCAAAATTAGCAATTGAGATTATAATACTTGTTAATTAATCGCATTAACACAATTACAACCAATATCAAACTCTAATTTAAATTTTAAATTAGGGATCCTCATTTCCAAAAATTATTTAGGGTTTCTAGATTATAATTAGGGTTTTCTAGAAATTAGGGTTTCTAGAATTTTAATTAGGGTTCACCAAATTAATACATTTAATACACGACATAAATTATATAACACACTTATAAAATAATCTTGCACTCTAATTTGGATCTCAAATTAGGGTTTAGCATTATTACTAGGGTTTGGTCATAATACACCGTAATTGACCTACCATTATCAATACAGAAATACAGTACATATTCATAGCACTGAAAAAATTAAAATATAATTAATATTATATTATTATTCTTATACCTTGACAATAATCCAAAATTAGGGTTTGGATTCCATATCTGATTTATTCTTCCTATTTAACCTTAATAATTAAGGTAAAATAATTCACTTAATAACCTGTACCAAAATTAATATATATATTATAAAAATCACTTCATATATTATTTAAATAATATATGATTATATTTTCATGGAAAATAATTAATAAACATATTTCAACTATGAAATTAATTATTATAAGAATGTGCTTTATAATAATTAATAATTCTAAAATAAAATTATTTATAAATATTTATGTAATAAATGTATTTTTATTTACCACATAAATACACATACACATTATCACGTACAAATCCTCATCCTTAAATAAATAAATAAAAAATTATACGCAAAATTTCTTATTTATTTATATAGAAAAATATCTGGTTGTTACAACCTCTTTTTAAACACTATATGAGTTATTTATATTTTTAACGTTTCCCTCTATTCTAAGGTTATAACCTAAGGTCTAACCCACCTATGATTTTTAACCCTAAGCTCTGATACCATGATGTGACGCCCCCGAATTCGGGTACTTGAAACCCGAACTCGGTGCTTCACGATACCATTTCTACGAGCGGAATAATACTAATAATGATAACACTAATATAAAAATCAACTTAATTTACATATTCATCTGAGTCTGAATCCCAAGTACGTATCCTTTAAACACTAATTACAACCCATGATAGGTAATTAATATCATAATTGTCTTAATAATATCAAACTAATACATAAACTACCACAAATCTTATATGGTTAGCTTTCATTTCCCTTTGTTTCTGCATGAGCTTTCTGGTTCTTCACACTTAGCTGAAAACATTTAAATTAAGCAAGGATGAGCATTTGAGTGCCCAGCAAGTAATAGCAATTATATATATAAGCTGAAAGAATTTAAATGTTCTCTTTATACTACCCTTCTACAACAGATCAATAGTTATGAAGTATCTATACCGATAATAATAATATAACAACCTTTTTTTCAAATTTTTGAAACTACGTAATGACTATAAATAGGGTTTAGGGACATACTATGAACATTGGTTTCATTTTCGAAAAGGTTAAACAAAAATTCATCTGCAAACCGTCATAACTTACGGGCACGGGGGTGATCAGCCCATTATGCCCTACATTGATCAATACTACATGCAAGAACGAGGTTATCATTCACTCTGTCCGCCTTGGGCGCATAAAAGTTTTCCCGTGTAGGGATGTTCATACTTGTCTGGGTTCCAAATCAAATGTTTTATCTTGTTCAATAATAATCTATAATTCAACATATATATATATATATATATATATACGGGTAATTGACAAAGGTATATCAACATGTGATTAAATACAATGATTATCCAAGTGGAGACAGTTGTATAACCATTTATAAAAATTAACGAACAGAATATATATATCTGAATTACCATATACTAACTTGTTGATAATCAATGAGCGTATATAATATAAGGTTAATAATCGGTATAGTAATAATATAATTCATAAATATTCTTACTCATGTCCATTGCATAAAGAAAATGCAAAGGTAAGATACTTGTCTGATGCGCTGCTTACAATTTGGAACTTAGTTTTATCTTTTAAATCACGACCTGTCATTAATCAGATCTTTCGTTCGATTAGAACAATATACTATAAGACATAGTACTGCAGTTCATATTCAACACATAACCTAATTACATTATCACACATGCTCAACAACCATTGAATCACAAATATTCACATATCTAATCAAATTATCTAAGTCTAGATAAATTTTTGAAATATGTCGGGATACCGACAACTTTATCGGGTATTTATCGAGTCTAAGTCTCCGATCTGTAACTCAATATCTGTAAGTATCGGTCATATTATTTTTAAATGACTTATAATAATTTTAAAACATTTATTATAATTTATCATGAATTTTCAAATCTCAGAATCATTATTAAATGATTTAAATACTAAACAATTCTATTATCATTAATATCTAATTAATATTAAACTATTAATGAAACCCTTGCAAAAATATTAAAGTTATTTATTATAACTCAAAATATTTTTAAAGTATTAATATTACCCTTAAATGATTTTTAAAATATTTAAAAGTCATTTTTAAATAATTACCATTAATATTAAAATATTAATTTTCTATTTATCAAAATATTAAAAGTCATTATTCATAACTTAAAATATTTTTAATTGATTGTTATCCTTTTAAATGATTTTTAAATTAATAAAACTATTTTTAAACTATTTATTTAATATAATTATTAAATAAATTTAATATCTTTAATAATAAGTTAATAATCATTAATTTTAAATTATTAATAAAATTATCCTTTAAATATTAAAAGTTATATTTTATAACTAAAAATATCTTTAAACACTTTATTTTTATTTAAAATAATTTTAATATTATTAAAATCATTTTTAAACTAAATTATTTAATATAATTATTAAATAATTTTAATATCATTAATAATAATTAAATAATAAAATTTACCTTTAAATATTAAAAGTTATATTTCATAACTTAAAATATTTTTAAATACCTTGTTATTAATTAAAATGATTTTTAATATAAAAAAATCATTTTTAATTATTTTATTTAGTAAAATAACTTAATTATCATTAATATTAATTTATTAATAAAAATTATCACATAATATTAAAAGTCATTAAAAATAACTTAAAATATTTTCTTATATCATAATATAATTTTAAATGATTTTTTAAATATTAAAATCTTTTTTAACTAATTTATTTAATAATATAATTAAATAAATTAAATACCTTTAATATTCCAAAAATATTAAATATTTATGAAATATATTTAAAATAATTAAAAACTAATTTTCAGAATTTAAAATAACTTTTAATAATTCATTTTGTATTTTTAATAATTAAAAACTGTTTTTTTTTATAATTATTTATTAATTTCCAGAAAATTATATATTGTCTGTCGCTAAAGGCCACATATAGTGACAAAACTGTCGCTATAGGTGTTCTTCATGTTCTTGGCCAAACCTAGAAATTCAAGTGCAGTTATCAAGTGGCCTACTTTGACCAAAAACTGTGATCTGAGTATTATGTTTCTGGGTATGATATGACTTTGATCTTGTTGCATAAATGTAATACTACAAGTATCAGCAACAAAAGTAATCAAACAACATAACACAATTGAGATCTAGGCTTTCGAAATGGCTGTCAGAGCTGTTCATCATTTCTGGGTTACCTAGAAATGATGAACAGTTCGAGTGGCCACTTTTAGGCTTCTACTACTTGCAACACATGTACTGGTTTGGTGATTTAAGTGTTCTAGTGTGTAGACAACATGCAAGACATTAGCTACATAGTATAAAACAAGTCTAAAAACATCACAGTAAGCAAATCCATGTCAGTCAAAGCATATCAGGAACCACGTTCATAGGTTTTCTGGGTTACCCAGAAAACCGTAAACGTGAACTACCTAGCTACTTTGACCGATTACTTCTTTCATCTAGTATGATTTATAGGTGATTTAAAGGCTTCAGACTGTAGTCCATCTAACAAACTATAACACTGATGCAAAACAATATACAAAACACGTATAACCTGCAAAATCAAAGCCCATGAACAATCTGTCAGACCGGTCTGGGAAATTCTAGGTTACCTAGAAAAGGAGAAATCATGGTCGGTCAACGACCTTTGACCATTAATAACTTTCAATATATAACTGATCTGACTCTGCTTCGAGTTCTAGATGAAAGATCCCATAGCATACTACAAGATCAAACACTTAAAAAACCAAAATACATAACATACAAAGATCTATGAGGTCTGACATTAGGCTGTCAGACCCAAATTTCTAGATTTCCAGATTCTTGAGATCTTCAAATCTGAGTCTATAAATGTTATGGATCCAACATCTATCAACCCAGATCATCTTTAGACACTACATAGAACATGTTTAACACAAAAAAACCAACATCAAACAACAGATCGATGGTCATATTCTTAGGTAGGGTTTATACCTTCTATTATCAAGTTCTTAATTCAAGGCTTCTGATTTGTTAGTGGTAAACGTGGGGCTTGATTATGGGACTGATCTAGCACAATATTTCGTAGGTTAGAGAGAGAGAGGGTATTGGATGAGTGTTGTGATCAAATGGAATTAAAAAGTAAACTTTTTCTCTCTTAATCTATATTTATAATGAGCTAGATGCATGTATCTGATGTTGCTGTCATTACATGGCTGATTTGTATAGATTTTTGGCGCATGGGATTATCTAAGGTTTGTAAACAACCCAAAATATGGAAAGATTTGCAAGCAAGCTCAATTAAATAAATCAAAAATGCTATTTTAGTAAATTAACAAAGTATTTAAGGGTATTCTTGTCCATTATACCTGAATCTAGGAATAAATCCATAGATTTTAAACCTTAAGGTTTCCCAAATAATTTATAGGGTTTGAAACAGTAAGATTACAATTTAATAAAATTTTAATTATAACTTACTAATTAAAATTAGGGTTTTTAATAAAGAATTAGGGTTTTAAAACAAATACCTAGGGTTTCTTGATATAATTAGGGTTTTTCAAATTATGAATTAGGGTTTCCTAATTGACATAATTATTTACTAAAATAATAATTAGAATTACCATTTGAGCAATTAGGGTTTTAAGATTGGAAATTAGGGTTTCTATAAATTAACAAATCTAAATATTAATTAGGGTTGACCTAATTAATCAAATCATTATATAATACATAACATAAAACATATAACACCGTCATATAACAGTCTTAAACTCACAGTTGATTTTCAAATTAGGGTTTCCCTCAGTAAAAATTAGGGTTTAACCAATTAATATTAGGGTTTTGAAATTAAACACCATAATTGACTAATCATCATCAACACATACATACAACACATATTTATAGCACTGAAAAATCAAAATATAATTAATATTATATTATTATTCTCATACCTTGACAATAATCCAAAATTAGGGTTTGGATTCCATATCTGATTTATTCTTCATATTTAACCTTAATAATTAAGGTAAAATAATTAACTTAATAATCTGTACTAAAATTCATATAATAAAATAATTATTATAATTATTCTAAAAATCACTCCATATATTATTTAAATAATATATGAACATATTTTCATGGAAAATAGTTAATAAAAACGTTTCCACTATAAAATTAATTATTTTAAAAATATACTTTTTAATAATCAGTTATTCTAAAATAAATTTACTTGTAAATAATCATGTAATAAATATATTTTTAGTTACCGCATAAATACATATACATATTATCTTGTACAAATCATCATCCTTAAAATATATATAAAAAAATTTATACGTAAAATTTCTCATTTATTTATATAGAAAATATCGGGTTGTTACATTCACCCTCCCTTATAAAGATTTCGTCCCCGGAATCACCGTTTTAAAACCTATACATACACGGGTACATAGCCCACATACTCTTCGCAAGTAGATCTCGTCCAACTTTGATCGAACTGATCTTTAACTATTCACATAAAACTTGTCTTTCTGATTAAACGGAAACTTGATTTCTAAAAGAACTCAAATTCCTTCCTCAAAATTTCTTTTATAAAATAATTTAATATATATATATAGGAAAATCATGTATAAGAAAATACAAGTTATACGAATAATACCTAGAATACCATTGCCAGCTGCTGTCGTTTCTTGGACTGTCATATTGTAGACCCTTGCTGTTGATTTTGTTGGCTTGCTTGACGAAGTCGGTCCGGTGATTACTAAAGTTCCGCTGCCAGTACCCGGGTTCACACTACTTACCTCCACCCTCCTCTTCGGACAATTCTTCACCCTGTGTTCTGTCGATCCACACAGAAAACATCCACTATTCATCCTAGGATTGGGGCAGTTGGGAGAGATATGGCCCTCCTGCCCGCACTTGTAGCATACAAACTTCCCTTTCAGACATTCCCCCGAGTGGTTCTTCCCACATGTCTTACACTGCACCATCTGCTTCTTAGCACCTTCTTGTTTTACCTGGACATTCCCAATATAGTTTCCCTTCCTCTTGCTACTATCACCCCTATTCCCACTATTAATTCCTACCTTCCCAGCTCCTTCGGTCTTACCCTTATTCTTCCTCTCCTAATTGTAAAGGCTCATGGCCTCACTTCCCTCCTCAGCAATAATCGCCTTCTCCATGAGTGCTGTAAATGTAGGGATCTACAACACTGCCACCTTGTTGTAGAGCCAGGGTTTTAATCCCCGCTCAAACCTTCTAACTTTCCTAGCCTCCGTATCGACTTGATGCGGGGCAAACCTAGCTAACTCATTAAATTTTGCGGCGTATTTGACACCGCCATAGCCATATTCTCCTGCTTCAACTCTAAAAATTTTACCTCCATCCTCGCCTGCATACTAAATAAAAAATAATTTTTGAAAAATAAAGTTTTGAACCTCTCCCATGTCACTACACCTTCTCCTTCCCTCGCCTGATTCGCCTCCCATTAAAAATTTGCCTCACCCTTCATCATGTAGGTGGAAAAAGCGGTCTTTTGCCCTTCAGTTATCCTAGCTATTACGAATGCCTTCTCAATTTCCTTAACCCAAGTTTGGGCTTCAACAGGGTCAGTTATACTTTTGAATTCTGGCGGTCCTACAGCCTTAAAGTCTTTATAGTTAGCTAAGCGGTTGTCCGGGTGATTTCCTGCAGCTGGTATTCCCTGTTGCATAGCCTGAGCTATCATGCTTGCGAAATTCTGCGTCGGGTCTGCTTGTTGTTGTCCCTCAACGTTATTGACATATTCTTCTGCCCTTTGGTTTCGAGTTCGACGTCTTGGCGACATTATCTGATTGGATAAAATCATAAATTTAACTTATATTCTAAACCTTATCATATAAGTTTAATATTTTAAACTTGTTTCACTTATTAAACATAGCTTCATATTCATTTAACGAATATTTTAAATAGCATAGCACATAATGCTTTAAACATCAGCTATCCCTTTGTGACTACAAAAGTCAGGATTTACAACCTTGACCAGCACAAAAGTTTTAGAATATTACATTACACAGACATACTAAGCACACATATTACATTAAATACACCTACACAACAGGACCTATACTACCTATTTATTACACCTTTTTTTGGACAACATTTTTCTTGATGACCTTCTAACCCACATATAAAACATGCTCCTGGTTTATAGTCAGGACAATGCAGAGTAGTATGTCCTTCATAACCGCAAAGGTAACAAATTCTTTTCCCTTTCTTCTTATCATATTTTCCTAAGTCATGCTCCTCTATCTTTCTTTTTCCCTTCTTGCTCGGAGCTGCACACGATGTGTTGCCTGTGGCTCCCATCTGATCAATTTGGATTTTAAGTTTATCTTGTTCTTCCATTGTTTCTATTAACGCTTGACGCAACTGACTATTCAACAGCTTTTCTATTTCCCACAGCCTCTCCAAAGTTGAAACCTTGTTCTTCAGATCCTGCACCTCCGTTGATGCTTGGTTAGCTTCAACTTTAGTGTCCGAATCACTATCTGTCAGCTCCACCATCTCTAGATCTTGTACTACATTTTCTACGATAACTACATCATCTGAGTTGTTTTCATCGTGAGCCTTTATTTCAACTATTGGCTTCGATATCAGCTCAGGTGTATGCGCTCGATCCTTCTTCATGCTATATACATATAACAAGCCTTTTCCACCAGACATCTACACATATAAATTATCCTTATTAACATATAGTATATACACACAGCAAATAAGAGTTTTATATAAGTTATCTTTTATTTTGTTTGACGTTGAATTTATTCAATTCACCTCTTTTTAAACCCTATATGAGTTATTTATATTTTCAACGTTTCCCTCTATTCTAAGGTTATAGCCTAAGGTCTAACCCACCTATGGTTTTTAACCCTAAGCTTTGATACCATGATGTGACGCCCCAAAATCAGGGTACTTGAAACCCGAACTCGGTGCTTCACGTACGATACCATTTCTACGAGCGGAATAATACTAATAATAATAACAATAATATAAAAATCAACTTAATTTACATATTCATCAGAGTCTGAATCCCAAGTACGTAACCTTTAAACATTCATTACAACCCATGATAGATAATTAATATCATACTTGTCCTAATAATATCAAACTAATACATAAACTACCACAAATCTTATTTGGTTAGCTTTCATTTCCCTTTGTTTCTGCATGAGCTTTCTGGTTCTTCACACTTAGCTGAAAACATTTAAATTAAGCAAAGATGAGCATTTGAGTGCCCAGCAAGTGATAGTAATTATATATATAAGCTGAAAGAATTTAAATGTTCTCTTTATACTACCCTTCTACAACAGATCAATAGTTGTGAAGTATCTATACCGATAATAATAATATAACAACCTTTTTTTCAAATTTTTGAAATTACGTAATGACTATAAATAGGGTTTAGGACATACTATGAACTTTGTTTTCATTTTCGAAAAAGTTAAACAGAAATTCATTTGCAAACCGTCATAACTTACGGGCACTGGGGTGATCAGCCCGTTATGCCCTGCATTGATCAGTACTACATGCAAGAACGAGGCTATCGTTCACTCTGTCCGCCTTGGGCGCATAAAAGTTTTCCCGTGTAGGGATGTTCATACTTGTCTGGGTTCCAAATCAAAGGTTTTATCTTGTTCAACAATAATCTATAATTCAACATATATATATATACACGGGTAACTGACAAAGGTATATCAACATGTGATTAAATACAATGATTATCCAAGTGGGGACACTTGTATAACCATTTATAGAAATTAACGAACAGAATATATATTTATATCTGAATTACCATATACTAACATGTTGATAATCAATGAGCGTATATAATATAAGGTTAATAATCTGTACAGTAATAATATAATTCATAAATATTCTTACTCATGTCCATTGCATAAAGAAAATGCAAAGGTAAGATACTTGTCTGATGCGCTGCTTACAATTTGGAACATAGTTTTATATTTTAAATCACGACCTATCATTAATCAGATCATTCGTTCGATTAGAATAATATACTATAACACATAGTACTGCATTTTGCATTCAGCACATAACCTAATCACATTATGACACATGTTGAACAACCATTGAATCACAAATATTCACATATCTAATCAAATTATCTAAGTCTAGATCAATTTTTGAAACATGTCGGGGTACCGACAACTTTATCGTGTATTTATCGAGTCTAAGTCTCCGATCTGTAACTCAATATCTGTAAGTATCGGTCATATTATTTTTAAATGACTTATAATAATTTTAAAACATTTATTATAATTTATCATGAATTTTCAAACCTCAGAATCATTATTAAATGATTTAAATACTAAACAATTTTATTATCATTAATATCTAATTAATATTAAACTATTAATGAAACCCTTGCAAAAATATTAAAGTTATTTATAATAACTCAAAATATTTTTAAAGTATTAATATTACACTTAAATGATTTTTAAAACATTTAAAAGTCATTTTTAAATAATTACCATTAATATCAAAATATTAATGTTCTATTTATCAAAATTTTAAAAGTCATTATTCATAACTTAAAATATTTTTAATTCATTGATATCCTTTTAAATGATTTTTAAATTAATAAAACCATTTTTAAACTATTTATTTAATATAATTATTAAATAAATTTAATATCTTTAATAATAAGTTAATAATCATTAATTTTAAATTATTAATGAAATTATCCTTCAAATATTAAAAGTTATATTTTATAACTTAAAATATCTTTAAACACTTTATTTTTATTTAAAATAATTTTTATAATATTAAAATCATTTTAAACTAAATTATTTAGTATAATTATTAAATAATTTTAATATCATTAATAATAATTATTTAATAAAATTTACCTTTAAATATTAAAAGTTATATTTTATAATTTAAAATATTTTTAAATACCTTGTTATTAATTAAAATGATTTCTAATATAATAAAATCATTTTTAATTAATTAATTTAATTTATTTAGTAAATAACTTAATTATCATTAATATTAATTTAATAATGAAAATTATCACATAATATTAAAAGTCATTAAAAATAACTTAAAATATTTTCTTATATCATAATATAATTTTAAATGATTTTTTAAATATTAAAATCTTTTTTAACAAATTTATTTAATAACATAATTAAATAAATTAAATACCTTTAATATTCCAAAAATATTAAATATTTATGGAATGTATTTAAAATAATTAAAAACTAATTTTCAGAATTTAAAATAATTTTTAATAATTCATTTTGTATTTTTAATAATTAAAAACTGATTTTTTTTATAATTATTTATTAATTTCAAGAAAATAATATATTGTATGTCGCTAAAGGCCACCTATAGTGACAAAACTGTCGCTATAGGTGTTCGTCATGTTCTTGGCCAAACCCAGAAATTTAAGTGCAGTTATCAAGTGGCCTACTTTAACCAAAAACTGTGATCTGAGTATTGTGTTTCTGGGTATAATATGACTTTGATCTTGTAGCATAAATGTAATACTACAAGTATCAGCAACAATAGTAATCAAACAACATAACACAATTGAGATCTGGGCTTCCGAAATGGCTGTCAGAGCTGTTCATCAGTTCTGGGTTACCCAGAAATGATGAACAGTTCGAGTGGCCACTTTTAGGCTTCTACTACTTGCAACACATGTACTGGTTTGGTGATTTAAGGGTTCTAGTGTGTAGACAACATGCAAGACGTCAGTTACATAGTATAAAACAAGTATAAAAACATCACAGTAAGCAAATCCATGCCAGTCAAAGCATGTCAGGAACGACGTTAATAGGTTTTTTGGGTTACCCAGAAAACCGTAAACGTGAACTACCTAGCTACTTTGACCGGTTACTGCTTTCATCCAGTATGATTTATAGGTGATTTAAAGGCTTCAGAGTGTAGTCCATCTTACAAACTATAACACTGACGCAACACAATATACAAAACACGTATAACCTGCAAGATCAAAGCCCATGAACAATCTATCAGACCGGTCTGGGAAATTCTAGTTTACCTAGAAAAGGAGAAGTCATGGTCGGTCAACGACCTTTGACCATTAATAACTTTCAATATATAACTGATCTGACCCTGCTTCGAGTTCTAGATGAAAGATCTCATAGTATACTACAAGATCAAATACTTAAACAACCAAAATACATAACATACAAAGATCTATGAGGTCTGACATTAGGCTGTCAGACCCAAATTTCCAGATTTTTAGATTCTTGAGATCTGTAAATCTGAGTCTATAAATGTTATGGATTCAACATCTATCAACCCAGATCATCATTAGACACTACGTAAAACATGTTTAACACAAAAAAAATAACATCAAACAACAAATCGATTGTCATATTCTTAGGTAGGGTTTATACCTTCTATGATTAAGTTCTTAATTCAAGGCTTCTGATTTGTTAGTGGTAAACGTGGGGCTTGCTATTGGAACTGATCTAGCATAATATTACGTAGGTTAGAGAGAGAGAGAGAGAGAGGGTATTGGATGAGTGGTGTGATCAAATGAAATTAAAAAGTGAACTTTTTCTCTCTTAATCTATATTTATAATGAGCTAGATGCATGTATCTGATGTTGTTGTCATTACATGGCTGATTTGTATAGAATTTTGGCACATGGGATTATCTAGGGTTGGTGAACAACCCAAAATATGGAAAGATTTGCAAGAAAGCTCAATTAAATAAATCAAAAATGTTATTTTAGTAAATTAACAAAGTATTTAAGGGTATTCTTGTCCATTTTACTTGAATCTAGGAATAAATCCATAGATTTTAAACCTTAAGGTTTCCCAAATAATTTATAGGGTTTGAAACATTAAGATTACAATTTAATAAAATTTTAATTATAACTTACTAAATAAAATTAGGGTTTTTAATAAAGATCTAGGGTTTTAAAACAAATACCTAGGGTTTCTCGATATAATTAGGGTTTCCCAAAAAATAAATTAGGGTTTCCTAATTGACATAATTATTTACTAAAATAATAATTAGAATTACCATTTGAGCAATTAGGGTTTTAAAATTGGAAATTAGGGTTTCTAGAAATTAACAAATCTAAATGTTAATTAGGGTTGACCTAATTATTTAAATCATTATATAATACATAACATAAAACATATAACACCATCATATAACAGTCTTAAACGCACAGATGATTTTCAAATTAGGGTTTCCCTCAGTATAAATTAGGGTTTAACCAATTAATATTAGGGTTTTGAAATTAAACACCATAATTGACTAATCATCATCAACACGTACATACATCACATATTTATAGCACTGAAAAATCAAAATATAATTAAAAAATATATTATTATTCTCATACCTTGACAATAATCCAAAATTAGGGTTTGGATTCCATATCTGATTTATTCTTCATATTTAACCTTAATAATTAAGATAAAATAATTAACTTAATAATCTGTACTAAAATTCATATAATAAAATAATTATTATAATTATTCTAAAAATCATTCCATATATTATTTGAATAATATATGAATATATTTTCATAGAAAATAGTTAATAAAAACATTTCCACTATAAAATTAATTATTATAAAAATATACTTTTTACTAATCAATTATTCTAAAATAAATTTACTTGTAAATAATCATGTAATAAATATATTTTTATTTACCACATAAATACATATACATATTATCTTGTTCAAATCCTCATCCTTAAAATATATATAAAAAAAATTTATACGCAAAATTTCTCATTTATTTATATAGAAAATATCGGGTTGTTACAGATGAAGTTCTGTTTAACCTTTTCGAAAATAGAAAACAATGTTCATAGTCAATCGACTGATCTCTATTTATAGTCAATACGTAGTTTTAAAATTCTGATATAGAGTTGATATATTGTTATTATTGGTTCAGCTTACTTCACAACCATTAATTCGTTATAGAAGTAACGTACAAAGAAAACATTTAATCCTTTCAGCTAATATTTATTGTTGTTATTACTTGCTGGGCAATCAAATGCTCATTCTTGCTTTAAATTTAAATATTTTCAGCTAATCGTGATCAACCAAAAAGTTCAGGCAAGAACAAAGGGAAAGGAAAGCTGGTAAAATAAGTTTGTGTTATGTTGTGTAATAGTTTAATTTTATGAAGACAATGATACTTATTAATTATCATGTAATGAATGTTTAAAGGTCGCGTACTTGGGGATTAGACTCTGATATATGTAAATTAAATTTGGTATTTATATTATTGTTATTATTATTAGTATTATCTCGCTCATAGAAATGGTATCGTGAAGCACCGAGTTTGGATTTCAAGTACCTGAATTTGGGGGCGTCACAGACCTCGACAGGGTCATCACTGACTTGTGTGTATCGGGTACACAATGGGCTTACAAGCCTGACACGAATCAGCATAGGACTTTTCAGGCTTCAAATCTCAACCGTTATGCCAAGGCTTGGAATCTATTTGTTTGTGCAAAACTTATTACCTCTTCCCGTCAACATGAGATTACAACTAAGCGAGCGATTATTCTGTGGGGTATCATTACAGGAAAACACATTGATGTTGGTCATCTCATTAATCAGAACATGTTATGTTACATGCGAGGGAGCACTACATGGAGTATACCACAAGCCTCGATTATTGCTCATTTATGTGTTGGAGCAGGGGTCACGTAGGCTAATGAGCAGTTGCATTACCCAAGTCAGGATATCACTCAGGCCATAATACCCAAGTTCAAGGATTGGATTGGAGGTACCCCTCATCTAAGGGGCAAAGGGTTCATTCTTCCTGCTGCATCATCACAGCCATCTCAACAGCCCACGCACACCAATACCGCAGGACACTTAGCCCAAGCTTCTGCTGCTACTGACGATCGACATCTCTGAATGTTGGAGAGGAAGGTTGACACAATGTATGATAATTTTTTAGCATTTTCCAATAGTTTGATGGGGTCTCTAGCCGAGGCTGTTGCGCAGCTGGGTGCCATGCTTGAGTGACCAAAATTTGGGACTGTCGTGTCATATCCACCGTCGGATTCACCACCCGAAGAGGGTGGTACAACTGATAACTAGGGGAGTTCCTTTAAACCCTTTACCTTCATTCATTGGGATAATAAATAGTTTATGTTTTGGGATATTGGGTAGTAGTGTAGTTGCATGTAGTTAATTTGCATCATTTTTGCATGTTAGTTTAATTTTTGCATGTCTATTTGTTTAGTATGTGTTTAGTTTATAATTGCAAAAAAAATTTTTGTTTTCGTGCTTATTATATGTTTTAGGTATGTGTTTAGTTGGATTTTCCAAGTATCTAGTTTTATGGAGTTTAGTCACGTAGGCTAATGAGCAGTTTCAATACCCAAGTCAGGATATCACTCAGGCCATGATACCCCAGTTCAAGGATTGGATTGGAGGTACCCCTTATCCAAGGGGCAAAGGGTTCATTCTTCCTGCTGCATCATCACAGCAATCTCAACAGCCCACACACACCAATACCGCAGGAACCTTAGCCCAAGCTTCTGCTGCTACTGACGATCGATATCATAACTTAAAATATTTTTAATTCATTGATATTCTTTTAAATGATTTTTAAATTAATAAAACCATTTTTAAACTATTTATTTAATATAATTATTAAATAAATTTAATATCTTTAATAATAAGTCAATAATCATTAATTTTAAATTATTAATGAAATTATCCTTTAAATATTAAAAGTTATATTTTATAACTAAAAATATCTTTAAACACTTTATTTTTATTTAAAATGATTTTAATAATATTAAAATCATTTTTAAACTAAATTATTTAATATAATTATTAAATAATTTTAATATCATTAATATTAATTAAATAATAAAATTTACCTTTAAATATTAAAAGTTATATTTTATAACTTAAAATATTTTTAAATACCTTGTTATTAATTAAAATGATTTTTAATATAACAAAATTATTTTTAATTAATTTGTTTAGTAAAATAACTTAATTATCAATAATATTAATTTATTAATAAAAATTATCACATAATATTAAAAGTCATTAAAAATAACTTAAAATATTTTCTTATATCATAATATAATTTTAAATGATTTTTTAAATATTAAAATCTTTTTTAACTAATTTATTTAATAATATAATTAAATAAATTAAATACCTTTAATATTCCAAAAATATTAAATATCTATGAAATATATTTAAAATAATTAAAAACTAATTTTTAGAATTTAAAATATTTTTTAATAATTCATTTTGTATTTTTAATAATTAAAAACTGATTTTTTTTATAATTATTTATTAATTTCTAGAAAATAATATATTGTCTGTCGCTAAAGGCCACCTATAGTGACAAAACTGTCGCTATAGGTGTTCTTCATGTTCTTGGCCAAACCAAGAAATTCAAGTGCAATTATCAAGTGGCATACTTTGACCAAAAACTGGGATCTGAGTATTGTGTTTCTGAGTATGATATGACTTTGATCTTGTAGCATAAATGTAATATTACAAGTATCAGCAACAATAGTAATCAAACAACATAACACAATTGAGATCTAGGCTTCCGAAATGGCTGTCAGAGCTGTTCATCATTTCTGGGTTACCCAGAAATGATGAACAGTTCGAGTGGCCACTTTTAGGCTTCTACTACTTGCAACACATGTACTGGTTTGGTGATTTAAGTGTTCTAGTGTGTAGACAACATGCAAGACATCAGTTACATAGTATAAAACAAGTCTAAAAACATCACAGTAAGCAAATCCATGTCGGTCAAAGCATGTCAGGAACGACGTTCATAGGTTTTCTGGGTTACCCAGAAAACCGTAAACGTGAACTTCCTAGCTACTTTGACCGGTTACTACTTTCATCCAGTATGATTTATAGGTGATTTAAAGGCTTCAGAGTGTAGTCCATCTAACAAACTATAACACTAAAGCAACACAATATACAAAACACGTATAACCTGCAAGATCAAAGCCCATGAACAATCTGTCAGACCGATCTGGGAAATTCTAGGTTACCTAGAAAAGGAGAAGTCATGGTCGGTCAATGACCTTTGACCATTAATAACTTTCAATATATAACTGATCTGACCCTGCTTCGAGTTCTAGATGAAAGATCTCATAGCATACTACAAGATCAAACACTTAAACAACCAAAATACATAACATACAAAGATCTATGAGGTCTGACATTAGGCTGTCAGACCCAAATTTCCAAATTTCCAGATTCTTGAGATCTTCAAATCTGAGTCTATAAATGTTATGGATCCAACATCTATCAACCCAGATCATCATTAGACACTACATAGAACATGTTTAACACAAAAAAACCAACATCAAACAACAGATCGATGGTCATATTCTTAGGTAGGGTTTATACCTTCTATGATCAAGTTCTTAATTCAAGGCTTCTGATTTGTTAGTGGTAAATGTGGGGCTTGAATATGGGACTGATCTAGAACAATATTTTGTAGGTTAGAGAGAGAGGGTATTGGATGAGTGTTGTGATCAAATGGAATTAAAAAAGTGAACTTTTTCTCTCTTAATCTATATTTATAATGAGCTAGATGCATGTATCTGATGTTGCTGTCATTACATGGCTGATTTGTATAGCTTTTTGGCACATGGGATTATCTAAGGTTGGTAAACAACCCAAAATATGGAAAGATTTGCAAGCAAGCTCAATTAAATAAATCAAAAATGCTATTTTAGTAAATTAACAAAGTATTTAAGGGTATTCTTGTCCATTGTACTTGAATCTAGGAATAAATTTATAGATTTTAAACCTTAAGGTTTCCCAAATAATTTATAGGGTTTGAAACATTAAGATTACAATTTCACAAAATTTTAATTATAACTTACTAATTAAAATTAGGGTTTTTAATAAAGAATTAGGGTTTTAAAACAAATACCTAGGGTTTCTTGATATAATTAGGGTTTCCCAAATTATGAATTAGGGTTTCCTAATTGACATAATTATTTACTAAAATAATAATTAGAATTACCATTTGAGCAATTAGGGTTTTAAAATTGGAAATTAGGGTTTCTAGAAATTAATAAATCTAAATGTTAATTAGGTTTGACCTAATTAATCAAATCATTATATAATACATAACACAAAACATATAACACCGTCATATAACAGTCTTAAACTCACAGTTGATTTTTAAATTAGGGTTTCCCTTAGTAAAAATTAGGGTTTAACCAATAAATATTAGGGTTTTGAAATTAAACACCATAATTGACTAATCATCATCAAAACGTACATACAACACATATTTATAGCACTGAACAATTAAAATATAATTAATATTATATTATTATTCTCATACCTTGACAATAATCCAAAATTAGGGTTTGGATTCTATATATGATTTATTCTTCATATTTAACCTTAATAATTAAGGTACAATAATTAACTTAATAATCTGTACTGAAATTCATATAATAAAATAATTATTATAATTATTTTAAAAATCACTCCATATATTATTTAAATAATATATGAATATATTTTCATGGAAAATAGTTAATAAAAACGTTTCCACTATAAAATTAATTATTTTAAAAATATACTTTTTAATAATCAATTATTCTAAAATAAATTTACTTGTAAATAATCATGTAATAAATATATTTTTCTTTACCGCATAAATACATATACATATTATCTTGTACAAATCCTCATCCTTAAAATATATATAAAAAAATTTATACGTAAAATTTATCATTTATTTATATAGAAAATATCGGGTTGTTACATTCACCCTCCCTTATAAAGATTTCGTCCCCGGAATCACCGTTTTAAAACCTATACATACACGGGTACATAGCCCACATACTCTTCACAAGTAGATCTCGACCAACTTTGATCGAACTGATCTTTAACTATTCACATAAAACTTGTCTTTCTGATTAAACGAAAACTTGATTTCTAAAAGAACTCAAATTCCTCCCTCAAAATTTCTTTTATAAAATAATTTAATATATATAGGAAAATCATGTATAAGAAAATACAAGTTATACGAATAATACCTGGAATACCATTGCCAACTGCTGCCGTTTCTTGGACTGTCATGTTGTAGACCCTTGCTGTTGATTTTGTTGGCTTGCTTGACGAAGTCGGTCCGGTGATTACTAAAGTTCCGCTGCCAGTACCCGGGTTCACACTACTTACCTTCACCCTCCTCTTCGGACAATCCTTCACCCTGTGTTCTGTCGATCCGTACAGAAAACATCCACTATTCATCCTAGGATTGGGGCAGTTGGGAGAGATATGGCCCTCCTGCCCGCACTTGTAGCATACAAACTTCCCTTTCAGACATTCCCCCGAGTGGTTCTTCCCACATGTCTTACACTGCACCATCTGCTTCTTAGCACCTTCTTGTTTTACCTGGACATTCCCAATATAGTTTCCCTTCCTCTTGCTACTATCACCCCTATTCCCACTATTAATTCCTACCTTCCCAGCTCCTTCGGTCTTACCCTTATTCTTCCTCTCCTAATTGTAAAGGCTCATGGCCTCACTTCCCTCCTCAGCAATAATCGCCTTCTCCATGAGTGCTGTAAATGTAGGGATCTACAACACTGCCACCTTGTTGTAGAGCCAGGGTTTTAATCCCCGCTCAAACCTTCTAACTTTCCTAGCCTCCGTATCGACTTGATGCGGGGCAAACCTAGCTAACTCATTAAATTTGGCGGCGTATTCTGACACCGCCATATTCTCCTGCTTCAACTCTAAAAATTTTACCTCCATCCTCGCCTGCATACTAAGTGAAAAATAATTTTCGAAAAACAATGTTTTGAACCTCTCCCATGTGACTACACCTTCTCCTTCCCTCGCCTGATTTGCCTCCCACCAAAAATTTTCCTCACCCTTCATCATGTAGGTGGAAAAAGCGGTCTTTTGCCCCTCAGTTATCCTAGCTATTACGAACGCTTTCTCAATTTCCTTAACCCAAGTTTGGGCTTCAACATGGTCAGTTGTATCTTTAAATTCTGGCGGTCCTACAGCCTTAAAGTCTTTAAAGTTAGCTAAGCGGTTGTCCGGGTGGTTTCCTGCAGCTGGTATTCCCTGTTGCATAGCCTGAGCTATCATGTTTGCGAAATTCTGCATCGGGTCTGCTTGTTGTTGTCCCTCAACGTTATTGACAGATTCTTCTGCCCTTTGGTTTCAAGTTCAACGTCTTGGCGACATTATCTGATTGGATAAAATCATAAATTTAACTTACATTCTAAACCTTATCATATAAGTTTAATATTTTAAACTTGTTTCATTTATTAAACGTAGCTTCATATTCATTTAACGAATATTTTACATAGCATAGCACATAATGCTTTAAACATCAGCTATCCCTTTGTGACTACAAAAGTCGGGATTTACAACCTTGACCAGCACAAAAGTTTTAGAATATTACATTACACAGACATACTAAGCACATATATTACATTAAATACACCTACACAACAGGACCTATACTACCTATTTATTACACCTTTTTTTGGACAACATTTCGCTTGATGACCTTCTAACCCACAGATCAAACATGCTCCTGGTTTATAGTCAGGACAATGCAGAGTAGTATGTCCTTCATAACCGCAAAGGTAACAAATTCTTTTCCCTTTCTTCTTATCATGTTTTCCTAAGTCATGCTCCTCTATCTTTCTTTTTCCCTTCTTGCTCGGAGCTGCACACGATGTGTTGCTTGTGGCTCCCATCTGATCAATTTAGATTTTAAGCTTATCGTGTTCTTCCATTGTTTCTATTAACGCTTGACGCAACTGACTATTCAACAACTTTTCTATTTCCCACAGCCTCTCCAAAGTTGAAACCTTGTTCCTCAGATCCTGCACCTCCGTTAATGCTTGGTTAGCTTCAACTTTAGTGTCCGAATCACTATCTGTCAGTTCCACCATCTCTAGATCTTGTACTGCATTTTCTACGATAACTACATCGTCTGAGTTGTTTTCATCGTGAGCCATTATTTCAGCTATTGGCTTCGATATCAGCTCAGGTGTATGGGCTCGATCCTTCTTCATGCTATACACATATTACAAGCCTTTTCCACCAGACACCTACACATATAAATTATCCTAATTAACATATAGTATATACACGCAGCAAATAAGAGTTTTGTATAAGTTATCTTTTATTTTGTTTGACGATGAATTTATTCAATTCACCTCTTTTTAAACTCTATATGAGTTATTTATATTTTCAACGTTCTCCTCTGTTCTAAGGTTATAGCCTACGGTCTAACCCACCTATGGTTTTTAACTTTAAGCTCTGATACCATGATGTGACGCCCCCAAATTCGGGTACTTGAAACCCAAACTCGGTGCTTCACGATACCATTTCTATGAGCGGAATAATACTAATAATAATAACAATAATATAAAAATCAACTTAATTTACATATTCATCAGAGTCTGAATCCCAAGTACGTAACCTTTAAACATTCATTACAACCCATGTTAGATAATTAATATCATACTTGTCTTAATAATATCAAACTAATACATAAACTACCACAAATCTTATTTGGTTAGGTTTCCTTTCCCTTTGTTTCTACATAAGCTTTCTGGTTCTTCACACTTAGCTGAAAACATTTAAATTAAGCAAAGATGAGCATTTGAGTGTCCAGCAAGTAATAACAATTATATATATAAGCTGAAAGAATTTAAATGTTCTCTTTATACTACCCTTCTACAACAGATCAATAGTTGTGAAGTATCAATACCGATAATAATAATATAACAACCTTTTTTTCAAATTTTTGAAACTTCGTAATGACTATAAATAGGGTTTAGGGACATACTATGAACTTTATTTTCATTTTCGAAAAGGTTAAACAGAAATTCATCTGCAAACCGTCATAACTTACGGGCACTGGGGTGATCAGCCCGTTATGCCCTGCATTGATCAATACTACATGCAAGAACGAGGCTATCGTTCACTCTGTCCGCCTTGGGCGCATAAAAGTTTTCCCGTGTAGGGATGTTCATACTTGTCTGGGTTCCAAATCAAAGGTTTTATCTTGTTCAACAATACTCTATAGTTCAACATATATATATATATATATATATATATATATATATATATATATATATATATACGGGTAATTGACAAAGGTATATCAACATGTGATTAAATACAATGATTATCCAAATGGGGACACTTGTATAACCATTTATAGAAATTAACGAATAATATATATATATATATATATATATATATATATATATATATATCTGAATTACCATATACTAACATGTTGATAATCAATGAGCGTATATAATATAAAGTTAATAATATGTATAGTAATAATATAATTCATAAATATTCTTACTCATATCCATTGCATAAAGAAAATGCAAAGGTAAGATACTTGCCTACAATTTGGAACTTAGTTTTATCTTTTAAATCACGACCTATCATTAATCAGAATATTCGTTCGATTAGAACAATATACTATAACACATAGTACTGCATTTCGCATTCAGCACATAACCTAATCACATTATCACACATGTTCAACAACTATTGAATCACAAATATTCACATATCTAATCAAATTATCTAAGTCCAGATCAATTTTTGAAATATGTCGGGGTACCGACAACTTTATCAGGTATTTATCGAGTCTAAGTCTCCGATCTGTAACTCAATATCTGTAAGTATCGGTCATATTATTTTTAAATGAATTATAATAATTTTAAAATATTTATTATAATTTTCATGAATTTTCAAACCTCAGAATCATTATTAAATGATTTAAATACTAAACAATTCTATTATCATTAATATCTAATTAATATTAAACTATTAATGAAACCCTTGCAAAAATATTAAAGTTATTTATAATAACTCAAAATATTTTTAAAGTATTAATATTACACTTAAATGATTTTTAAAACATTTAAAAGTCATTTTTAAATAATTACCATTAATATTAAAATATTAATGTTCTATTTATCAAAATTTTAAAAGTCATTATTCATAACTTAAAATATTTTTAATTCATTGATATCCTTTTAAATGATTTTTAAATTAATAAAACCATTTTTAAACTATTTATTTAATATAATTATTAAATAAATTTAATATCTTTAATAATAAGTTAATAATCATTAATTTTAAATTATTAATGAAATTATCCTTCAAATATTAAAAGTTATATTTTATAACTTAAAATATCTTTAAACACTTTATTTTTATTTAAAATGATTTTTATAATATTAAAATCATTTTAAACTAAATTATTTAGTATAATTATTAAATAATTTTAATATCATTAATAATAATTATTTAATAAAATTTACCTTTAAATATTAAAAGTTATATTTTATAATTTAAAATATTTTTAAATACCTTGTTATTAATTAAAATGATTTCTAATATAATAAAATCATTTTTAATTAATTAATTTAATTTATTTAGTAAATAACTTAATTATCATTAATATTAATTTATTAATGAAAATTATCACATAATATTAAAAGTCATTAAAAATAACTTAAAATATTTTCTTATATCATAATATAATTTTAAATGATTTTTCAAATATTAAAATCTTTTTTAACAAATTTATTTAATAATATAATTAAATAAATTAAATACCTTTAATATTCCAAAAATATTAAATATTTATGGAATATATTTAAAATAATTAAAAACTAATTTTCAGAATTTAAAATAATTTTTAATACTTCATTTTTTTTTTTAATAATTAAAAACTGATTTTTTTATAATTATTTATTAATTTCAGGAAAATAATATACTGTCTGTCGCTAAAGGCCACCTATAGTGACAAAACTGTCGCTATAGGTGTTCGTCATATTTTTGGCCAAACCCAGAAATTCAAGTGCAGTTATCAAGTGGCCTACTTTAACCAAAAACTGTGATCTGAGTATTGTGTTTCTGGGTATAATATGACTTTGATCTTGTAGCATAAATGTAATACTACAAGTATCAGCAACAATAGTAATCAAACAACATACACAATTGAGATCTAGGCTTCCGAAATGGCTGTCAAAGCTGTTCATCAGTTATGGGTTACCCAGAAATGATGAACAGTTCGAGTGGCCACTTTTAGGCTTCTACTACTTGCAACACATGTACTGGTTTGGTGATTTAAGTGTTCTAGTGTGTATACAACATGCAAGACATCAGTTACATGGTATAAAACAAGTCTAAAAACATCACAGTAAGCAAATCCATGCCGGTCAAAGCATGTCAGGAACCACGTTCATAGGTTTTCTGGGTTACCCAGAAAACCGTAAACGTGAACTACCTAGCTACTTTGACCGGTTACTACTTTCATCCAGTATGATTTATAGGTGATTTAAAGGCTTCAGAGTGTAGTCCATCTAACAAACTATAACACTGACGCAACACAATATACAAAACACGTATAACTTGCAAGATCAAAGCCCATGAACAATCTGTCAGACCGATCTGGAAATTCTTGGTTACTTAGAAAAAGAGAAGTCATGGTCGGTCAACGACCTTTGACCATTAATAACTTTCAATATATAACTGATCTGACCCTGCTTCGAGTTCTAGATGAAAGATCTCATAGCATACTACAAGATCAAACACTTAAACAGCCAAAATACATAACATACAAAGATCTCTGAGGTCTGACACTAGGCTGTCAGACCCAAATTTCCAAATTTCCAGATTCTTGAAATCTTCAAATCTGACTCTATAAATGTTATGGATCCAACATCTATCAACCCAGATCATCATTAGACACTACGCAGAACATGTTTAACAAAAAAAAAACAACATCAAATAACAAATCGATGGTCATATTCTTAGGTAGTGTTTATACCTTCTATGATCAAGTTCTTAATTCAAGGCTTCTGATTTGTTAGTGGTAAACGTGGGGCTTGCTATTGGAACTGATCTAGAACATTATTACATAGGTTAGAGAGAGAGAGAGAGAGGGTATTGGATGAGTGTTGTGATCAAATGAAATTAAAAAGTGAACTTTTTCTCTCTTAATCTATATTTATAATGAGCTAGATGCATGTATCTGATGTTGCTGTCATTACATGTCTGATTTATATAGAATTCTGGCACATGGGATTATCTAGGGTTGGTGAACAACCCAAAATATGGAAAGATTTGCAAGAAAGCTCAATTAAATAAATCAAAAATGCTATTTTAGTAAATTAACAAAGTATTTAAGGATATTCTTGTCCATTGTACTTGAATCTAGGAATAAATCTATAGATTTTAAACCTTAAGGTTTTCCAAATAATTTATAGGGTTTGAAACATTAAGATTACAATTTAATAAAATCTTAATTATAACTTACTAAATAAAATTAGGGTTTTTAATAAAGAATTAGGGTTTTAAAACAAATACCTAGGGTTTCTTGATATAATTAGGGTTTCCCAAATTATAAATTAGGGTTTTCTAATTGACATAATTATTTACTAAAATAATAATTGGAATTACCATTTGAGCAATTAGGGTTTTAAAATTAGAAATTAGGGTTTCTAGAAATTAACAAATCTAAATGTTAATTAGGGTTGACCTAATTAATCAAATCATTATAGAATACATAGCATAAAACATATAACACCATCATATAACAGTCTTAAACGCACAGTTGATTTTCAAATTAGGGTTTCCCTCAGTAAAAATTAGGGTTTAACCAATTAATATTAGGATTTGGAAATTAAATACCATAATTAACTAATCATCATCAACACGTACATACATCACATATTTATAGCACTGAAAAATCAAAATATAATTAAAAAATATATTATTATTCTCATACATTGACAATAATCTAAAATTAGGGTTTGGATTCCATATCTGATTTATTCTTCATATTTAACCTTAATAATTAAGATAAAATAATTAACTTAATAATCTGTACTAAAATTCATATAATAAAATAATTATTATAATTATTCTAAAAATCATTCTATATATTATTTAAATAATATATGAATATATTTTCATGGAAAATAGTTAATAAAAACATTTCCACTATAAAATTAATTATTATAAAAATATACTTTTTAATAATCAATTATTCTAAAATAAATTTACTTGTAAATAATCATGTAATAAATATATTTTTATTTACCACATAAATACATATACATATTATCTTGTACAAATCCTCATCCTTAAAATATATATAAAAAAAATTTATACGCAAAATTTCTCATTTATTTATATAGAAAATATCGGGTTGTTACAGATGAAATTCTGTTTAACCTTTTCGAAAATAGAAAACAATGTTCATAGTCAATCGACTGATCTCCATTTATAGTCAATACGTAGTTTTAAAATTCTGATATAGAGTTGATATGTTGTTATTATTGGTTCAGCTTACTTCACAACCATTAATTTGTTGTAGAAGTAACGTACAAAGAAAACATTTAATCCTTTCAGCTAAAATTTATTGTTGTTATTACTTGCTGGGCAATCAAATGCTCATTCTTGCTTTAAATTTAAATATTTTCAGCTAATCATGATCAACCAAAAAGTTCAGGCAAGAACAAAGGGAAAGGAAAGCTGGTAAAATAAGTTTGTGTTATGTTGTGTAATAGTTTAATTTTATGAAGACAATGATACTTATTAATTATCATGTAATGAATGTTTAAAGGTCGCGTACTTGGGGATTAGACTCTGATATATGTAAATTAAATTTGGTATTTATATTATTGTTATTATTATTAGTATTATCTCGCTCATAGAAATGGTATCGTGAAGCACCGAGTTTGGGTTTCAAGTACCTGAATTTGGGGGCGTCACAGACCTCGACAGGGTCATCACTGACTTGTGTGTATCGGGTACACAATGGGCTTACAAGCCTGACACGAATCAGCATAGGACTTTTCAGGCTTCAAATCTCAACCGTTATGCCAAGGCTTGGAATCTATTTGTTTGTGCAAAACTTATTACCTCTTCCCATCAACATGAGATTACAACTAAGCGAGCGATTATTCTGTGGGGTATCATTACAGGAAAACACATTGATGTTGGTCATCTCATTAATCAGAACATGTTATGTTACATGCGAGGGAGCACTACAGGGAGTATACCACAAGCCTCGATTATTGCTCATTTATGTGTTGGAGCAGGGGTCACGTAGGCTAATGAGCAGTTGCAATACCCAAGTCAGGATATCACTCAGGCCATGATACCCAAGTTCAAGGATTGGATTGGAGGTACCCCTCATCCAAGGGGCAAAGTGTAAGACCACGAATTTTACGAAATAAAAGTATTCAATTTTTTTTATAGTTACTATTCAGTAAATAGTTAAATTGATAAAAGTTAAAGTTAAGGGTGATATATGAAATTTTTTCAAACTACGCAAGTGGTTATAAAATATTCATTGTTGTCGGGAAATATTCGTTTGGTCGTGGAATATTCTTTCTGTCGGGAAATATTCGTACGACGGCGCAGCTATTTGTGGGCCCCATAACGAATAACTGTCGGGTGAAGAAAACGACAAATTTGAGTTTTTACAAATAACGGCGTAGTTATTACCGTTAACACTGTTGGAATACCCGGTGATTAAAATACAGTAATACGCGTTATTGCACAGTAGCACACGGTATTGCACAGTATTTTTGAAATTATTGATTCTTACGTAAGAAGGTACTACTCAATAATTGTTACAGTAATTACTGTTGAATATTTTATTATTGATTCAATAATTGCTGCATTGATATTTTATATTATTGTTGTTTCAATAATTGTTGCTGCACAGTATTTTCCATTATCAGATCAGTAATTCATATTATTTAAATAATATTATTAGATAGCATTATTGACAATGTTTAGAAAGTTCTGTCTAAGGAGAGGTTTGGTCATCTAATTGCGCGCCAGTAAGGAGAAATCCTTATTGGAAAGCCCCTCTTTCCTGGGAACGGCCTGGTTGTCATAAATGTGATTCTGTAATATTATTTGTGAATAATTAATTATTGATTCATATGATAAGGAAATATTTATTTTATGTGGATATAAATGAGGGATATATTTTTGTGGTTAAAAAATGAAGGAGTTAATGTTGAGATTTTTATCCGTATTTTTGTCGGAATAGAGGTATTAAAAATCAGGGTTTTTGAGATATTTTGCGGGGGTTATAATTTTTAATCCGACCGTTGGATCGTGGTAATTTTTGGATATGTTATACATATATAAGTTGAGTATATGCCCACAAATTTTGAACCGTTAAAAATGAACGTATGATTTGTTATGAATTTTACGAGATGACTGGTTCAGAAATTGTTGAATTTTTGGAGTTTATCATTTTGGTGGAAAATTCTAGAATTGGTGGGCCCCACTTGTGGTTGGTGAAGAAATGTGCTGAATTATATTTCAAATGTGGTGGGTGGGAATAGTAGCAGGTAAAGCCATCAGGTTGCAGGTCAAACATACCAAAATTTTCCTATAAATAGAGGGCCAAGTTAGAATTGAAAATCACACCAGAAACATAAGCTTTCTCTCTTTCTCTCTCTATATTATGAAGCATATTTTGTGAGTTTTTAGATACTTGGTGAGTTGCTATTCATCAGTGCAAGTTTCCTTCAGCATCATTGTGACGCCCCCAGAATAGGTATACAACACCCATTCTGAGTCGCCAAATACATGGTACAGAAAGCAAACTACAACTTCAATAATACAATTGTCGTGCAAAATACGACAACACATACTGTGAGTTTAAATACAAATATTGTCTTCTAGACAATATCCACACTTAAATAAATCCTCATTACAATTATTCAAACACTATTTTACAGAAATAGTGAGGACTGCTAATACATCTTTCTAAAACCATCACTCCATACCCCGACTAGATCCTGCTATGTTCTCACCTCCTGAGAAGAAAAATGGAACAAAAAGGAAAAGGGTGAGCTCAACTAGCCCAGTAAAGAATATTATGACTAAGATAATATACAACAAATTATCGTTAGTCTTCAACAGGGAAAAATCTGATAAAATATAATCGACAACAAGTTTTAGATCAACAACTGCAGCGGAAACAGCAAACCATTAGAAGAGTCAAGTAGAGAAAGAATTCTACTATCTTCTAAGATTTAAAAGTCCATCATCAATATTTTATCCCTGTAACATCAATTAATAATCATCTTTAACCAAATATTCATCTTTGCACTACAGGCCAAAGATATTCATTTGTATCATCAGTCGGTCATGTTCATCTCAACACCTGTTCATCTTTGCACTACAGGCCAAAGATATTCATCAAGTAATTATACATCTTTGCACTACAGGCCAAAGATATTCAGTAATATCATCATTTAGGACTGAGGATGATGAAAAATATCTTAAGAGAACGAATCCAATGAGACAGAAGGACAAATAGTAGGGATTCGTATAACAGTTTATCCAAGATCAATAATACTTCATAATAATCAATTGTGAAGTAGAATTCAAAAATAAAGATCAAAACATGGATACAATCAAAGATAGTAACCATAATAGACATCTTGGACAAAAAGGAAAATTTTATTTTTCGGTGAATAGTGTGAATAGTGCCGTATACGTGAATAGTGCCGTATACGTGAATAGTAACCCCCGACACAAAAAGTTCCAAATTTGATAAAAACTCATATCAATATTTTAGCATAATGATATTGAAGAAAATAATATCATTAAGAAGAAAATAATATCCCTTACCTCAAAATATCAGTACTTCTGGTCGGAATACCGGTATAAGGCTGAAAGAAACTTGCTCTGATGAATAGAAACTCTCAAAGTATCTAAATACTCACAAAATACACTCAATAATCTAGAGAGAGAAAGAGAGAAAACTTGTTTCTGGTGTGATTTTCAATTCTAACTTAGCCCTCTATTTATAGGAAAATTTTGGTAGGTTTGACCTGCAACCTGATGGCTTTACCTGCTACTATTCCCACCCACCACATTTGAAATATAATTCAGCACATTTCTTCACCAACCACAAGTGGGGCCCACCAATTCTAGAATTTTCCACCAAAATGATAAACTCCGAAAATTCAACAATTTCTGAACCAGTCATCTTGTAAAATTCGTAATAAATCATACGTTCATTTTTAACGGTTCAAAATTTGTGGACATATACTCAACTTATATATGTATAACATATCCAAAAATTACCACGATCCAACGGTCGGATTAAAAATTATAACCCCCGCAAACTATCTCAAAAACCCTGATTTTTAATACCTCCATTCCGACAAAAATACTGACAAAACCCTCAACATTAACTCCTTCATTTTTAACCACAAAAATATATCCCTCATTTATATCCACATAAAATAAATATTTCCTTATCATATGAATCAATAATTAATTATTCACAAATAATATTACAGAATCACATTTATGACAACCAGGCCGTTCCCAGGAAAGAGGGGGCTTTCCAATAAGGATTTCTCCTTACTGGCGCGCAATTAGATGACCAAACCTCTCCTTAGACAGAACTTTCTAGACATTGCCAATAATGTTATCTAATAATATTATTCAAATAATATGAATTATTGATCTGAAAATACTGTGCAGCAACAATTATTGAAACAACAATAATATAAAATATCAACGCAGCAATTATTGAATCAATAAAATAAAATATTGAATAATAACTACTGTAACAATTATTGAGTAGTGCCTTCTTACGTAAGAATCAATAATTGGTGCAATACCGTGTGCTACTGTATTTTAACCACCGGGTATTCCAACAGTATTAACGGTAACAACTACGCCGTTATTTATAAACAACTTATACTTGTCGTTTTCTTCATCCAATCGCTTTCCGTTATGGGGCCCACACAAGGCTGCGTCGTCGTACGAATATTCCCCGACAGCAAGAATATTCCACGACCAACCGAATATTCACCGACCAAAAATAAATATTTTATAACCACTTGCTTATTTTGCAAAATTTGCACATTTCACCCATAACCAAAGTATTATATCAAATTAACCCCTTATTATTCACAATAATATTTAGAGAAAATTTGATTTTATTCATTAATAAGTTGGGGTCTTACAATCATATCCGATATCCAGTCAGAAGTACTGCTCTTTTGAGGTAAGGGATAGTAAGGGATATTAAGGGATTTTAAGGGTTGTTATGATTTTCAGTTTCGTAATTTTTCTGAACTTCAAAAATTCTAGAAAAATTTGAAATGATATTTTGATGAGTTTTATTGATTGTGTCCAAAAATGGTGATTTTTGGATGTATAGATTGAGAGTTATGAATTTTATGGGAAAAGACTATTTTAAAAGTAACCGCTTATAATTCCTTGTGGTTAACTCCAAAATTGATGAAATTTTTATTGGGAGTACATGTATATGATAGAAGTATACTCTGTAAATTTCAAAATTTTTTAGACAAAAGTATAATTTTTGATAAATGTCTAAATATTCGGCTATTTTGGCCATATGAAAAATAGTAAATGACTTTTAAAAATTCTGAGAAAAATATATATTCACTATGGGACTATATTATGCTAAATCCCAGAAAAGAAATATTTTTGGAACTGATTTGGTATTTTTCATAAAAATATTTTAGTTATGAGTAAATGAATTAAATATGTTTTGTGAAGAAAGAAAATTGGAAAATAGGATTTTATGGCTTGAGAATCCTATATGAGGTATATGCAGATTTTTGATGAGGGTTTTGATTATTGATGATGAAATTGTAAGAGTTGGCATTTTATGATGATTAAATGCATTAATTAGTAAAGTGTAAACAATTAAAATAAATTGTTTATAAATTTAAGTAATGTTATTCTTTCAATATCATTATACCGAAATATTGGTATGCTGAACTGAATCGTAAATCCGTGCCCATAGCTTTCTGCAAGCTAACCCAAAATCGTGAAGTAAATCTTGGGTCACGATCCGAAACTATGGATACTGGCATGCCATGCAATCTCACAATCTCGTTCACGTACATACTAGCAAGACGTTCAAGGGAATAAGTCTCACGTATCGGCAAGAAATGAGCGGACTTGGTTAATCTATCAACAATAACCCAAATCGCATCTATGCCTTGAGAAACCTTGGGAAGACCTGTAACAAAATCCATAGTAATGTGTTCCCACTTCCATTTCGGAATCTCAAGTGGTTGCAATGGACCCTTTGGTACTTGATGCTCCGCTTTTACACGTTGACAAGTTAAACATCTCAAGATAAACTCCGCGATCTCTCTTTTCATATTGCTCCACCAAAATGTATGTCGAAGATCGTGATACATTTTGGTACTCCCAGGATGGATTACAAACGGTGTGTTGTGTGCCTCCATCATTATTCTATGCTTCAAGTCAAAATCGTTAGGAACACAAAGTCTGGAGTTGACTCGAAGTATTCCTTCTTCATCGATTCTTGCTTCTGGAATAGCACCTTCTTGCACTTTCTTCTTCATATGCATCAGCTCTATATCCGTAGCTTGAGCAGCTTTAACTTTATCAATTAAAGTCGGTTCTACTCGTATATTTGATATCATCATGTGGGTACTTGGAGCCTTCATCTCTATCTCCATCCTTTGCAAGTCATACAAAATGGGCCTTTGTGTTAAAAACATTGCACTCGTACCCGCATATGATCTTCTACTCAATGCGTCAGCTACTACGTTTGCTTTTCCAGGATGGTATTGGATGGTATGATCGTAATCTTTCAACAGCTCAAGCCAACGTCGTTGTCGCATGTTGAGTTCCTTTTGGGTGAAGAAATATTTGAGGCTTTTATGATCTGTATAGATCTCCACTTTCTCCCCATACAGGTAGTGTCTCCAGATCTTCAACGCAAAAACGACTGCTGCCAACTCCAAATCATGAGTAGGATAATTCCTCTCATATTCTTTGAGTTGTCGTGAGGCATAGGCTATGACTTTCCCATGTTGCATGAGAACACATCCTAACCCTTTGCCTGAAGCATCGCTGTAGATAACAAATCCATCCGAACCAGATGGTATTGTCAAAACAGGTGCCGAAATGAGTCTCCTCTTGAGTTCTTGGAAACTCTTCTCGCATTCCTCACTCCATACGAATTTTGTATCTTTCCGAGTCAGCTGAGTTAACGGAGTAGCGATTCGAGAAAATCCTTCCACAAATCTCCGATAATAACCAGCTAAGCCCAGAAAGCTACGTACTTCGGTTACCGACTTCGGTTGCTCCCAACTTTGTATGGCTTCAATCTTCGCCGGGTCGACAGATACTCCATGTTTTGACACCACGTGCTCAAGGAATGCTACTTCCTCAAGCCAGAACTCGCATTTCTTCAGTTTGGCATATAGCTTGTTTTCACGAAGCCTTTGCAGTACCAGCTTCAAATGGCGCTCATGATCTTCACGGCTTTTGGAATAGATGAGGATGTCATCAATAAAGACAACAACGAACTGATCCAAATATTCTTTGAATACACGGTTCATCATATCCATGAAGGCAGCAGGAGCATTAGTCAATCCAAAAGACATTACTAAGAATTCATAATGCCCGTACCGAGTTCTGAAGGCAGTCTTTGGAATATCATCAGTTTTAATCTTCAGCTGATGATATCCAGAACGAAGATCAATCTTTGAAAAGAATTGTGCTCCTTGCAACTGGTCAAACAGGTCATCAATGCGAGGTAGCGGATACCTATTCTTGATGGTGACATGGTTCAATTCTCGATAGTCAATACAAAGTCGCATACTCCCGTCTTTCTTCTTTACGAATAAAACAGGAGCACCCCAAGGAGACGTACTAGGACGAATAAAACCGATGTCCAACAACTCCTGTAGTTGGACTTTTAACTCCTGAAGTTCAATAGGAGCCATTCGATATGGGGTTTTAGAAATGAGCTTTGTACCGGGTTCAAGGTCAATAAAGAATTCAATTTCTCGTTCTGGGGGTAGACCGGGAAGTTCTTCAGGAAATACATCGGAAAATTCTCTAACAATAGAAATATTATTCAAATCTGACTTGTCTTTGTTCAAATCCATAACATGGGCTAAGAAAGCTTGACATCCGTTTTTTAATAAACGAATAGCTTTGTGGCTTGATATGACAGTGACTGATTTTAGTGGTTTAGTAGTTTGAATTCGTATGACAGGTTGGTTAGGAATATGAAAACTAACAACCTTACGAAAACAATCAATTTTAGCATGATGAGTGGTTAACCAATCAATTCCTAAAATCACATCAAAAGCAAGTATCTTTAAAGAGATAAGATCAACAGGTAATGTGATAGTGCCAACTTGGATCATGCAAGATTTATAAACTGTAGATGTAACGAAGGTTTCACCCAACGGAGTTTCAACAGATAAGTTAAAATCCAATTTCTCCGGAGTCAAGTTTAAACGTTGAGCACAAGCAGGAGAGATAAAAGAATGGGTAGAACCGGTATCTAGTAAATTATAAACTTCGCAAGAATTCAAGATTAGCTTACCCGTGATCACCTCGTTCGGGTTTCTCGCGTTTTGGCCAGTAACGACAAACGCCCTTCCAGGAACCGCTGATTTCGACTTATCCGGAATAACTTTTGGAGTCACCATCCCCGCTGAACTTGGTTTTGCTACAGAACACTCTCGAGCTATATGACCTTCCTTTCCACAGTTATAACATACCTTGGATTGTTGTGGGCAGTTTGGGCTGATATGTCCCTCTTTCCCACATTTGTAACATACGACCGGTGGTCGTTCTCCTCCCCTAGAAACAGTTGATGTTTGTGCTGACGTCTTCACGTTATCATTGTTGTACCTTCTCTTCTTGAAATCTCCTCCCGACTCGCTCCTTCTATTATCACGACCACGATTACCACCAGAGTGGTTACCGCTTTTGTCCGAATGTTTTCCTCCCTGCTGGTTTTCATTGCTTCGATGACTGCCGCCACCGGTATGACCCTGGTTGTGGTCCCTCGGTTGCACATACTCATTATCTCGCTCTAATAATTGAGCCCTGTTTACAACATCTGAATATAAAGAAAATTTATGAGAGATAAGATATTGCCGAATCTCGGGTTTTAGACCTCTCAGAAACATCCTTGTCATTCGTTCCTCATTTTCGATCAAATGAGGTGCAAACCTGGATAACTCTGCAAACTTCGCCTCGTACTAGGACACCGTCATGTTGTTTTGTTCCAGTCTAATAAACTCAACCTCCTTCATATGACGAATACTTTCAGGAAAGTACTTGTCATTGAACAGTTTTTGAAATGTTTTCCAGGACATGTTGAGTGCGTCAGGCTGGGTACGCTTCACAGACTCCCACCAGTAGTCTGCCTCACCGCGGAACATAAATGTGGCGAATGGAACCTTCTGTTCCTCCGTGCATCCCAAGACATCAAATATTTTGGTAATTTGCTTGACCCACGTTTCCGCCATGATCGGATCCGGCTTTCCCTTAAATTCTGGTGGTCCCAATTCTTTGAACTGCTTAGCTGTGACAAACCGCGCGTTGTTATCATTTCCACCCGTATTCTGCACACGAGTCTCCCTCGTCTGATTTTGCATGAACTGCAAAAAGCTCCTAAACATTCCATCATTCATCGTTTGCTCGGTAACGTTGTTTACAGGAGGAATATTGCCTTCCTGTTGCACATTCCCCTGGGTAGTGATCAAAGGTGTCTCCACGGTCTGATTTACTCCATTATTAACGTTCTCAGCTGCCATTCTTAAATACTGCCATAAAACAAGGGTTAATAGTCATGTCATATATTATCCCTATACTCTGACCGACCAAATAAACACCAAATAAACTTAGTCAGGTCATACTAGCGAAGGAATTCCCCGTCTCTCCCCTCCTAGTTCTTGTCTCACATCTCAGCCAGGGATCATATCCCTAAGCTCTGATACCAACTGTGACGCCCCCAGAATAGGTATACAACACCCATTCTGAGTCGCCAAATACATGGTACAGAAAGCAAACTACAACTTCAATAATACAATTGTCGTGCAAAATACGACAACACATACTGTGAGTTTAAATACAAATATTGTCTTCTAGACAATATCCACACTCAAATAAATCCTCATTACAATTATTCAAACACTATTTTACAGAAATAGTGAGGACTGCTAATACATCTTTCTAAAACCATCACTCCATACCCCGACTAGATCCTGCTATGTTCTCACCTCCTGAGAAGAAAAATGGAACAAAAAGGAAAAGGGTGAGCTCAACTAGCCCAGTAAAGAATATTATGACTAAGATAATATACAACAAATTATCGTTAGTCTTCAACAGGGAAAAATCTGATAAAATATAATCGACAACAAGTTTTAGATCAACAACTGCAGCGGAAACAGCAAACCATTAGAAGAGTCAAGTAGAGAAAGAATTCTACTATCTTCTAAGATTTAAAAGTCCATCATCAATATTTTATCCCTGTAACATCAATTAATAATCATCTTTAACCAAATATTCATCTTTGCACTACAGGCCAAAGATATTCATTTGTATCATCAGTCGGTCATGTTCATCTCAACACCTGTTCATCTTTGCACTACAGGCCAAAGATATTCATCAAGTAATTATACATCTTTGCACTACAGGCCAAAGATATTCAGTAATATCATCATTTAGGACTGAGGATGATGAAAAATATCTTAAGAGAACGAATCCAATGAGACAGAAGAACAAATAGTAGGGATTCGTATAACAGTTTATCCAAGATCAATAATACTTCATAATAATCAATTGTGAAGCAGAATTCAAAAATAAAGATCAAAACATGGATACAATCAAAGATAGTAACCATAATAGACATCTTGGACAAAAAGGGAAAATTTTATTTTTCGGTGAATAGTGCCGTATTCGTGAATAGTGCCGTATACGTGAATAGTGCCGTATACGTGAATAGTAACCCCCGACACAAAAAGTTCCAAATTTGATAAAAACTCATATCAATATTTTAGCATAATGATATTGAAGAAAATAATATCATTAAGAAGAAAATAATATCCCTTACCTCAAAATATCAGTACTTCTGGTCGGAATACCGGTATAAGGCTGAAAGAAACTTGCTCTGATGAATAGAAACTCTCAAAGTATCTAAATACTCACAAAATACACTCAATAATCTAGAGAGAGAAAGAGAGAAAACTTGTTTCTGGTGTGATTTTCAATTCTAACTTAGCCCTCTATTTATAGGAAAATTTTGGTAGGTTTGACCTGCAACCTGATGGCTTTACCTGCTACTATTCCCACCCACCACATTTGAAATATAATTCAGCACATTTCTTCACCAACCACAAGTGGGGCCCACCAATTCTAGAATTTTCCACCAAAATGATAAACTCCGAAAATTCAACAATTTCTGAACCAGTCATCTTGTAAAATTCGTAATAAATCATACGTTCATTTTTAACGGTTCAAAATTTGTGGACATATACTCAACTTATATATGTATAACATATCCAAAAATTACCACGATCCAACGGTCGGATTAAAAATTATAACCCCCGCAAACTATCTCAAAAACCCTGATTTTTAATACCTCCATTCCGACAAAAATACTGACAAAACCCTCAACATTAACTCCTTCATTTTTAACCACAAAAATATATCCCTCATTTATATCCACATAAAATAAATATTTCCTTATCATATGAATCAATAATTAATTATTCACAAATAATATTACAGAATCACATTTATGACAACCAAGCCGTTCCCAGGAAAGAGGGGGCTTTCCAATAAGGATTTCTCCTTACTGGCGCGCAATTAGATGACCAAACCTCTCCTTAGACAGAACTTTCTAGACATTGCCAATAATGTTATCTAATAATATTATTCAAATAATATGAATTATTGATCTGAAAATACTGTGCAGCAACAATTATTGAAACAACAATAATATAAAATATCAACGCAGCAATTATTGAATCAATAAAATAAAATATTGAATAATAACAACTGTAACAATTATTGAGTAGTGCCTTCTTACGTAAGAATCAATAATTGGTGCAATACCGTGTGCTACTGTATTTTAACCACCGGGTATTCCAACAGTATTAACGGTAACAACTACGCCGTTATTTATAAACAACTTATACTTGTCGTTTTCTTCATCCAATCGCTTTCCGTTATGGGGCCCACACAAGGCTGCGTCGTCGTACGAATATTCCCCGACAGCAAGAATATTCCACGACCAACCGAATATTCACCGACCAAAAATAAATATTTTATAACCACTTGCTTATTTTGCAAAATTTGCACATTTCACCCATAACCAAAGTATTATATCAAATTAACCCCTTATTATTCACAATAATATTTAGAGAAAATTTGATTTTATTCATTAATAAGTTGGGGTCTTACAATCATATCCGATATCCAGTCAGAAGTACTGCTCTTTTGAGGTAAGGGATAGTAAGGGATATTAAGGGATTTTAAGGGTTGTTATGATTTTCAGTTTCGTAATTTTTCTGAACTTCAAAAATTCTAGAAAAATTTGAAATGATATTTTGATGAGTTTTATTGATTGTGTCCAAAAATGGTGATTTTTGGATGTATAGATTGAGAGTTATGAATTTTATGGGAAAAGACTATTTTAAAAGTAACCGCTTATAATTCCTTGTGGTTAACTTCAAAATTGATAAAATTTTTATTGGGAGTACATGTATATGATAGAAGTATACTCTGTAAATTTCAAAATTTTTTAGACAAAAGTAAAATTTTTGATAAATGTCTAAATATTCGGCTATTTTGGCCATATGAAAAATAGTAAATGACTTTTAAAAATTCTGAGAAAAATATATGTTCACTATGGGACTATATTATGCTAAATCCCAGAAAAGAAATATTTTTGGAACTGATTTGGTATTTTTCATGAAAATATTTTAGTTATGAGTAAATGAATTAAATATGTTTTGTGAAGAAAGAAAATTGGAAAATAGGATTTTATGGCTTGAGAATCCTATATGAGGTATATGCAGATTTTTGATGAGGGTTTTGATTATTGATGATGAAATTGTAAGAGTTGGCATTTTATGATGATTAAATGCATTAATTAGTAAAGTGTAAACAATTAAAATAAATTGTTTATAAATTTAAGTAATGTTATTCTTTCAATATCATTATACCGAAATATTGGTATGAATTTTATTGTAGAATTTCTATCTTTTGTGTCGGGGTTACTATTCATGAGTTACGAATATTACTCTTGAGATTAAAACTATATGTTGATCATATTATTTTTATCAGCATATATAACATTTTTATAACCCTGATGTTGAAATTCTCTTTCACTGGAGTGTAAAGATGGGTAGATTATTGGTATGATCATGACTAGGGTTCTCTTTGGCCTGTAGTGCAAAGTTGAATTGTGACTGGTATGATCATGACCATTGAATTTATAATTGAATATCTTTAGCTTAAGTGCAAAGGTGAATTGATCAACATGGTTATAATTATTGTTTATATAAATTCTGAAATGATTATATATTTCTTTGAGATATGAATATATTTGGCCTGTAGTGCAAATATGAATTGTTGATGAATATCTTTGGCATGTAGTGCAAAGATGGCCTGTTGATGAATATATTTGGCCTGTAGTGCAAAGATGAACTGTTGTTGATTATCTTTGGCCCGTAGTGCAAAGATGGTTTGTTGATGAATATCTTTGGCCCGTAGTGCAAAGATGGATTTGTTAGTATGATTATAAACAGGAACTGTGATTTGGTATAACCATGATCTTTGATGTTTCAGGTAAAGACAGGTGATGAAAATATTCTTTGTCCTGGATGCGAAGAAAAATTTATAGTCACAATTATGATTATGAGTTATTCATATGATTGTGGAAAGGAACTCTTGAGTGATGTTACATGGATAAAATATTGTTGGTGGATTTTTAACATGGAGAAGATAATAGACTTTATAGTCTATTTGACTCTTCTAATGGATTGCTCGTTCCGCTGCAACTATGGTTGAAATTTTTATCATTTACTATATGTTCTAAATCTCTGATTTATTGTTGATGAAGGCTATTGATAATTGAATTATCTTTAGTCATGATATTCTTTACTGAGCTAGTTGTGCTCACCCTTTTACTTCACAATTCCTTTCAGGTAATAAGAGTGTAGCTGGGTCGAGCGGGGGTAACAAGGAAATAGAACGGTGGTCATCATTTAGTAGTTATATTTGGTGAAGAAAATAGGGTGAGGCGAACCCAACGTTGGAAGGGTGTTTTGTCACTATCATACAAGATGTCTAATGACATACAACCTCGTGTCATCATAAGACAGGGTTGTGCTCATCCACTTGCTGAGTATATCTATGGGCACTACCTATATAATCTTGGTGTTTGTTTGAAGTATAATTCTCAATTAGAGACAGTGGAGATAATGATAAGTCAAGAGAAGACTCACCATTGGGAAGAATATGATAGTAATCTTCTCGTTTTTTTTGGGGTCTATTGGGTCAACCAAGGATAATTCTGTGGCCATATGATATCTATCATAACCTAGACGCGTGGCCTCCCATGTATGAAGGTTTCCTTGAGCACTTCCCAAAGATTCTAATTTCTAAAACAGTTTTTGTCTATACCTTTATGTAAGGTGTTATTGTGAGGTGATGTCCACGGTTGGAACATGAGTCGCATTTGGTATATATTTGTATCCAAACTCACAGCATATGTGTTGTTGTATTTTGCACGACAATTGTTGTAATAAAGTTGTAGTTATTTTCTGTACCATGTATTTGACAACTCAGAATGGGTTGGGTGGAATGGACCTGTTTTGGGGTTGTCACAGGTGGTATCAGAGCTTAGGGATATGATCTCTGGCAGAGATTGGGGAATACAACTAGGTGGGGAGAGACGAGTAAATCCTTCGCTAGTGTGTCCTTCCTAAGCTTATTTGTTGGTCAGTCATAATATCGGGATGTTATGTGATATGTTAATTTGTTAAATTAACCCTTGTTTTGAAGCTGTATTCTAGAATGATATTTAAAATGCAGGAGATGAGCAATGGAGAAATTATGATGACAGAGAAGATGGAATCTGAAATGAAAGGAAGGTATTCTCAACTATTTGAAATACCAGGTACGTAAATTTCGAGGACGAAATTTCATAAGGAGGGGAGATTGTAAGACCCCGAATTTTATGAAATAAAAGTATTCAATTTTTTTTATAGTTACTATTCAGTAAATAGTTAAATTGATAAAAGTTAAAGTTAAGGGTGATATATGAAATTTTTTCAAACTACGCAAGTGGTTATAAAATATTCATTGTTGTCGGGGAATATTCGTTTGGTCGTGGAATATTCTTTCTGTCGGGAAATATTCGTACGACGGCGCAGCTATTTGTGGGCCCCATAACGAATAACTGTCGGGTGAAGAAAACGACAAATTTGAGTTTTTACAAATAACGGCGTAGTTGTTACCGTTAACACTGTTGGAATACCCGGTGATTAAAATACAGTAATACGCGTTATTGCACAGTAGCACACGGTATTGCACAGTATTTTTGAAATTATTGATTCTTACGTAAGAAGGTACTACTCAATAATTGTTACAGTAATTACTGTTGAATATTTTATTATTGATTCAATAATTGCTGCATTGATATTTTATATTATTGTTGTTTCAATAATTGTTGCTGCACAGTATTTTCCATTATCAGATCAGTAATTCATATTATTTAAATAATATTATTAGATAGCATTATTGACAATGTTTAGAAAGTTCTGTCTAAGGAGAGGTTTGGTCATCTAATTGCGCGCCAGTAAGGAGAAATCCTTATTGGAAAGCCCCCTCTTTCCTGGGAACGGCCTGGTTGTCATAAATGTGATTCTGTAATATTATTTGTGAATAATTAATTATTGATTCATATGATAAGGAAATATTTATTTTATGTGGATATAAATGAGGGATATATTTTTGTGGTTAAAAAATGAAGGAGTTAATGTTGAGATTTTTATCCGTATTTTTGTCGGAATGGAGGTATTAAAAATCAGGGTTTTTGAGATATTTTGCGGGGGTTATAATTTTTAATCCGACCGTTGGATCGTGGTAATTTTTGGATATGTTATACATATATAAGTTGAGTATATGCCCACAAATTTTGAACCGTTAAAAATGAACGTATGATTTGTTATGAATTTTACGAGATGACTGGTTCAGAAATTGTTGAATTTTTGGAGTTTATCATTTTGGTGGAAAATTCTAGAATTGGTGGGCCCCACTTGTGGTTGGTGAAGAAATGTGCTGAATTATATTTCAAATGTGGTGGGTGGGAATAGTAGCAGGTAAAGCCATCAGGTTGCAGGTCAAACCTACCAAAATTTTCCTATAAATAGAGGGTCAAGTTAGAATTGAAAATCACACCAGAAACATAAGCTTTCTCTCTTTCTCTCTCTATATTATGAAGCATATTTTGTGAGTTTTTAGATACTTAGTGAGTTGCTATTCATCAGTGCAAGTTTCCTTCAGCATCATATCCGATATCCAGTCAGAAGTACTGCTCTTTTGAGGTAAGGGATAGTAAGGGATATTAAGGGATTTTAAGGGTTGTTATGATTTTCAGTTTCGTAATTTTTCTGAACTTCAAAAATTCTAGAAAAATTTGAAATGATATTTTGATGAGTTTTATTGATTGTGTCCAAAAATGGTGATTTTTGGATGTATAGATTGAGAGTTATGAATTTTATGGGAAAAGACTATTTTAAAAGTAACCGCTTATAATTCCTTGTGGTTAACTCCAAAATTGATGAAATTTTTATTGGGAGTACATGTATATGATAGAAGTATACTCTGTAAATTTCAGAATTTTTTAGATAAAAGTATAATTTTTGATAAATGTCTAAATAATTGGCTATTTTGGCCATATGAAAAATAGTAAATGACTTTTAAAAATTCTGAGAAAAATATATGTTCACTATGGGACTATATTATGCTAAATCCCAGAAAAGAAATATTTTTGGAACTGATTTGGTATTTTTCATGAAAATGTTTTAGTTATGAGTAAATGAATTAAATATGTTTTGTGAAGAAAGAAAATTAGAAAATAGGATTTTATGGCTTGAGAATCCTATATGAGGTATATGCAGATTTTTGATGAGGGTTTTGATTATTGATGATGAAATTGTAAGAGTTGGCATTTTATGATGATTAAACGCATTAATTAGTAAAGTGTAAACAATTAAAATAAATTGTTTATAAATTTAAGTAATGTTATTCTTTCAATATCATTGTACCGAAATATTGGTATGAATTTTATTGTAGAATTTCTATCTTTTGTGTCGGGTTACTATTCATGAGTTACGAATATTACTCTTGAGATTAAAACTATATGTTGATCATATTATTTTTATCAGCATATATAACATTTTTATAACCCTGATGTTGAAATTCTCTTTCACTGGAGTGTAAAGATGGGTAGATTATTGGTATGATCATGACTAGGGTTCTCTTTGGCCTGTAGTGCAAAGTTGAATTGTGACTGGTATGATCATGACCATTGAATTTATAATTGAATATCTTTAGCTTAAGTGCAAAGGTGAATTGATCAACATGGTTATAATTATTGTTTATATAAATTCTGAAATGATTATATATTTCTTTGAGAAATGAATATATTTGGCCTGTAGTGCAAATATGAATTGTTGATGAATATCTTTGGCATGTAGTGCAAAGATGGCCTGTTGATGAATATCTTTGGCCTGTAGTGCAAAGATGAACTGTTGTTGATTATCTTTGGCCCGTAGTGCAAAGATGGTTTGTTGATGAATATCTTTGGCCCGTAGTGCAAAGATGGATTTGTTAGTATGATTATAAACAGGAACTGTGATTTGGTATAACCATGATCTTTGATGTTTCAGGTAAAGACAGGTGATGAAAATATTCTTTGTCCTGGGTGCGAAGAAAAATTTATAGTCACAATTATGATTATGAGTTATTCATATGATTGTGGAAAGGAACTCTTGAGTGATGTTACATGGATAAAATATTGTTGGTGGATTTTTAACATGGAGAAGATAATAGACTTTATAGTCTATTTGACTCTTCTAATGGATTGCTCGTTCCGCTGCAACTATGGTTGAAATTTTTATCATTTACTATATGTTCTAAATCTCTGATTTATTGTTGATGAAGGCTATTGATAATTGAATTATCTTTAGTCATGATATTCTTTACTGAGCTAGTTGTGCTCACCCTTTTGCTTCACAATTCCTTTCAGGTAATAAGAGTGTAGCTGGGTCGAGCGGGGGTAACAAGGAAATAGAACGGTGGTCATCATTTAGTAGTTATATTTGGTGAAGAAAATAGGGTGAGGAACCCAACGTTGGAAGGGTGTTTTGTCACTATCATACAAGATGTCTAATGACATACAACCTCGTGTCATCATAAGACAGGGTTGTGCTCATCCACTTGCTGAGTATATCTATGGGCACTACCTATATAATCTTGGTGTTTGTTTGAAGTATAATTCTCAATTAGAGACAGTGGAGATAATGATAAGTCAAGAGAAGACTCACCATTGGGAAGAATATGATAGTAATCTTCTCGTTTTTTTTTGGGGTCTATTGGGTCAACCAAGGATAATTCTGTGGCCATATGATATCTATCATAACCTAGACGCGTGGCCTCCCATGTATGAAGGTTTCCTTGAGCACTTCCCAAAGATTCTAATTTCTAAAACAGTTTTTGTCTATACCTTTATGTAAGGTGTTATTGTGAGGTGATGTCCACGGTTGGAACATGAGTCGCATTTGGTATATATTTGTATCCAAACTCACAGCATATGTGTTGTTGTATTTTGCACGACAATTGTTGTAATAAAGTTGTAGTTATTTTCTGTACCATGTATTTGACAACTCAGAATGGGTTGGGTGGAATGGACCTATTTTGGGGTTGTCACACAAAGGGTTCATTCTTCCTGCTGCATCATCACAACCATCTCAACAGCCCACGCACACCAATACCGCAGGACACTTAGCCCAAGCTTCTGCTGCTACTGACGATCGACATCTCTGAAGGTTGGAGAGGAAGGTTGACACAATGTATGATAATTTTTTAGCATTTCCCAATAGTTTGATGGGGTCTCTAGCCGAAGCTGTTGCGCAGCTGGGTGCCATGCTTGAGTGACCAAAATTTGGGACTGCCGTGTCATATCCACCGTCGGATTCACCACCCGAAGAGGGTGGTACAACTGATAACTAGGGGAGTTCCTTTAAACCCTTTACCTTCATTCATTGGGATAATAAATAGTTTATGTTTTGGGATATTGGGTAGTAGTGTAGTTGCATGTAGTTAATTTGCATCATTTTTGCATGTTAGTTTAATTTTTGCATGTCTATTTGTTTAGTATGTGTTTAGTTTATAATTGCAAAAAAATTTTTTGTTTTCGTGCTTATTATATGTTTTAGGTATGTGTTTAGTTGGATTTTCCAAGTATCTAGTTTTATGGAGTTTTAGTCTAGCTAATGATGAAATAGAATTTTGAAGAATTTTTGAATTTAGTGGATAACATGAGCTTAGCTATAATATTTTACATGATGTAAGTCATGCTTGTTTTTTAGATGCTTTCTATTAGCACATACGTGTTCACATATGCTTGTTGGTATAAGAATAATGTGTTTTTATTACTTAGTAGAAAATGTTGTTTTTAAAAATAGAATTGTGTAGAAAGTGGACTTAGGCTATGAAAACATTATAATCAAACTTTGGGAACACATGGGTGTGCTTATTGTGTATAAAAAAATCCATCTCGGAACCTTCCTGAGTTGAATTATTGAATCCTTTAAAGGGGTGAGATGGAGCGTAAAATGCACTCGCTGCATATATAAAAAAAATATCAACAAACACCACGGGAAAGTGCAAAAATCGCTCTCGTTAGTAAAAATAAAGCAGATTAAACTCATTGTTGAACCTTAGTTTGTATTGATGTGTTGGAGTAGTTTTTATGCATTAGTATACATAGTTCTTGACTTAGACTTCGATTTTCTATATTTGGCACTATAACATTGTGACGCCCCCAAAATAGGTATACATCACCTATTTTGAGTCGTCAACTACATGGTATAAAATACAAATAAAACTTAATTATACAACTGTCGTGTAAAATACGACAAAACATAAGCTGTGAGTTTAAATACAACACTTTCTTCTAAACAGGATTCAACTCAAAATAAGTTCTCAATACATTTATTTTCACACTATTTCATAGAATAGTGAGGACTACTAACGCTATTCTCTGAATCGTCACTCCGTTCCCTGACAAGTCCCCGCTACATTCTCATTTCCTGAAGAGAACAATGAAAGCAAAAGGGTGAGCTCAACTAGCCCAGTAAGAAATATTATGACTAAGATAATGCAGAATAAATTATCGTTAGCTTTCAACAGTGTTAAACTGATAAAATATAAAAACATCAACTTTAACTGCAGCGGAACAAGCAATCCATTAAAAGAGTCAAGTAGAGAATAAAATCTACTATCTTTTATGATTTAAAAGGTTTTTCATCACTTTTATCGCTGAGACTCAGCTTAATAAATAATCTACATCATCCCTGCACTACGGCCAAAGATATTTATTAGTATCACAACCACAAATTATCCATGCATCACAGCCAAGGATATTCGTGTATTCATCAATGGTCATGATCATGCCAACAACTGTCCATCAATGCACTACGGGCCAATGAGGACTTTTACCACATCATTTGTAACATTACGGTCATGATTACACCGAATAATCCCTGGTTATAATCATACCAAGTCCATCTATGCACTACAGGCCACAGATTACTTTCAACATTTTATAAACATGAGGATGATGACAATGATATAAGAATTCAATAAAACAAGTTCAAGAATTAATTAATTCAAGAACCAATAACGTCCAAATTGTCAACATGATACTGCTTTGTACAGTAAAATTCAAAAATGCTCAGAAGAATATTTTTATGAAAAGATACTAGATGAAGCGCAAATATCAAAGATATTCCACTAATTTCATGGAGTATAAAAGTCAAAACTTTAACCAACTGAATATAATAAAGAATGGAATAACAAAAGAAATTACCATGCATGCGATAGACCGCACAGACAGGTTATTCCAACAAGAAAATAAATAATGGAACCAGGTCATGCGTAAACGCACTGACAGGATATTCCGACAAAATAATAAATAATAGAACCAGGTCCGGCGTAAACGCACAGATAGGATATTCTGACAGAATAATAAATAATGGAACCAGGTCCGGCGTAAACGCACAGACAGGATATTCCGACATAATAATAGATAATGAAACCAGGTCCGGCGTAAACGCACAGACAGGATAGTCCGACATAATAATAAAAAATGGAACCAGGTCTGGCGTAAACGCACAGACAGGATATTCCAACAGAATAATAAAGAATGGAATAACATAAGAATTTCACCAAGTATAGGGTAGCCCGCGTATACAGGTTATTCTAACAGAATAATAAATAATGAAATAACAGAAGTTCTCTTCATGAATACAAAAGAAATAATACCCCTTACCTTAAGAAGAATACTGGATATATGACTAGTGCAGTAGCATAATACTTTTCTTCTTTCTCTCTATAACTTCTCTCTCTAGAGTTTCAGTGAATTCGTAAGAAATAATGAAGGAATGAGCTTCTATTTATAGAAGAATGGACTGTATAGTAACTAATTCATGAACGGTCCAGATTGATTTATTTTAATCTGACGGTCCATATTTAAAGCAAAATCTTTTAAATAAAATATAATATATTCTATTTATAATCTAATAAAACGAATAACTTTATAAATAATTTTACTATGTAAACACTATGCAGGCACTATACAAATACTATGCATAATAAAATATAATATATTCTAATTATTATCTAATAAAACAGATAACTTTATAAATGTATTCTGTTTTATATAAAAAGATTTTACTATTAGCCTAATAAAACGAATAACTTTATAAAAGTATTCTGTTTTATATAAAAAGCTTTTCTGTTTTATTACATTAATAATATCAATAAAACAAAATTGAGTGACTTATCACGTAAGCATCAATAATCAATACCGTGTGCTACTATGCAACCATGCGTATTACTGTACTTTTACTACCGAGCAGTTCAACAGTATCAATGGTAAAACTTTCGCCGTTATTTTTATAAAGTATTTTTGTCGTTTTCTCAATCCGACAATAATTCTGTTGTGGGGTCCACCAATGATTGTGTCGTCGTACGAATATTCCCTGTTAAAACGAATATTCCCCGACCAATCGAATATTATATAGCAACTTGCGTACTTTATAAAATTTATAAATATTACCCACAACTATAACATTATATCAAATTCACTCCATGATATTCAAAAATGATATTTATAGAAAATTCATCTTTATTTATAAAAGTTGGGGTCTTACAACCTCCCCTTCTTATGAAATTTCTCCCTCGAAATTAGGGTACGTACCTGGTATATCGAAGAGGTAAGGATACCTTGACTTCGTTTCAGATTCTAACTCCCAAGTCATTTCCTCAACATCGTGGTTTCTCCACAAAATTTTGACTTGAGGTATAACCTTGGAGCATAGAATATGTTCTTTCTTATCCAAGATTTGAATAAGAACCTCTTTATACGTTAAATCTTCCGCTATTTCGTCCGGTTCTAACTCAATAATGTGGTTCGGGTCTTCCACATATTTACGTAACATGGATATGTGAAAAACATTATGAACACGAGACATACTTGGCTGTAATGCGAGTCTATAGGCCACAGTTCCTACTCGATCGAGGATTAAAAATGGGCCAATGAATCGAGGATTGAGCTTTTCTCTCTTTCCAAATCTCGTAACTCCTTTCTACGGAGCAACTCGTAACAAGACATGATCTCCTATATCAAATTCCACTTCCTTTCGATGAAGATCAACATAACTCTTTTGTCGATCTTGTGAAGTTTTTATACGTTATCGGATTGTTTGAATCTTTTCCGTAGTCATACGTACCAACTCCGGTCCCAACAACGTTGCTTCACCCACCTCATCCCAGCATACTGGAGAACGACACTTTCTTCCATACAACGCCTTGAATGGAGCCATGCCAATACTTGCTTGATAACTGTTGTTGTAGGAAAACTCCACCAATGGTAAGAACTTATCCCAACTTCCCTTGAAGTCAAGAACACAGGGTCTTAATAAATCTTTAATAGTTTGAATAGTCCTCTCTGATTGTCCGTCTGTCTGGGGATGATATGCCGAACTAAATTGTAAATCCGTGCCAATAGCTTTTTGCAAACTAACCCAAAATAGTGAAGTGAATCTTGTGTCTCGATCAGAAACTATGGATACTGGCATACCATGCAGTCTTACAATCTCGTTTATGTACATACGAGAAAGACGTTCAAGTGTATAAGTTTCTCGTATTGGTAAGAAATGAGCAGACTTGGTCAATCTATCAACAATGACCCAAATTGCATCAATGCCTTGAGAAACCTTGGGAAGACCAGTAACGAAATCCATGGTAATGTGATCCCACTTCCATTCTGGAATTTTAAGTGGTTGTAATGGACCTTTTGGTACTTGATGCTCCGCTTTGACTCGTTGACAAGTTAGACACCTTGAGATAAACAGCGCTATCTCTCTCTTCATATTGCTCCACCAAAATGTATGACGAAGATCACGATACATTTTAGCACTCCCAGGATGGATTACAAACGATGTGTTGTGCGCCTCCATCATGATTTTATACTTTAAATCAAGGTCGTTAGGAACACAAAGTCTGGAGTTGACTAGAAGTATTCCTTCTTCATCGATTCTTTCTTCCGATATAGCACCTTTTTGCACTTTCTTCCTCATACGCATCAGCTTCAGGTCTGTAGCTTGAGCAGCTTTAACTTTATCAATTAAAGTCGGTTCTACTCGTATATTCGTCATCATCACATGGGTCCCTGGAGTCTTTAACTTTATCTCCATCCTTTGCAAGTCATACAAAATGGGCCTTTGCGTTGACAATATCGCACTCGTACCTGCATATGATCTTCTACTCCATGCATCAGCTACCACGTTTGTTTTTTCAAGATGGTTTTGGATGGTATGATCATAATCTTTTAACAGTTCCATCCAACGTCGTTGTCGCATGTTGAGTTCCTTTTGAGTGAAAAAATATTTGAGGCTTTTATGATCCGTAAAGATCTCCATTTTCTCCCAATACAAGTAATGCCTCCAAATTTTAAGTACGAAGACAACAACTGCCAACTCTAGATCATGAGTAGGATAATTCCTCTCATATTCTTTGACTTGTCTTGAGGTATAGGCTATGACTTTCCCATGTTGCATGAGAACACATCCCAACCCTTTGCTCGAAGCATCACCGTAGATGACAAATCCCTCCGAGCCAGATGGTATTGTCAGAACAGGTGCTGAAATGAGTCTTCTCTCGAATTCTTGAAAACTCTTCTCACATTCTTCGTTCTAACCGAACTTTGTATCTTTCCGAGTCAGCTGAGTTAATGGATTAGCGATTCTAGAAAATCCTTCCACGAATCTCTGATAATAACCAGCTAAACCGAGAAAGCTATGTACTTCGGTCACTGATTTAGATTGCTCCCAGCTTTGAATTGTTTCAATCTTTGTCGGGTCAACAAATATTCCATGACTTGATACTACGTGCCCAAGGAATGCTACTTCCTTAAGCCAAAACTAGCATTTCTTTAACCTGGCATAAAGCTTGTATTCACGAAGCTTTTGGAGTGTTAGCCTCAAGTGTTGCTCGTGATCTTCACGGCTTTTGGAATAAATAAGGATGTCATCAATAAAGACGACCACAAAGTGATCCAAATATTCTTTGAACACTCGGTTCATCATATCCATGAAGGCAGCAGGAGCATTAGTTAATCCAAAAGACATGCCTAAGAATTCATAATGCACGTACCGAGTTCGGAAGGTAGTCTTTGGAATATCCTTAGTTCTAACCTTCAGCTGATGATATCCAGAACGAAGATCGATTTTTGAAAAGAATTGTGCTCCTTGTAACTGGTCAAACATGTCATCAATACGTGACAATGGGCACCTATTTTTGATGGTGACATGATTCAACTCCCGATAATCAATACAAAGTCGCATACTCCCATCTTTCTTCTTCACGAATAGAACAGGAGCACCCTAAGGAGAAGTACTAGGATGAATAAAGCCAATGTCTAACAATTCCTGCAGTTGGGTCTTTAACTCCTAATGTTTAATAGGAGCCATTCGATATGGGGCTTTAGAAATGAGTTTTGTACCGGGTTCAAGATCGATACAAAATTTAATTTCATGGTCTGGGGGTAGGCCAGGAAGTTCTTCAGGGAATACATCAGGAAATTCATTAACAATAGAAATATCATTCAAAACTGAAGTATTTTTGTTTAGATCCGTGACATGAGCTAAGAAAGCTTGACATCTGTTTTTCAATAAATGAATAGCTTTATGGCTTGAGATGACAGTGATTGATTTTAATGGTTTGGTTGTTCGAATTCGCATAATAGGTTGATTAGGAATATGAAAACTAACAACCTTACGAAAATAATCAATTTTTGCATGATGAGTATTTAACCAATCAATCCCTAGAATTACATCAAATGCAAGTATTTTTAATGAAATAAGATCGACAGGTAATGTGGGGGTACCGATTTAAACCAAACAAGGCCTATAAACATTAGATGTAATGAAGGTTTCTGCCAACAAAGTTTCCACATATAAGTCAAAGTCTAATTTCTCCGGAGTCAAATTTAATCGTTGAGCGCAAATAGGAGAAATAAAAGAATGGGTAGAACTGGTATCAAATAAGGTATAGACTTCACTAGAGTTTATGATAAACTTACCCGTGATGACCTCGTTCGGGTTCCTTGCTTTTTGGGAGGTCACAACAAATGCTCTCCCTTACACTACCGATTTTGACTTTTCTAGGACGTCCTTTGGTGCCTCCATCCTAGCTGAACTTGTCTTCGGTGAATGACAAAATCGGGCTAGGTGACCTTCTCTTCCACAATTATAACTTGTTTTAGACGGCATAGCGCAGTTTGGACTGATGTGTCCCTCCCCTCCACATTTAAAGCATATGATCGATGGTCGTCCTCCTTCCTTAACCACGGGTGCTGGTGCTGACGTCTTTCCATCATTGTTAAATCTCCTCTTCTTGAAATGTCCATTCTTATTGTTTTGGCCATTATTACCACCGAAGTGGTTACCATTTCTGGCATGCTGATTCCCTCACGCTTGTTGTCACCGCTTCGATGACTGCTTTCACTGGTATTATCATTTTGCTTGTTGCTCTCTTTAGGTTGCGTTAACTCGTTATCATGCTCCACTAACTAAGCCCTATTTACAACATCTGAATACAAACACAGTTTATGAGAAATAAGATGTTGACGTATCTCCTGCTTCAAACCTCTTAAAAACATCCGCGTCATTCTCTCTTCATTATCCACCAAGTGGGACGCAAACCGGGACAACTCGGCAAACTTAGCTTCGTACTGCGACACGGTCATATTATTCTGCTTCAACTCGATGAACTCTATCTCCTTCATGTGAAGAATACTTTCGGGAAAGTACTTGTCATTGAACAGTTCTTGGAACTTCTCCCAATACATCTTCAGTGCAGCAGGTTGAGTACGCTTTACCAATTTCCACCAGTAATCTGCCTCTCCTCGCAACATAAAGGTGACAAAGGGAACCTTTTGCTCCTCGTCGCATCCCAAGACATCAAATATCTTGGTGATCTGCTTTATCCACGTTTCCGCCTTAAGTGATTTTGGTTCTCCAATAAACTCCGGTGGTCCCAGCTCCTTGAACTATTTTGCGGTGACCGTCCGAGAGTTTTCAGTGTTTCCACCTACATTTTGGACAGGAGCCGCTCTCGCCTGCTGTTGCATGAATTGCATAAAGCCTCTGAACATTCCATCATTCATCATTTGGTCAGTGTTGTTGTTTACATGAGGATTATCGCCTTCTTGATGCACATTATCCTGATTATTGATATGTGGTGAATCAGCGGTCGCCTTTGCCCAATTGATATTTTCAACATTCTCAGATGTCATTTTCAAATACTGCCACAAAACAAGGGTTAAATAATATATCACATATTATCTCTATACTCTGACCGACTAATTAAATACCAAATAAACTTAGGTAGGTCATACTGGCGAAGGAATTCCTCGTCTCTCCCCTCCTAGTTCTAGTCTCACATCATAGCCAGGGATCATATCCCTAAGCTCTGATACCAACTGTGACGCCCCCAAAATAGGTATACATCACCTATTCTGAGTCATCAACTACATGGTATAAAATACAAATAAAACTTAATTATACAACTGTCGTGTAAAATACGACAAAACATAAGCTGTGAGTTTAAATACAACACTTTCTTCTAAACAGGATTCAACTCAAAATAAGTCCTCAATACATTTATTTTCACACTATTTCATAGAATAGTGAGGACTACTAATACTATCCTCTGAATCGTCACTCCGTTCCCCGACTAGTCCCCGCTACGTTCTCATTTCCTGAAGAGAACAATGAAAGAAAAAGGGTGAGCTCAACTAGCCCAGTAAGAAATATTATGACTAAGATAATGCAGAATAAATTATCGTTAGCCTTCAACAGTGTTAAATTGATAAAATATAACAAACATCAAGTTTAACTGCAGCGGAACAAGCAATCCATTAAAAGAGTCAAGTAGAGAATAAAATCTACTATCTTTTATGATTTAAAAGGTTTTTCATCACTTTTATCGCTGAGACTCAGCTTAATAAATAATCCACATCATCCCTGCACTACGGCCAAGGATATTTATTAGTATCACAACCACAAATTATCCATGCATCACAGCCAAGGATATTCGTGTATTCATCAATGGCCATGATCATGCCAACAACTGTCCATCAATGCACTACGGGCCAATGAGGACTTTTACCACATCATTTATAACATTATGGTCATGATTACACCGAATAATCCCTAGTTATGATCATACCAAGTCCATCTATGCACTACATACCATAGATGACTTTCAACAAAATATAAACATGAGGATGATGACAATGATATAAGAATTCAATAAAACAAGTTCAAGAATTAATTAATCCAAGAACCAATAACGTCCAAATTGTCAACATGATACTGCTTTGTGCAGTAAAATTCAAAAATGCTCAGAAGAATATTTTCATGAAAAGATACTGGATGAATCGCAAATATCAAGGATATTCCACTAATTTCATGGAGTATAAAAGTCAAAACTTTAACCAACTGAATATAATAAAGAATGGAATAACAAAAGAAATCATCATGCATGCGATAGACCGCACAGACAGGTTATTCCAACAGAAAATAAATAATGGAACCAGGTCATGCGTAAACGCACTGACAGGATATTCCGACAAAATAATAAATAATGGAACCAGGTCCGGCGTAAATGCACAGACAGGATATTCCGACAGAATAATAAATAATGGAACCAGGTCCGGCGTAAACGCACAGACAAGATATTCCGACAGAATAATAGATAATGGAACCAGGTCCGGCGTAAACGCACAGACAGGATATTCCGACAGAATAATAAATAATGGAACCAGGTCCAGAGTAAACACATAGACAGGATTTTCTAATAGAATAATAAAGAATGGAATAACAGAAGAATTTCACCAAGTATAGGGTAGCCCGCGTATACAGGTTATTCCAACAGAATAATAAATAATGGAATAATAGAAGTTCTCTTCATGAATACAAAAGAAATAATACCCCTTACCTTAAGAAGAAGAATACTAGATATATGACTAGTGCAGTAGCAGAATACTTTTCTTCTTTCTCTCTATAACTTCTCTCTCTAGAGTTTTATTGAATTCGTAAGAAATAATGAAAGAATGAGCTTCTATTTATAGAAGAATGGACTGCATAGTAACTAATTCATGAACGGTCCGGATTGATTTATTTTAATATGACGGTCCATATTTAAAGCAAAATCTTTTAAATAAAATATAATATATTCTATTTATTATCTAATAAAACGAATAACTTTATAAAAGATTTTACTATGCAAACACTATGCAGGCACTATGCAAATACTATGCATAATAAAATATAATATATTCTAATTATTTTCTAATAAAACAGATAACTTTATAAAAGTATTCTGTTTTATATAAAAAGATTTTACTATTAGCCTAATAAAATGAATAACTTTATAAAAGTATTCTGTTTTATATAAAAAGCTTTTCTGTTTTATTACATTAATAATACCAATAAAACAAAACTGAGTGACTTATCACGTAAGCATCAATAATTAATACCGTGTCCTACTATGCAACCATGCGTATTACTGTAATTTTACTACCGAGTAATTCAACAGTATCAATGGTAAAACTTCCGCCGTTATTTTCATAAAGTAATTTTGTCATTTTCTCAATCCGATAATAATTTCGTTGTGGGGTTCACCAATGATTGTGTCGTCGTACGAATATTCCCTGTTAAAATGAATATTCCCCGACCAATCGAATATTATATAGCAACTTGCGTACTTTGCAAAATTTATAAATATTACCCACAACTATAACATTATATCAATTTCACTCCATGATATTCAAAAATGATATTTATAAAAAATTCATCTTTATTTATAAAAGTTGGGGTCTTACAAACATGTGTAGTCTTTGCCTTGGTCAAGTGTATTTGTGAACACAACACACACACTAGACATCTTTATAATGAGTATGGGTTATTTGAGTGTATGATATTATGTCTATAGCTTAGTTTGAGATTTTATTCTTGAATCCGGATAATTCTCTAAGGCATGCTTGATTGAAATTTCATTCTGGCTGAAAAACTTGGGACTCAATTGCATCATAGTTTAGTTTGCATAGCATGTAATTGCATTGTATTGTTTATTGTCGTATGCATTGCTTGAGTGCAAGCAATAATTCAAGTTTGGGGGTATTTGATAAGTAGGTTTTATACCTACTTATTGGGTACTAAATTACGAGAATTATGCTCAACTCAAGTAGTTTTATTATGTGTTATTTGCATTTTATGTTTGTTTTGTAGTAAATGTAGTTGGAACTCCTTTTATCAACATAAGGCATGGAAAGCATGGATTGGCATGGTGGAATGAAACTAGCAAAGGCATGAAAAGGTGAACATGAGCAGATGAGGAACTGAAGCAGTGGAGAAATGGAGAAGTGCAGAAGTAAGGAAGTGAAGAAAAAGAATGCAACAATCAGCAACAGCAAGCAAAAAGCTAACAGAATGTAAAGTACAACAGTAGAATGATTGAGCTTAATGAATGAATGTTTGATCACCATCCACACTGTGTGCTTGTATGGATTTGAAAAATGAAATATGAGTATAGATTAAATCATAATGGCATATGTTCATGAGGCTGATTTGTTTAAGTTTTGTGATTCATGGACCGGATAGACATATATCGTTTCATCGTGTGTAGTCATTAAAAGAGCTTGCAGTTAAATCATATTTGCTTCAAACTCACATAGAAATATAGTGGTTTTGGTAATTGTGATGTTTACATGATTTCTATCAAATGTGGATTTTATGTAAATTGGTCATAGTTCATTGAGAAATGGTTATGTCCACTTTTGTGCTCTTGACTAGCTTTTCATGATAAATATTTAAATAGTACATGAGGGTTGCTGTTTAGATGGAACATTAAATGAAATTAGAATCTCGTTCTTCTCCGATTTGATCACATCATTTTAATAATTATAATTGTTATTTCATGAATTAATTTAGAATTAAATATAATTGTGAGTTGATCGTTTAAGCATATAAAAATAGTGATATAGTTGATGCAGGATAATTTAGATTTAACACCTTTCTCCGTGGATCGATACTTTTCTTACTTTGTACTACTTGTTGACCCATGTATGCTTGCATGAGTTAGAGTCCTTTTTGTTAGACTAAAAAGGAGGCAACAATCATCGACATGTTATCATGATGGGTACAAAATTTGAAGAAATAAGCATTAACCACATTCCTCGAAATCAAAATGATTTTGCAAATGCACTAGCAACCCTTGCTTCCTTGATTAACATGTTTGCAAGGAAAGGAATCCCATATATCAAATTTGCAAGCTAGAAGGCACTAGCCTATAGGAATTATATTGGAGAATTATCTGATGAAATACCTCCTGTCAAATAGCCTTGGTAACAAGATATCAAAGAATATCTTCAGGATGGATCTACGCCCGTTGGGGAAAGTCAAGCTAAAAGAAAGCGGATCCACAAAATAGCCATGAAATTCTATCTAAGTGGAGATGCACTTTACAAAATGGATAGTAGAATAGGCCTTCTAAGGTGCCTAGACAAAGATCAATCCCAAAGACTTATGGATGAAGTCCATGGTAGAGTATGTGGTACACATATGAGCGGTCCTCTACTTGCCAACTAGATATTAAGAACAGAGCATTACTGTATCTCTTAAAGTCGATTGTGATGATCACGTCAGGAGATGTTATCAATGCCAAGTCCATGGAAATGCCATCCATGCTCCTCCAAACGAATTGCACAATATGAGTTCGCTATGGCCCTTTTCCATGTGGGGGATGGACGTGATCGGGCCAATAGAGCCCAAAGCCAGCAATGGTCTTCGATTTATCTTCACCATGATCAATTACTTCACCAAATGGGTAGAAGTTGCCTCTTTTCCCAAAGTCACCAAGGAGGTAGTCATTGGTTTCATCAGAAACAATGTAATATGTCGATACGGACAACCGGAGGTGAACGTATCAGACAATGCTAAGAATTTGAATAATCAGATGATGAAGGAATAATGCGGGAAGTTCCACATCAAACATCTTAATTCTGTCATCTATCGTCCCAAGATGAATGGAGTTGTTAAAGCAACCAACAAAAACATCGAAAATATCATATAGAAAATGTCCTCCAATCACAAATGGATGACCTAACTTATTGCCTCTAACTCTGTTAGCCTACAGAACGTCAACGCGCACTTCTACTGGGGCTACCCCCTACTCATTGGTCTATGGCATGGAAGCAGTACTCCCCTTATAAGTGGAAATGGAATTACTAAGAGTATTGGTAGATGCTCAAATGGAAGAAGACCAATGGATGCAAGAGCGGTACCACCAATTGTCTCTGATAGATGAGAAAAGGGCGACAACCATCTTCCATGGTTAGTTATATTTAGTAGAGGAATGCTAAGTCCTAAAATAAGAAGAAAATGACTTGGTACTGAAAAAGATCCTATCCAATCGATATAAAGCCAAAGGAAAATTCTCCCCAAACTGGGAAGACCCTTTCATTGTTAAAGAAGTGTTGAAAAGAGGATCCCTCAGATTGCAAGAAATGGATGGGGAAGAATTCCCCTAGGTCATCAATTCAGACACCATGAAAAGGTACTATGTCTAAATCATCTGCAAACCGCCATCCTGGTCCTGTGAAAAAAAATCAGATCAAAGCAATTTAGGTATTTACAGCTAGGCCCGAACAACGAAAGACCTGATCTCCCCCATCAACGGGAGTACATATGCAGCCATTTATGGTGTGGTCAAGCCAAACAAAAACCCAAAAATCTATTCAAACCCAAATAAACACTTTTCAAATAGTTCAGGCTAAGCCTGAACTACGAAAGACCCGATCTCCCTTCATTCACGGGAGTACATAGGAAACAATCTATGATGCGATCTGACTTTCAAAAGTAAAAGATAAAATACTTTACCTATGAAATACCCCATTAAATACCAATCTTAAGACACCAAACCATACATAAAATTCAAATCCTATTACGTCTCTAGGATCAATGAACTATTTTGAGAGATCTTACAACATCTCAATGTCAGTCCATCAAGAAAGAGCTCGTAATACATTAAAATAGCACGTCATAAAGAAATTGGCAATCATCAAGCAAAGATCAAAACAAATTCAAAAGGGAAGTGAATCAAAATATATTTTCTTCCCATATAATACTATTTAATATATACATTGTATCCTGTACATGACAAAAATGGGTAACGTAGTCTATGCAGTAAAATAAAAGCTAGTATATAAACACACAGTCAAACATGACAACAAATCTATCATCACATCCCTCTTTGAAGATGGAAGTGCATATATGAGCTCCTGGCCTGCAGTTCTAATGCAAGCTAAAAGATCTACTGCCATATACAGAGTACTACCATGGTCATCCATGAATGCACGTATATCTGTGATAATGCCCTTCGTATAGGATCTGAGAGCATTGTATCAACAATAGAAGCATCCCTGATAGCTCGGGCCTCATCTCTCTCAAAAAAGTAGCGTCCTGGTCAGATAGGGTCATCAACACCAATGCCCTAGCCTGATCCCTTTGAAAGGTCAGAAGATGTATCATCTGCTCTAAAGACTCTACAGAAGGCGGGGCAACAATAGCTGAAGAGCTAGGAACATCACTGACTAGAGTTGTCGTCAAACTAACAAATAGCCCATCCTTTGTGGGAGAAAAGTGATCCTCCATAGGCTCCAAATAACCAACCATAGCCGATGCAATGTCTGCCTCCAACCACTCAAAATACTCTGAGGAGCGACCCAGGTGACTCTCTGAAAAGTTAACTCTCTCTTGATGGGTCCAATAATCATAAACTCTGGCTAAATCATCATTTGACAAAGACAAGGCTGATAATCGATGAGCTGAAGCTCCATCAAAAGTATGTACATCCTAGAATTGATCAAACTATCCCATGACAACCAATGGATGATATGTAGTCACTCCTCTCAAACCAGCCAAGGCCAATAAGTCCATACATACGACATGAGTGACAAAATTGTAAGGGGAGCTGAATCTTAAACAAGGCATGATGGAAAAAGGATCCTCTATCACATTCAGGAAGACAAACCAAGATGTTACATCAATACAATCAACTGGTTGAAAGGAGTAAGACATGGCTATCTCGTGTAAAAAGCAGTACCTATGGTGCCTGAAAGTTTCAATCAGTCTAAGATGCATAATAACCCAGACGTATAACAATACGACACTATCTTTGACAAACCCAGTAGGATGGGTACGGCAGAATGTGGTAGACATCAAAGTCTCTGCTAAGATCATAGGAAGGATAGCACGACCTTCCCTCAGAGCACTCACCACAGTGATTAAGCCAATGTCCAAGTGATCCATATATAACGGCATGTACAGATAGGCTACAAAGCACATCAAGAAAGTATCTACTCGGGTGACCCGTCACTCATCCTCAGAAATGGTAAAATCTTCTAAGTATACTGAATAGTTGTCTATCAACCTAAAATGATGAATCAAGAAATCTAAAGACATAGTATGTCCTGAGGTGATCTCGTCCAAGACGACTGTATGGGGTAAACCTGTCAATGTCATGAACTGCCATCTAAACTCACCAACAGCCACTCTAGCGCAGGGCCTATCCAGTAGAAAATCCGTAATGCACTTATACTCCTCTAATGTAGGAGTCAACTCATGGGTCCCGAATCTAAATACCCGCCTCTCGAGAATCCAACAACATAACATCCCCTCTACTCGAAACCTGGAAAGTCAGGAATGTTATGAAGTGTCTCAACATATGATCAACAATCATCCGATCTGAATGAGGCAAACTCTCATACCAAGACCTCAAAGATGAGGCTATCAAGGTGGGCGGGTAATGCTCAATACAGGTAACAATAGCTGAAGACATCTGTAGAATCGTATCAAATGACCATCTAGGGGTCAATGCTAAATACAACAATATATATTCATATCCATGACATATAATGTATGCATCATGATAAATGACAATATGATGCAATAAATAGAGGGCATTAGACATGCATTTCTAAATACATCATCTAGTAAAGATTAAATACATCATCTCTGTTTACAACTGATAATAAAAAGTATCAAGAAATGAGCCACATCCGCACAATAGCTAATAGAGGCCTATCAAAAGAGATAACGAGAGCCTATCAAAAGAAATCTATGATGTCTACATTATCCAGCCGACCAACCTGATGTAACTCCTCCTAAGTCACCGTATCTCTGCTAGAGGGAATATCAGGTCGATACAGAGGGGGACTCACTCCATTAAAACTGCCATAATATGGGCTACCTGAGGGACCATCACCAAAGCTAGATGGATCAAAAGAACCTGCCTTTGATGAATATCGGCCCAGATGCCTGATGAAAAAATGTGCCCGGTCCAACCTCTAGGTCAAGCTAGCAATCTGTTCAAAATGAGTAAGTTATCTAACACAAGTAATCCAGTCTATCATCATCACATACCCAGGAACCATGTCAGCCAGTGTGAAGACCCCAAATCCGGGTACTAATCACCACGAATCTGGTACACTAATTCTATAACTACTACAAAAGAGATAAATATAAATTGTTTATACATTAAACATTACACATAATCCACAAGGTCGATAACCTTAACTTATACCTGAATTCAATATTCTATCTGACATACAATGTCATTAGCATACAATACTATTACAAGTTTTATCAGTACAATAAATTAATACTGGAACTATCTTTAACATTGTCTGTATCTGACGTATTCGTTTTAATCTGCAATATATATCATGATATAGCAAGGGTGAGCAACAAGTTTGCCCAGCAAGTTTAAGTTCAATAAAGGATATATCATGATTGAAAGAATTGAACAATAAGCTGGCTAACGTTCAACAATATAATAATTGTGAACTAGCATGAATCAAATTTTATAACTAAACGATCATGACAATAAGAATGAATGATCAATAAAGAACATGAACAAATAACCTGGACCAGATGGTAATGAAGGTGATCAGGCTTTCATACCTGATGAACACATGCAAAATGCACAACGTGCGAATCAATAATCAAAGATGTGATATAATCAGCAATAATTAACCACGAGCACACTTTATAAAAACAACTTGAGTTCGAGTTAGGAAACTTGCCTTTATCACCGACTACTGCTACGTAATCTATTTAGCTTTATCTGAAGAACTAATATATAAATAATATTGATATCTAAATTAGAATAATATCATCACAGTTATAAAATAACATAAACACAATAACACATAATCCTATTAGTCAATAAAACACTTAAGACCTAATCTCAAGTCAAACTATTTCAGTCTGAGTTAAGTTCAGTAATATTTTGACATTTCGATTGCCTAATCGGATAATTATTGAGCCTAATTTTAATAAGAGTCTGCCTAAACGCTTCACAATTATCTTAGATAATTTATTTATCAGTCAAAATATTTTTCAAAGGCTCACATAAATTTTCAAGTAATTATTATCATTTAAAATAATTTTTCAATCAATAATATCATATTTATAAGATTTAAATACTATAATTCCATTATCAATAATATTTTATTAATATCAAATATTAATAAAATTCATGTCATAATATTATAAGTTATTTATAATATCTCAAAGTATTTTTAATACCTTAATATCGTAATTAAATAATTTTAAAACATTTAAGACCATTATTAAATAACAACCATTAATATTAAAATATTATTTTTTTCATGAAAAAAATATTAAAAGTTATATTTTATAACTTAAAATATTTATATAACTTTTAAATCATTCTTATATAATTTTTAAACCATTAAAACTATTTTTCCATAATTTATTTAATATAATTACTAAATAAATCAATTACTATTACGATTAATTTTTTAATTAAATTAATCACAAAATATTAAAAGTTATGCACAATAACTTAAAATATTTTCTAATACCATAATTTAATTTTAAATGATTTTTAAAGTACTAAAATAATTTTTAAGTAATTTATTTAATATTATAATTAAATAAATTAAATATCATTAATATTTAAAAATATTAAAATATTAATGAAATATATTCTAAATTATTAAAAACCCATTTTTAGGCTTTAAAATAATTTCTAGAAATTAATTATGAAATTTTCATAATTAAAAATTATTTTTCTCTAATTATTTAATAAAAACAATCAATTTATAATTAATCTGCCGCTAAATATGTCTATAGCGACAAAACCGTCGCTATATGTGTTCTTGAGTTCCTCAAGAACATTCATGTCAGTGTTCAAGTTGCCTAGTTTGACCAGTCACCAAATCATGATCTTAATGTTTTCTGGGCAGCTAAGATGTTAATGTTGTACCACTGATGTAATACTACAACTCTAAACAAATTTCATGGCCATCCTACATCAAATCAGTGAGATATAGGCCATACAAAACTTGTCAGAAAATGTTCTTCATTTCTGGGTAACCCAGAAATGAAGAACAGTTGCAAGGTGCTACTTTCCAAGCCTTGAATCTTGGATTCTAGGCTTTCTTAGTATGATCTAATGGTTCCATCATGTAGTCTTGATGTCAAAGAACAACAATATAACCTTAGTTCAGTCTAACAACATCACAATAGTAAGATGTAGGCCGGTCAAACTATTGTCAGGAAACTGTTCTTGAGTTTTCTGGGTTTTCTAGAAAACTCATCCGGACAGTCGGTCAACCATACTTTGACCAGCTTTAATTTTGATTCTGTGCAGGATCTAGGTGATCTAATGGCATGGATTGGTAGTCCATATGTCAGACGACAAAACCCAATCACTAATATAACCTAAAACATTAACACATGCAAGATCCGAGGGTTTAAAAAGCTTGTCGGAAATTTTTGGGAATTCTTAGAAATTTCTAGGTTGTCCAGAAACAGTCCCCAGGGTCAGTCAACCATGTTTGACCATCATTATCATGAGATCTAGACATGGAATGGACTTGATTCCACTTCCAGTCTACTATCCTCATGGCATAAAATAAATCTAAAACATCAAACACACATAACATCTAACATCTAAAATTCAACCTCTAATTTTACATCATTACACGATAATACAACTAAACTATCTTCATTCACAAAACCTTCAACCTTTACATCTAAATATCTCAGAATCATTTTAATACTACAAGAGATTACATCACAAAACGATATTACAATTCAACATTAATACATTATTCGGAACCTTAAACATGGTTCAAATAATAATAACACAGCTAAAGTGTATAAATCTTCAAGTATCACATCTGATTCATATCTCTTAAGTGGCACATAACTTTACCTTAAATCTTTAACCTGCAAAAGTGATTATTTGAAAGGTTGAGCTCGATAGCCCAGCAAAATCTAAAAGTTTTCATGCATCACATAACACATAATAACATACTCAACATATAACATACATGCTGCAGTTCATATAACAAGTATAAAGATTGAGTTCCTTACTCAATCAGCATGCTTTAATCAATCAACTTAGTCATAAGTTGACTTTAACATTTCATACTTTCAACATATATATAACACATAATACATTTTGCAATAACAATTTAAAACAATTAATCATTATGTTCACATAGAAAATAGGAACTGAAAGACTTGCCTTGATCGTAGACTATCAATTACCGAAAAATAGCTTGAATGCTTTACGTATATCCTACAACAGTTCAAAGGTTCATATTCACATACATTAGTTACACATATAACGACACCACAATGACTCTTAGTCTTAATCTTTTATAACTTACGTCTTCTTGAAACTTAACACATATTTTCAAGTGCTTACTCCTCTTCGTATGACACTTATCATTACATAATCCCATTTTGTGTTTCTTTATGTGAGGACCCCAAACTCGGGTACTTGAAACCCGAACTCGGTTCATCACGATACCATTTCTATGAGAGGAATAATACTAATAATAATAACAATAATATAAAGATCAACTTAATTTACATAATTATCAGAGTCTAGCTCCCAAGTACGTAACCTTTAAACATCCATTACAACCCATGATAGATAATATATATCATAATTGTCTTAATATTAATATCTACAAGATAACATTTGCATTCAATCAACAACCTTTCCCTTTTTCCTTGGTCTTAGCAGAGCTCTCTCGTCGTTCGCACTTAGCTGAAAATATTTAAATTTAAGCAAGGATAAGCATTTGAGTGCCCAGTAAGTAATAGCAATTATATATATATATATATATATATATATATATATATATATATATATATATATATATATATATATATAAGTTGAAAGGATTTAAATGCTTTCTTTGTACTATTCTTCTACAACAAGTCAATAGTTGTGAAGCATTCTGAACCAATAATAATAACATAACAACTCTCTTTCAAAGTTTTGAAATTTCGTATAGACTATATCTGGGGTATGGTGACATGCCATGAACATTATTTTTAATTTTCGATAGGGTAAGACAGAAATTCATCTGCAAACCGTCATAACTTACGGGCACGGGGGGTGATCAGCCCGTTATGCCCTGCATTGACCAATACTACATTACTAGAACGATATTATCGTTCATCCTTTGTCCGCCGAAGCGCATAAAAATTTTCCCGTGTAGGGATGTTCATACCTGTCTGGGTTCTAAATCAAAGGTTTTATCTTGTCAAGAATAATCTATAATTCAACATATATGTATACGGGTAATTGACAAAGGTATATCAACATGTGATTAAATACAATGATTATCCAAGTGGGGACACTTGTTTAACCATTTCTAGAAATTAACGAACAGAATATATATATCTGAGTTACCATATACTAACATGTTGATATTCAAGGAGCTTATATAATATAAGGTTAATAATCTGCACCATAATAATATAGTTTAGAAACATTCTTACTCACATCCATTGCATAAAGAAAATGCAAAGGTTAGATACTTGCCCGAAGCGCTGCTTACAGCTTGTAATTAAGATCTATCGCTTATCTCACGACCTAACATTAATAAGATCGTTCGTTCGATTAGAACAACATACTATAACATATAACACTGCTTATTGCAGTCAGCACATAACCTAATCACATTAGCACATATGTTTAATAACTATTGAATCACAAATAATCAATTATACAATCAAAATATCTAAGTCCAGATCAATTTCTGAAACATGTCGGTGTACCGATAACTTTATCGGGTATTTATCGAGTCTAAGACTCTATTCTATAACTCAATATCCGTACATATAAGTCATATTATTATTAAATGACTTAATATAATTTATCATAAATTTTCAAACATCAGAATCATATTAAAATGATTTAAATACTAATCAACTCTATTATCATTAATATTTAATTAGTATTAAACTATTAATGAAATCATTTTCAAAATATTAAAGTTATTTATAATAACTCAAAATATTTTTAAAACATTAATATTACCCTTAAATGATTTTTACAACATTTAAAATCATTTTTAAATAATTATCATTAATATTAAGGTATTAATGTTTCATTTATCAAAATATTAAAAGTCATTAATTATAACTTGAAATATTTTTAATTCATTTATATCATTTTAAAATCATTTTTAAATCAATAAAACCATTTTAAAACTATTTATTTAATATAATTATTAAATAAACTTAATATCATTAATAATAAATTAATAATCATTAATATTAAATTTTTAATGAAATTATTCTTTAAATATTAAAAGTTATATTTTATAACTTAAAATACATTTAAACACTTTATTTTCATTTAAAATGATTATTAGAATATTAAAATCATTTTTAAACTAAATTATTTAATATAATTATTAAATAACTTTAATATCATTAATAATAATAAATTAATGAAATTTACCTTTAAATATTAAAAGTTATATTTTATAACATAAATTATTTTTAAATACCTTATTATTATTTAAAATGATTTTTAATATAATAAAATCATTTTTAATTAATTTAATTAATTCATTTAATAAATAACTTAATTATCATTAATATTAATTTATTAATGAAATTTATCACAAAATATTAAAAGTCATTAAAAATAACTTAAAATATTTTATTATCTCATAATATAATTTTAAATAATTTTTCAAATATTAAAATCATTTTCAAATAATTTATTTAATATTATAAATAAGTAAATTAAATACTTTTAATATTCCTAAAATATTAAATATTTATGAAATATATTAAAAATAATTAAAAACTAATTTTCAGAATTTAAAATAATTTTTAATAATATATTTTGTATTTTTAATAATTAAAAACTAATTTTTTCTATTTTATAATTAATTTCCAGAAAATAATAAATAATCTATCACTAAAGACCACCTATAGCGACAGAACCGTCGCTATAGGTGTTCTTCATGTTCTTCATGCATTCCGAGAACTTCATGCCAGAAACCGAGTGACCATGTTTGACCGAAATTAAATTCGTGTGATGTGATTCTGGACATGTTGTTGATCAGATAATGTAGTACAAGTACAAGACTACACTATCCAACAAACAACATCATCAAAACATGCATAACCAACGAGATTTGTAGCCTTGAACAAGCTGTCAGAGGCTGTTCTTCATTTCTGGGTTGCCCAGAAATGAAGAATATTTCGAGCATGCAATTTCGGGCTTCCACTACGTGTTGATCGTGTACTGTTTTTGTGATATATAAACTTCAGTGTGTAGACAACATTTAGTACAAGGGATCTATCACATATATGCACCATAACAACAACTAAATCGCCAGATATTAACCGGTCAACCCATGTCAGAAATCACGATCATACGTTTTCTGGGTTACCTAGAAAACGGAAATCGTGATCTTCCTACATGGTTTGACCGTACACTACAAGAATCATGTTATTCATTTATAAGTTTTGTAAGCTTAAATATACAGCCTAAACAACAAACTTGTTACAACAACAGAAACCAAACAACAAAAACATGAAAGATCTAGCCAGTTAAAAATCTTGTCAGATGTTGTTCTTGGCTTTCTGGGCTGCCCAGAAAAGGCCCAGTCAACACCGGTCAACGTGGTTTGACCACTAATAACAACAAATCTAGACATCAAATAACTATTCTACCACTTGCATCTTAAAGACCATATACCAGGCTACAAATTGAAGCTTTAAAACAACACAAACAACAAACGAGAAATGATTTATAAGGCCTGACATTCACTGTCAGACAACAAAAACACAAATTTCCAAATTTTATAAAACTTCAAATCTTAGCCTCTAGATGTTATGGATCTAACATCTAGCAATCCAGATCATCATTATATACTATAAACAACATATTCTAACACTTAATCATAACATCTAACACAGAATCGATGGACAGAAAGTATGCTAGTGTTTTATACCTTTCTTTGAAAAATTTCTGATTTTGTGTTGCTGATCTGTTTATGGTGAATGTGGGGCTTTGATTTGGGACTGATATACTTGTATATTTTGGAGGTTAGAGAGAGAGAGAAAGAGAGCTTAGTTTGAGTGTTGTGAAAAATGTAAGTAACAAATGTTATTTTCTCTCTCCTTCAATCCTTAAATAGACAACAAGGTGCATGAATTGGCTGATATAGGTGACTTGTTGCTGTAATTTTAAGCATGTGGGGTTGGTATGAGTTGGTTAACAACTCCTCCTAATGTCAAACCCTACTAGTTAGCCAAAATAATGCACTAGGGATAAAATGGTAAATTGATAAATTATTTAATGGCAAAATTGGAACTTGGCAAACCCTTAGGGTTTAACCCTAAGGTTTAGCACAAAATGAAGTATTTTCCCACTAGGGTTTACACAAAATAAAAATTAAATAAATTTTAGTTTCTAAAATTTTGAAATTTGAGTTCTCTAATTATGATTAATTTTCTAATTACGCTATACAGGAACATTAGGGTTTAATATCATATAATTATCATTAATCGTTGCTAAAATAACAATTAGGGTTTACGATTTTGATAATTAGAGTTACCAATTTATAATTAGGTTTTCTAATTATCAAATTAGGGTTTAATAATTTAGTTTTTTTTCCAAAATTAATAATTAGGGTTTCTAGATTATAATTAGGGTTTACCTAATTAATCAAATTATTATATAATACTCATCATAAAACATATAACACGGTCCTATAACAATCTTAAACTCACAATTGATTTTTAAATTAGGGTTTTCCGTTAGTAAAATTAGGGTTTAACCAAATAATATTGGCATTTTGAAATTAAACACCATCATTGACCATCATCATCAACACGTACATACAGTACATATTTATAGCACTGAAAAATCAAAATATAATTAATATTATATTATTATTCTCATACCTTGACAATAATCCAAAATTAGGGTTTGGATTCCATATCTGATTTATTCTTCATGTATAACATTATTAATTAAGTTAAAATAATTAACTTAATTAATCCTGCATAAATTCATATAATAAAATAAATAATTATTATAATAATTCTAAAAATCATTTCATATATTATTTAAATAATATATGATTATATTTTCATAGAAAATAATTACTAAAAACATTTCTACCATAATTTAATTATTATAAGTATATACTTTATAATAATCAAAAATTCTAAAATAAATTCATTTGTAAATAATTAGGTAATAAATATATTTTTACTTACCACAAAAATACATATACACGTAATCTTGTACAAATCCTCATCCTTAATATATATATAAAAAAAATTATTCGCAAAATTTCTTATTTATTTATATAGAAAATATCGGGTTGTCACATTCACCCTCCCTTATAAAGATTCCGTCTCCGGAATCACCGTTTTAAAACCTATACATACACGGCACATAGCATACATAATCATTGTAAGTAGATCTCCATCAACTTTGATCGAACTGATCTTTAACTATTTACATAAAGCTTGTCTTTCTGTTTAAACAGAAATATTTGATTTCTAAAAGAACCCAAATTCCTCCTCAAAATTTCTTTATAAAATAATTTACTATATATAAGAAATAATATATAAGAAAATAAATTTGATTAGAATAATACATGGAGTTACATTCCCGGCTGCTACAGTTTCTTGAACGGTCATGTTGAAGACTCCTTCGGTTGGTTTTGTTGGTTCATTTGTTGAAGTCGATCCCGTTATCGCCAATGCCCTGCTGTCTTTCCTCATATTCGCATTCTTTGTTTCCCTTCTCCTTGGACAGTCTTTCACCTTATGCTCCTTTAATCCACAAATAAAACACCCACTATAAATTATTGGATTGGGGTAGTTAGGAGAGATATGTCCCTCCTGCCCACACTTGTAGCACATTCTTTCCTTTTAAACACGTTCCTGAATGATTGTTTTCACAATTTCTACCATGCACAACTCGTTTCTTTCCATCTTCTAGCCTATTTTTCGTATTCCCAACATTATCACCTTTCATCTTTCCAGTTCTACTACCACTACTCCCTCCTTCGGCTTTAACTTGAGTTGTCTCCCACCAAAGATTCACCCCTCCTTTGTTGTATAGGTGACAAAAGCTGTCTGTTGCCCCTCCGTTACCCTAGCTATCACAACCACTTCTACAGGGTTAGTTGGTCTTCTAAATCCTGACGGTTCATTTGTCTTGAAGTTTTCAAAGTTCGTCGATCGATTATCTGGCTGATTTCCTACAGTTGGTAATCCATTCTGCATAGCTTGATCGTCTATATTCGTCAAATTATGTGTTGAGTCTGGTTGTCCTCCAGCTTTGTTGGCAAGTTCTTCTGTCCTGTGATTTTGTTTTCGTCTTGGCGGTATTATCTGATTAAATTATTCTTTATTAACTTATATTCTAAGCTTTATCGTATACGTTTAGCATATAACACAAAAGATTCTACTCAAATAATCATGTACTCAAAATATTAGATTTTGAAAACCTGGTTTACTGAATTAATCAATACTCATATAATTAACTACTATCTTTTCACCAACTTATTTCATTAATCCCATAAACTCATATTCATATCACTTGACATATCATAGCACCTTTTGCTTTAATCATTTGCTATCCCATTGTGACTTAAAAGTCGGACATCGTTGCCATAACTTATACAAAATTTGAAAATTATTATCTTATACAAACATACCTATCATATACATAACATAAAATTATGTCTATTCAATTAATACTACTACAACTTATTTCTTACGCCTTCAATAAGGATCAATTGCTTAGTAATCTGTATATTCCCCTTATCCTCAATAATTCATTTACACCTAACTACATCTAGTTCGTCCAACTTACCATACATTACGAGCTTAAGAACTCAACACAAACATACGAGTTTAGGAACTCGACATAGACCACATATTTTTTATTTTATTTTATTTTTTTTAACTATAGTTTTTCTATCAGTCATTCTATCATTCTTGGATCTGGTACTATACTTTCCAAAATAACCACCTCATGGAGGTAGCTTTCAATGTGAGCCTCTATTTTAGCTATTGGCTTTGATATTAGCTCGGTTATGGAGGTTGACTTCTTTTTTACGATTTAAGGGTATCCTAATCCTTTTTCACCTGACATCTACACATATAAATTATCCTAATTAACATATAGTATACACACACAACACTTAAGAGTTTTATATGAGTTATTTTTTATTTTGTTTGACAATGAATTTAGTCAATTTATCTCTTTTTAAACTCTATATGAGTTATTTATATTTTCAACGTTTCCCTCTGTTCTAAGGTTATAGCCTAAGGTCTAACCCACCTAAGGTTTTTAACCCTAAGCTCTGATACCAACTTGTGAGGACCCCAAACTCGGGTACTTGAAACTCAAACTCGGTTCATCACGATACCATTTCTATGAGCGGAATAATACTAACAATAATATAAAGATAAACTTAATTTACATAATTATCAGAGTCTAGCTCCCAAGTACGTAACCTTTAAACATTTATTATAACCCATGATAGATAATATATATCATAATTGTCTTAATATTAATATCTACAAGATAACATTTGCATTCAATCAACAACCTTTCCCTTTTTCCTTAGTCTTAGCAGAGCTCTCTAGTCGTTCGTACTTAGCTGAAAACATTTAAATTTAAGTAAGGATGAGCATTTGAGTGCCAGCAAGTAATAGCAATTATATATATATATATATATATATATATATATATAGATGAAAGGATTTAAATATTTTCTTTGTACTATTCTTCTACAACAAGTCAATAGTTGTGAAGTATTCTGAACCAATAATAATAACATAACAACTCTCTTTCAAAGTTTTTAAATTTCGTATAGACTATATCTGAGGTATGGTGACATGCCATGAACATTTGTTTAAATTTTCGATAGGGTAAGACAGAAATTCATCTGCAAACCGTCATAACTTATGGGCACGGGGGGTGATCAGCCCGTTATGCCCTGCATCGATCAATACTACATTGCTAGAACGATATTATCGTTCATCCTTTGTCCGCCAGAGCACATAAAAATTTTCCCGTGTAGGGATGTTCATACTTGTCTGGGTTCTAAATCAAAGGTTTTATCTTGTCAACAATAATCTATAATTCAACATATATGTATACGAGTAATTGACAAAGGTATATCAACATGTGATTAAATACAATGATTATCCAAGTGGGGACACTTGTTTAACCATTTCTAGAAATTAACGAACAGAATATATATATATATATATGAGTTACTATATACTAACATGTTGATATTCAAGGAGCTTATATAATATAAGGTTAATAATCTGTAGCATAATAATATAGTTTAGAAACATTCTTACTCACATCCATTGCATAAAGAAAATGCAAAGGTTAGATACTTGCCCGAAGCGCTGCTTACAGCTTGTAATTAAGATCTATCGCTTATCTCATGACCTAACATTAATAAGATCGTTCATTCGATTAGAACAACATACTATAACACATAATACTGCTTATTGCAGTCAGCACATAACCTAATCACATTAGCACATATGTTTAATAACCATTGAATCACAAATTATCACTTATACAATCAAAATATCTAAGTCCAGATCAATTTCTGAAATATGTCGGTGTACCGACAACTTTATCGGGTATTTATCGAGTCTAGGACTCCATTATATAACTCAATATCCGTACATATAAGTCATATTATTATTAAATGACTTAATATAATTTAAAACATTTATTATAATTTATCATAAATTTTCAAACATTAGAATCATATTAAAATGATTTAAATACTAATCAACTCTAATATCATTAATATTTAATTAGTATTAAACTATTAATGAAATCATTTCTAAAATATTAAAGTTATTTATAATAACTCAAAATATTTTTAAAACATTAATATTACCCTTAAATGATTTTTACAACATTTAAAATTATTTTTAAATAATTATCATTAATATTAAGGTATTAATGTTTCATTTATCAAAATATTAAAAGTCAATAATTATAACTTGAAATATTTTTAATTCATTTACATCATTTTTAAATAATTTTTAAATAAATAAAACCATTTTAAAACTATTTATTTAATATAATTATTAAATAAATTTAATATCATTAATAATAAATTAATAATCATTAATATTAGATTTTTAATGAAATTATTCTTTAAATATTAAAAGTTATATTTTATAACTTAAAATACCTTTAAACACTTTATTTTCATTTAAAATAATTATTAGAATATTAAAATTATTTTTAAACTAAATTATTTAATATAATTATTAAATAACTTTAATATCATTAATAATAATAAATTAATGAAATTTACCTTTAAATATTAAAAGTTATATTTTATAACTTAAAATATTTTTAAATACCTAATTATTATTTAAAATGATTTTTAAAATAATAAAATTATTTTTAATTTATTTATTTAATTCATTTAATAAATAACTTAATTATCATTAATATTAATTTATTAATGAAATTTATCATAAAATATTAAAAGTCATTAAAAATAACTTAAAATATTTTATTATCTCATAATATAATTTTAAATGATTTTTCAAATATTAAAATAATTTATTTAATATTATAAATAATTAAATTAAATACTTTTAATATTCCAAAAATATTAAATATTTATGAAATATATTAAAAATAATTAAAAACTAATTTTCGGAATTTAAAATAATTTTTAATAATTTATTTTGTATTTTTAATAATTAAAAACTAATTTTTTCTATTTTATAATTAATTTTCAAAAAATAATAAATAATCTGTCGCTAAAGACCACCTATAGCGACAGAACCGTCGCTATAGGTGTTCTTCATGTTCTTCATGCATTCCTAGAACTTCATGCCAGAAACCGAGTGACCATGTTTGACCGAAATTAAATTCGTGTGTGATGTGATTATGGACATGTTGTTGATCAAATAATGTAGTATAAGTACAAGACTACACTATCCAACAAACAACATCATCAAAACATGCATAACCAACGAGATATGTAGCCTTGAACAAGCTGTCAGAGGTTGTTCTTCATTTCTAGGTTGCCCAGAAATGAAGAACAGTTCGAGCATGCAATTTCGGGCTTCCACTACATGTTGATCGTGTACTGTTTTTGTGATATATAAACTTCAGTGTGTAGACAACATTTCGTACAAGAGATCTATCACATATATGCACCATAACAACAACTAAATCGCCAGATATTAACCGGTCAACCCATGTCAGAAATCACGATCATACGTTTTCTGGGTTACCCAGAAAACGAAAATCGTGATCTTCCTACATGGTTTGACCGTACACTACAAGAATCATGTTATTCATTTATACGTTTTGTAAGCTTAAATATATAGCCTAAACAACAAACAACAAACTTGTTACAACAACAAAAACCAAACAACAAAAACATGAAAGATCTAGCCATTTAAAAATCTTGTCAAATGTTGTTCTTGGCTGTCTGAGCTGCCCAGAAAAGGCCCAGTCAACACCGGTCAACGTGGTTTGACCACTAATAACAACAAATCTAGACATCAAATAACTATTCTACCACTTGCATCTTAAAGACCATATACCAGGCTTCAAATTGAAGCTTTAAAACAACACAAACAACAAACGAGAAATGATTTATAAGGCCTGACATTCACAATCAGACAACAAAAACACAAATTTCCAGATTTTATAAAACTTCAAATCTGAGCCTCTAGATGTTATGGATCTAACATCTAGCAACCCAGATCATCATTATATACTATAAACAACATATTCTAACACTTAATCATAACATCTAACACAGAATCGATGGACAGAAAGTATGCTAGTGTTTTATACCTTTCTTTGAAAAATTTCTGATTTTGTGTTGCTGATCTGTTTATGGTGAATGTGGGGCTTTGATTTGGGACTGATATACTTGTATATTTTGGAGGTTAGAGAGAGAGAGAGAGAGCTTAGTTTGAGTGTTGTGAAAAATGTAAGTAACAAATGTTATTTTCTCTCTCCTTCAATCCTTAAATAGACAACAAGGTGCATGAATTAGCTGATATAGGTGACTTGTTGCTGTAATTTTAAGCATGTGGGGTTGGTATGAGTTGGTTAACAACTCCTCCTAATGTCAAACCCTACTAGTTAGCCAAAATAATGCACTAGGGATAAAATGGTAAATTGATAAATCATTTAATGGCAAAATTGGAACTTGGCAAACCCTTAGGGTTTAACCCTAAGGTTTAGCACAAAATGAAGTATTTTCCCACTAGGGTTTACCCAAAATAAAAATTAAATATATTTTAGTTTCTAAAATTTTGAAATTTGAGTTCTCTAATTATGATTAATTTTCTAATTACGCTGTACAGGAACATTAGGGTTTAATATCATATAATTATCATTAATCATTGCTAAAATAGCAATTAGGATTTACGATTTTGATAATTAAGATTACCAATTTATAATTAGGTTTTCTAATTATCAAATTAGGGTTTAATAATTATTTTTTTTTCAAAATTAATAATTAGGGTTTCTAGATTATAATTAGGGTTTACCTAATTAATCAAATCATTATATAATACTCATCATAAAATATATAACATGGTCCTATAACAATCTTAAACTCACAACTGATTTTTAAATTAGGGTTTTCCCTTAGTAAAATTAGGGTTTAACTAAATAATATTAGTATTTTGAAATTAAACACCATCATTGACCATCATCATCAACACGTACATACAATACATATTTATAGCACTGAAAAATCAAAATATAATTAATATTATATTATTATTTTCATACCTTGACAATAATCCAAAGTTAGGGTTTGAATTCCATATCTGATTTATTCTTCATATATAACATTATTAATTAAGTTAAAATAATTAACTTAATTAATCTTGCATAAATTCATATAATAAAATAAATAATTATTATAATAAATCTAAAAATCATTTCATATATTATTTAAATAATATATGATTATATTTTCATGGAAAATAATTACTAAAAACATTTCTACCATAATTTAATTATTATAAGTATATACTTTATAATAATCAAAAATTCTAAAATAAATTCATTTGTAACTAATTAGGTAATAAATATATTTTTACTTACCACAAAAATACATATACACATAATCTTGTACAAATCCTCATCCTTAATATATATAAAAAATAATTTATTCACAAAATTTCTTATTTATTTATATAGAAAATATCGGGTTGTCACATTCACCCTCTCTTATAAAGATTCTGTCCCCGGAATCACCGTTTTAAAACCTATACTTACACGGCACATAGCATACATAATCATTGTAAGTAGATCTCGATCAACTTTGATCGAACTGATCTTTAACTATTCAGTTAAAGCTCGTCTTTCTGTTTAAACATAAATATTTGATTTCTAAAAGAACCCAAATTCCTCCTCAAAATTTCTTTATAAAATAATTCAGTATATATAAGAAATAATATATAAGAAAATAAATTTGATTAGAATAATACATGGAGTTGCATTCCCGGCTGCTACAGTTTCTTGAACGGTCATGTTGAAGACTCCTTCGGTTGGTTTTGTTGGTTTATTTGTTGAAGTCGGTCCCGTTATCGCCAATGTCCTGCTGCCTTTCCTCGTATTCGCATTCTTTGTTTCCCTTCTCCTTGGACAGTCTTTCACCTTATGCTCCTTTAATCCCCAAATATATAAATTATTGGATTGGGGCAGTTAGGAGAGATATATCCCTCACGCCCACACTTGTAGCACATTCTTTCCTTTTAAACACTTTCCCGAATGATTCTTTCCACAATTTCTTCAATGCACAACTCGTTTCTTTCCATCTTCTGGCCTATTTTTCGTATTCCCAACATTATCACCTTTCATCTTTCCAGTTCTACTACCACTACTCCCTCCTTCGGCTTTAACTTGAGTTGTCTCCCACCAAAGATTCACCCCTCCTTTCGTTGTATAGGTGACAAAAGCTGTCTGTTGCCCCTCCGTTACCCTAGCTATCACAACCACTTCTACAAGGTTAGTTGGTCTTCTAAATCCTGATGGCTCATTTGTCTTGAAGTTTTCAAAGTTTGCCGATCGATTATCTGGCTAATTTCCTGCAGTTGGTAATCCATTCTGCATAGCTTGATCGTCTATATTCGTCAAATTCTGCGTTGGGTATGGTTGTCCTCCAGCTTTGTTGGCAGGTTCTTCTGTCCTGTGATTTCGTTTTCGTCTTGGCGGCATTATCTGATTAAATTATTCTTTATTAACTTATATTCTAAGCCTTATTGTATACGTTTAGCATATAACACAAAAGATTCTACTCAAATAATCATGTACTCAAAATATTAGATTTTGAAAACCTGGTTTACTGAATTAATCAATACTCATATAATTAACTACTATCTTTTCACCAACTTATTTCATTAATCCCATAAACTCATATTCATATCACTTGACATATCATAGCACCTTTTGCTTTAATCATTTGCTATCCCATTGTGACTTAAAAGTCGGGAATCGCTGCCATAACTTATACAAAATTTGAAAATTATTATCTTATACAAACATACCTATCATATACATAACATAAAATCATATCTATTCAATTAATACTAATACTACTTATTTCTTACGCCTCCAATAAGGATCAATTGCTTAGTAATCTGTATATTCCCCTTATCCTCAATAATCCATTTACACCTAACTACATCTAGTTCGTCCAACTTACCATACATTATGAGCTTAAGAACTCAACACAAACATACGAGTTTAGGAACTCGACATAGACCACATATTTTTTTTAACTATAGTTTTTTCTATCAGTCATTCTATCATTCTTGGATCTGGTACTATACTTTCCAAAATAACCACCTCATGGAGGTAGCTTTCAATGTGAGCCTCTATTTCAGCTATTGGCTTTGATATTGGCTCGGTTATGGAGGTTGACTTCTTCTTTACGATTTAAGGGTATCCTAATCCTTTTTCACCTGACATCTACACATATAAATTATCCTAATTAACATATAGTATACACACACAGCACTTAAGAGTTTTATATGAGTTATTTTTTAGTATACACACACAGCCTTCATTTAATATAAGGTTAATAATCTGTACCATAATAATATAGTTTAAAAACATTCTTACTCACATCCATTGCATAAAGAAAATGCAAAGGTTAGATACTTGCCTGAAGCGCTGCTTACAACTTGTAATTAAGATCTATCGCTTATCTCACGACCTAACATTAATAAGATCGTTCGTTCGATTAGAACAGCATACTATAACACATAACACTGCTTATTGCAGTCAGCACATAACCTAATCACATTAGCACATATGTTTAATAACTATTGAATCACAAATAATCACTTATACAATCAAAATATCTAAGTCCAGATCAATTTCTGAAACATGTCGGTATACCAACAACTTTATCGGGTATTTATCGAGTCTAAGACTCTATTCTATAACTCAATATCCGTACATATAAGTCATATTATTATTAAATGACTTAATATAATTTAAAATATTTATTATAATTTATCATAAATTTTTAAACATCAGAATCATTATAAAATAATTTAAATACCAATCAACTCTATTATCATTAATATTTAATTAGTATTAAACTATTAATGAAATTATTTCCAAAATATTAAAGTTATTTATAATAACTCAAAATATTTTTAAAACATTAATATTACCCTTAAATAATTTTTACAACATTTAAAATTATTTTTAAATAATTATCATTAATATTAAGGTATTAATGTTTCATTTATAAAAATATTAAAAGTCATTAATTATAACTTGAAATATTTTTAATTTATTTATCTCATTTTAAATGATTTTTAAATCAATAAAACCATTTTAAAATTATTTTATGAATATAATTATTAAATAAATTTAATATCATTAATAATAAATTAATAATCATTAATATTAAATTTTTAATGAAATTATTCTTTAAATATTAAAAGTTATATTTTATAACTTAAAATACCTTTAAACACTTTATTTTCATTTAAAATGATTATTAGAATATTAAAATCATTTTTAAATTAAATTATTTAATATAATTATTAAATAACTTTAATATCATTAATAATAATAAATTAATAAAATTTACCTTTAAATATTAAAAGTTATATTTTATAACTTAAAATATTTTTAAATACCTTATTATTATTTAAAATGATTTTTAATATAATAAAATTATTTTTAATTAATTTATTTAATTCATTTAATAAATAACTTAATTATCATTAATATTAATTTATTAATGAAATTTATCACAAAATATTAAAAGTCATTAAAAATAACTTAAAATATTTTATTATCTCATAATATAATTTTAAATAATTTTTCAAATATTAAAATAATTTATTTAATATTATAAATAAATAAATTAAATACTTTTAATATTTTAAAAATATTAAATATTTATGAAATATATTAAAAATAATTAAAAACTAATTTTCGGAATTTAAAATAATTTTTAATAATTTATTTTATATTTTTAATAATTAAAAACTAATTTTTTCTATTTTATAATTAATTTCTAGAAAATAATAAATAACCTGTCGCTAAAGACCACCTATAGCGACAGAACCGTCGCTATAGGTGTTCTTCATGTTCTTCATGCATTCCCAGAACTTCATGCCAGAAACCGAGTGACCATGTTTGACCGAAATTAAATTCGTGTGTGACGTGATTCTGGACATGTTGTTGATCAGATAATGTAGTACAAGTACAAGACTACACTATCCAACAAACAACATCATCAAAACATGCATAACCAATGAGATCTGTAGCCTTGAACAAGCTGTCAGAGGCTGTTCTTCATTTCTGGGTTGCCCAGAAATGAAGAACAGTTCGAGCATGCAATTTCGGGCTTCCACTACATGTTGATTGTAAGACCCCAACTTATTAATGAATAAAATCAAATTTTCTCTAAATATTATTGTGAATAATAAGGGGTTAATTTGATATAATACTTTGGTTATGGGTGAAATGTGCAAATTTTGCAAAATAAGCAAGTGGTTATAAAATATTTATTTTTGGTCGGTGAATATTCGGTTGGTCGTGGAATATTCTTGCTGTCGGAGAATATTCGTACGACGATGCAGCCTTGTGTGGGCCCCATAACAGAAAGCGATTGGATGAAGAAAACGACAAGTATAAGTTGTTTATAAATAACGGCGTAGTTGTTACCGTTAATACTGTTGGAATACCCGGTGGTTAAAATACAGTAGCACACGGTATTGCACCAATTATTGATTCTTACGTAAGAAGGCACTACTCAATAATTGTTACAGTAGTTATTATTCAATATTTTATTTTATTGATTCAATAATTGCTGCGTTGATATTTTATATTATTGTTGTTTCAATAATTGTTGCTGCACAGTATTTTCATTTATCAGATCAATAATTCATATTATTTGAATAATATTATTAGATAACATTATTGGCAATGTCTAGAAAGTTCTGTCTAAGGAGAGGTTTGGTCATCTAATTGCGCGCCAGTAAGGAGAAATCCTTATTGGAAAGCCCCCTCTTTCCTGGGAACGGCCTGGTTGTCATAAATGTGATTCTGTAATATTATTTGTGAATAATTAATTATTGATTCATATGATAAGGAAATATTTATTTTATGTGGATATAAATGAGGGATATATTTTTGTGGTTAAAAATGAAGGAGTTAATGTTGAGGTTTTTGTCAGTATTTTTGTCGGAATGGAGGTATTAAAAATCAGGGTTTTTGAGATAGTTTGCGGGGGTTATAATTTTTAATCCGACCGTTGGATCGTGGTAATTTTTGGATATGTTATACATATATAAGTTGAGTATATGTCCACAAATTTTGAACCGTTAAAAATGAACGTATGATTTATTACGAATTTTACAAGATGACTGGTTCAGAAATTGTTGAATTTTCGGAGTTTATCATTTTGGTGAAAAATTCTAGAATTGGTGGGCCCCACTTGTGGTTGGTGAAGAAATGTGCTGAATTATATTTCAAATGTGGTGGGTGGAAATAGTAGCAGGTAAAGCCATCAGGTTGCAGGTCAAACCTACCAAAATTTTTCTATAAATAGAGGGCTAAGTTAGAATTGAAAATCACACCAGAAACAAGTTTTCTCTCTTTCTCTCTCTAGATTATTGAGTGTATTTTGTGAGTATTTAGATACTTTGAGAGTTTCTATTCATCAGAGCAAGTTTCTTTCAGCCTTATACCGGTATTCCGACCAGAAGTACTGATATTTTGAGGTAAGGGATATTATTTTCTTCTTAATGATATTATTTTTTTCAATATCATTATGCTGAAATATTGATATGAGTTTTTATCAAATTTAGAACTTTTTGTGTCGGGGGTTACTATTCACGTATACGGCACTATTCACGTATACGGCACTATTCACGAATACGGCACTATTCACCGAAAAATAAAATTTTCCCTTTTTATCCAAGATGTCTATTATGGTTACTATCTTTGATTGTATCCATGTTTTGATCTTTATTTTTGAATTCTGCTTCACAATTGATTATTATGAAGTATTATTGATCTTGGATAAACTGTTATACGAATCCCTACTATTTGTCCTTCTGTCTCATTGGATTCGTTCTCTTTAAGATATTTTTCATCATCCTCAGTCCTAAATGATGATATTACTGAATATCTTTGGCCTGTAGTGCAAAGATGTATAATTACTTGATGAATATCTTTGGCCTGTAGTGCAAAGATGAACAGGTGTTGAGATGAACATGACCGACTGATGATACAAATGAATATCTTTGGCCTGTAGTGCAAAGATGTATAATTACTTGATCATACGTTTTCTGGGTTACCCAGAAAACGAAAATCGTGATCTTCCTACATGGTTTGACCGTACACTACAAGAATCATGTTATTCATTTATACATTTTGTAAGCTTAAATATACAGCCTAAACAACAAACAACAAACTTGTTACAACAACAAAAACCAAACAACAAAAACATGAAAGATCTAGCCATTTAAAAATCTTGTCAGATGCTGTTCTTGGCTTTCTGGGCTGCCCAAAAAAGGCCCAGTCAACACCGGTCAACGTGGTTTGACCACTAATAACAACAAATCTAGACATCAAATAACTATTCTACCACTTGCATCTTAAAGACCATATACCAGGCTACAAATTGAAGCTTTAAAACAACACAAACAACAAACGAGAAATGATTTATAAGGCCTGACATTCACTGTCAGACAACAAAAACACAAATTTCCAGATTTTATAAAACTTCAAATCTGAGCCTCTAGATGTTATGGATCTAACATCTAGCAACCCAGATCATCATTATATACTATAAACAACATATTCTAACACTTAATCATAACATCTAACACAGAATCGATAGACAGGAAGTATGCTAGTGTTTTATACCTTTCTTTGAAAAATTTCTGATTTTGTGTTGCTGATCTGTTTATGGTGAACGTGGGGCTTTGATTTGGGACTGATATACTTGTATATTTTGGAGGTTAGAGAGAGAGAGAGAGAGAGAGCTTAGTTTGAGTGTTGTGAAAAATATAAGTAACAAATGTTATTTTCTCTCTCCTTCAATCCTTAAATAGACAACAAGGTGCATGAATTGGCTGATATAGGTGACTTGTTGCTGTGATTTTAAGCATGTGGGGTTGGTATGTGTTGGTTAACAAATCCTCCTAATGTCAAACCCTACTAGTTAGCCAAAATAATGCATTAGGGGCAAAATGGTAAATTAATAAATTATTTAATGGCAAAATTGGAACTTGGCAAACCCTTAGTGTTTAACCCTTAGGATTTAACCCTAAGGTTTAGCACAAAATGAAGTATTTTCCCACTAGGGTTTACACAAAATAAAAATTAAATAAAAATTAAATAAATTTTAGTTTCTAAAATTTTGAAATTTGAGTTCTCTAATTATGATTAATTTTCTAATTATGCTATACAGGAATATTAGGGTTTAATATCATATAATTATCATTAATCATTGCTAAAATAGCAATTAGGGTTTACGATTTTGATAATTAAGGTTACCAATTTATAATTAGGTTTTCTAATTATCAAATTAGGGTTTAATAATTATGTTTTTTTTCAAAATTAATAATTAGGGTTTCTAGATTATAATTAGGGTTTACCTAATTAATCAAATCATTATATAATACTCATCATAAAACATATAACATGGTCCTATAACAATCTTAAACTCACAACTGATTTTTAAATTAGGGTTTTCCCTTAGTAAAATTAGGGTTTAACTAAATAATATTAGCATTTTGAAATTAAACACCATCATTGACCATCATCATCAACACGTACATACAGTACATATTTATAGCACCGAAAAATCAAAATATAATTAATATTATATTATTATTCTCATACCTTGACAATAATCTAAAATTAGGGTTTGAATTCCATATCTGATTTATTCTTCATATATAACATTATTAATTAAGTTAAAATAATTAACTTAATTAATCTTGCATAAATTCATATAATAAAATAAATAATTATTATAATAATTATAAAAATCATTTCATATATTATTTAAATAATATATGATTATATTTTCATGGAAAATAATTACTAAAAACATTTCTACCATAATTTAATTATTATAAGTATATACTTTGTAATAATCAAAAATTCTAAAATAAATTCATTTGTAAATAATTAGGTAATAAATATATTTTTACTTACCACAAAAATACATATACACATAATCTTGTACAAATCCTCATCCTTAATATATATAAAAAACAATTTATTCGCAAAATTTCTTATTTATTTATATAGAAAATATCGGGTTGTCACATTCACCCTCCCTTTTAAAGATTCTGTCCCCGAAATCACCGTTTTAAAACCTATATATACACGGCACATAGCATACATAATCATTGTAAGTAGATCTCGATCAACTTTGATCGAACTGATCTTTAACTATTCACATAAAGCTTGTCTTTCTGTTTAAACAGAAATATTTGATTTCTAAAAGAACTCAAATTCCTCCTCAAAATTTCTTTAAAAAATAATTTACTATATATAAGAAATAATATATAAGAAAATAAATTTGATTAGAATAATACATGGAGTTGCATTTCCGGCTGCTACAGTTTCTTGAACGGTCATGTTGAAGACTCCTTCGGTTGGTTTTGTTGGTTTATTTGTTGAAGTCGGTCCCGTTATCGCCAATGCCCTGCTGCCTTTCTTCGTATTCGCATTCTTTGTTTCCCTTCTCCTTGGACAGTCTTTCACCTTATGCTCCTTTAATCCACAAATAAAACACCCACTATAAATTATTGGATTGGGGCAGATAGGAGAGATATGTCTCTCATGCCCACACTTGTAGCACATTCTTTCCTTTTAAACACTTTCCCGAATGATTCTTTCCACAATTTCTACCATGCACAACTCGTTTCTTTCCATCTTCTGGCCTATTTTTCGTATTCCCAACATTATCACCTTTCATCTTTCCAATTCTACTACCACTACTCCCTCCTTCGGCTTTAACTTGAGTTGTCTCCCACCAAAGATTCACCCCTCCTTTCATTGTATAGGTGACAAAAGCTGTCTGTTGTCCCTCCGTTACCCTAGCTATCACAACCACTTCTACAAGGTTAGTTGGTCTTCTAAATCCTGACGGTTCATTTGTCTTGAAGTTTTCAAAGTTTGCCGATCGATTATCTGCCTGATTTCCTGCAGTTGGTAATCCATTCTGCATAGCTTGGTCGTCTATATTCGTCAAATTCTGCATTGGGTCTGGTTGTCCTCCAGCTTTGTTGGCAGGTTCTTCTGTCCTGTGATTTCGTTTTCGTCTTGGCGGCATTATCTGATTAAATTATTCTTTATTAACTTATATTCTAAGCCTTATCGTATACGTTTAGCATATAACACAAAAGATTCTACTCAAATAATCATGTACTCAAAATATTAGATTTTAAAAACCTGGTTTACTGAATTAATCAATACTCACATAATTAACTATTATCTTTTCACCAACTTATTTCATTAATCCCATAAACTCATATTCATATCATTTGACATATCATAGCACCTTTTGCTTTAATCATTTGCTATCCCATTGTGACTTAAAAGTCGGGAATCGCTGCCATAACTTAGACAAAATTTGAAAATTATTATCTTATACAAACATACCTATCATATACATAACATAAAATCATGTATATTCAATTAATACTAATACTACTTATTTCTTACGCCTCCAATAAGGATTAATTGCTTAGTAATCTGTCTATTCCCCTTATCCTCAATAATCCATTTACACCTAACTACATCTAGTTCGTCCAAACTTACCATACATTACGAGCTTAAGAACTCACCACAAATATACGAGTTTAGGAACTCGACATAGACCACATATATATATATTTTTTATTAATTTTTTAACTATAGTTTTTCTATCAGTCATTCTATCATTCTTGGATCCGGTACTATACTTTCCAAAATAACTACCTCATGGAGGTAGCTTTCAATGTGAGCCTCTATTTCAGCTATTGGCTTTGATATTGGCTCGGTTATGGAGGTTGACTTCTTCTTTACGATTTAAGGGTATCCTAATCATTTTTCACCTGACATCTACACATATAAATTATCCTGATTAACATATAGTATACACCTACAGCACTTAAGAGTTTTATATGAGTTAACTTTTATTTTGTTTGACGATGAATTTTGTCAATTCATCTCTTTTTAAACTCTATATGAGTTATTTATATTTTCAACGTTTCCCTCTGTTCTAAGGTTATAGCCTAAGGTCTAACCCACCTAAGATTTTTAACCCTAAGCTCTGATACCAACTTGTGAGGACCCCAAACTCGGGTACTTGAAACCCAAACTCGGTTCATCACGACACCATTTCTATGAGCGGAATAATACTAATAATATTAACAATAATATAAAGATCAACTTAATTTACATAATTATCAGAGTCTAGCTCCCAAGTACGTAACCTTTAAACATTCATTACAACCCATGATAGATAATATATATCATAATTGTCTTAATATTAATATCTACAAGATAACATTTGCATTCAATCAACAACCTTTCCCTTTTTTCTTGGTCTTAGCAGTGCTCTCTAGTCGTTCGCACTTAGCTGAAAATATTTAAATTTAAGCAAGGATGGGCATTTGAGTGCCCAGCAAGTAATAGCAATTATATATATATAAGCTGAAAGGATTTAAATATTTTTTTTATACTATTCTTCTACAACAAGTCAATAGTTGTGAAGTATTCTGAACCAATAATTTTAACATAACAACTCTCTTTCAAAGTTTTAAAATTTCGTATAGACTATATATGGGGTATGGTGACATGCCATGAACATTGTTTTAAATTTTCGATAGGGTAAGACAGAAATTTATCTGCAAACCGTCATAACTTACGGGCACGGGGGGTGATCAGTGTGACAACCCGAGAATTTAGATAATTATTAAAATTCTAAAATGATGGATTAAAGGTTATAAGATAAACCTAGACAGACAATAAGTGTATGGAATTGACGTTTTTGTTAAGGAATTTTAAGGATTTCAAAATTTTTAAGAAGAACCTATATGGTTTCTTAATTGAATGAGAATAAAGAAATATGGGTTACAAAATTTTAAAACCCTAGAAATGAATTAATATGTACTTGAAGAAATATCGAGAATAAGGTATTACGATACCTGTAAATTCAATATGAACTGAATAGTCTAAGAAATGTTATATAAGTACATATGGAAATTTTATTAAGGAGATAAGATTTCACATGAAGAGATGTTATAAGGTTAAACGAAGATGAGTATATGTATAGAAATATATATACTTAGTAAGGTGCTATAAATATTTTAGCAAGAGGAATGCTGAATTAAGTTAATGATATAAGGATCAAGATAAAACTATGTTAGTAGTTAACATAGCTTGAACATTGGCCTTGACTGGCAAATAAGAATTTGAATAAGTAGAAAGTCGTTAGTTATTACGATTAGCAATAAGAAGGGAGTAATTTAAAACTCAAAATTTGAGTTAGAAATAGAATTTTGAAGTACGGACTGCTCGGTTGCGTTCGGAACGTCAAGATTAGTCAGAATGGACAGTAAACACAAAATGTGTAAAGGTTGACTTTTGGTCTAAGTCAACAGTTGACTTTTTATGGAAAAAAGTCAAAATCAGTGTGAGAAGTGAAAGATGTTATATGGATAATGATATAATATTTAATATTATACCAAATGATGTAAAGCTAAAATATGAGATGAGATCCAATATGTAGATATGAATATTGATATCAAAGTAGTTAGTAAATTAAATTCATATTTGAATAAATGATTGAATATATTAAAATATATATTTAGTATATAAATAAATTGTTTGAAAACAATTTATGGAGAGGAGGAGAAAATTAAATTTAAGTATACAATATGAATTGTATAACTTGAATAAGTTATTTAATTAAGTATGAGAATTAAATAACCTAAATGGTTATTGTTATTTGGTGGTCCTTGTAATTAAATATATACTAGTGACCTAATCTAAGAGAATTGTGGAACATGACATAATTTATTTAATGATTATGTGAGTAAGTAAATACGAATATTATGTGATGGCAAATAAAAGAAATTAGTATGATCCTAATTATATATTAGGAATGAAGAATTAAATAACTTAAGGGTTATGAAATTAAAAATGCATGAGTAAAGAATTTATTTTCTAGAGTGAGAAATAAAAATCCTAATTAAATAATTAGGGTAAAATAGTATTAAAAGTAATGGACTATAATAATATCATAGCCCAATAATTTATTTAGAGTCCAAGAGAATTAAATTTAATGAACTAAGGAAGTTATATTATTTAAACAAGCCCAATTAATTATTAAGCATAGGACTTGTAGATAAAGTGACTAAGGGTGATTAAATTATTTAATCTAGCCCAATATATTATGTATGTGACAAGTATTATATTGACCCAATTTATTTAGAGATTGAAAGCCCAAGTTAGTTTTGTTAGTAAGTAAAATAATTAAATTTGTTAGCTCAATGAGATTAATTAAGGGCCCAAACTAGACCCACTCGTGGGAGAACAATAATATTAAAAATAATATTAAGTTAAGAGATATATTTTTATTATCTCAAGTTATTAATTTTATAACTTAATTAAAACAAGTTTAGTTGGGTTATAGAATTTAATATACAAGAGGGGTGATTTAAATTCTATATTTGGAATGGACACCCTAATTAAATATTTAGGGTGGGTAAAATGGAAAGACATTGAAATATGATAATGTTTCAATGGCCCAAGAAATTAATTTAGAAGCCCAAAGGAATTAAAAGTATATGAGCCAAACTTGGAGCCCAATTAAAAAAAGGGCACATTGGACATTATGTACATTAGATATGACATTAAAGAAAGCCAAGATTGGTTGGATAAGGCCACTTGGCCGGATGGTGAGTGGATGGATAAGGATGGAGTATGTTAGCACATAGTTAATTGAATTTGGCAAGATTGGTTTCATATCTCTTTGCCATGTGTCAATTTATTTAAGGAGCCACATGATTCAATAATAATCCACATGCTATGTAATGATTATTACTAGAGAGAGAGAATTAGTGGAGAAATATAGAGAAGTATTAGCCACATGGCCGGTTATTAATTGAAAGAAAAAAAAAGATAAGAAGAAAAAAAGATAAGGGAAAGAGAAGAGAAGAAAGAGAAGATAAGAAAGAGAAAGAGGAAAAGAAAGAAAGAGAAAGAACTAGAGAGAGGAAGAGAGAAAGAGGAGGTTCGGCAGCCATGTGGGAGATGGAGAGGAGAGAGAAAGTCCATCCATGGAAGAAGAAGAAGAAGAAGAGCATGAAAATCGAAGGTATAAACCCCATTTGTTATGTAATTTTTGATTATTCCAAATCAAACTTTGAATCTATGTTTCTAAACTCAAAAACCTTAGATCTATGTGTTTATGAGTGTTTCATGTTTAGATTTACCCATATTGGGTGTTATTTTAGTTGGAAATCAAAAGTAAAGAAAAAGTGATTTTCTAGTTTATGAGCCTAAAAATTTCTAAGTACTTTAGATTTCCACCGTTTTTGATCTAAACCTTTTTTTTTCGATCCGTCAAAGGGAAGTGCTAGATATGTAAGTTAACTACTAAACCCAAGTGGTAGAACTCAAAAATGTTTAGTACACAAGTTTTAGTGACTGTTTTAGCAAAAAAAGTTTTGTATTTTTAAGGAAAAATGGACTGTTTTGGACAGTCAAAGAGTAGGGGCAGTTTGGTCATTTTTCGGACATGTAAAAATTCTGGAAAAATTTGGGAGTATACTATGATAAGTTATTTAACATCTCCAGGTGGAATCACTGAAAAAGGAGTTGCAGATTTCCGTATGGAAAATATTTAATAAAGCACGAAAAACTGCAAAATGCTATTTTAGCTTCTGTCCAAATTTTTAAAAGGGCATTTTCGGCAACTTAAATTGTGAGAAAAATTCTGGGCTTTTGGGACATGAAAATATATGATATCAAGTACCTTGTGTCCAAAAATGAGCTCATTCCGAGTTAAAATGAGCAAGTTATGACCATTTCAATTTCTGTGATTTTCGACGAAAATGGCTATAACCGGAGTTCTATAACTCCGATGGCCACGAAATTTAAACTGGAGTGTCACGTTAAGACGTATAAGATTGTGCCAAGAGATGAGAATTTCTGGAGTTAAGCACGAGGTAGCTAATTTCTTAAGGAATTAACTAAAAATGATTTTTTAAAAATACCAAAGGAAGTTGGAAAATTTTGGAAAAATACTTTTTGTGTATGAAATATGTGTATACATGTTTGTGCAAAGGATGGGAAGATAATAAATTGATTTGATATTTTCGTGAAAAGGATATGGAATCCAGCTTGCTGGATTAGAAAATCTGATGAATCCAGTTTGTTGGATTGAAAAGAAGTTTACTGAATTGAAAATATGTTGAATCCAGCTTGCTGGATTGCAATCTAGTTGATGGATTTGTAATTCAGTTTGTTGGATTGCAGTTTGGCTTGCTGGATTGGAAATTTGTTAAATCCAGGTTGCTGGATTCTGTATCCAGTCTGCTGGATTGGCAATTTGGTTGTTAAATTTAGAATCCAGTTTGTTGGATTAGTATTTGACTTATTAGAGTATAAAGAAGAACTTATAATGTATAAGAGTAAGTGTTTAATCATAATAAATATGATACAGTGATTGAAGAATTATCCAATAATGATAATAATACCGATGTGTTAGGATGTTATCTAATATTTGATTAAGTGTTAGATAATCTATTGACAAAGTAATTGTATTATGATACAAAGTAGAATATGTTGATTGAAAGACCAATCTTATTATTAATGATAGGTCTTACCAAAAGAAGTTAACTTAAACTGCGTAGCAGTTGTCAACGAATCAGGCAAGTTTTTCCTTAACTCAAACTTGAGTTATATGTTCAAATCATGTTAATGAATAATTGTTGTTGATTATTCACGTCTATATTGATTATTGATTCGCACGTTGTGCATATTGTAAATGTTCATCAGGTATGAAAGGCTGATCACCTTCATTACCATTTGGTTCAGTTAATCTGTTCATGTTTATGCTTGACCATTCATTTTTACTGACTTGGTCGTTCAGCTAAGAAAATTTGTTCATGCTCTTTCACAATGTTTATATTGTTGAAAGTTAGCTAGCTTATTGTTCAATTCTTTCAATCATGATATATCTTTATTGAATTTAAACTTGCTGGGCAAATTTGATGCTCACCCTTGCTATATAATGATAAAAATTTTCAGATTTAGATGAAAGCTCGAGTAAAGACAAAGGCAAAGGCAAAGTCCAAGATTAAGATATTATGCAGTTAGAACTATTAAATTTGCTAATGCAAATATTAATGTAAATCTTCTAAGATATTGAAGGTATGTATTAAGTTAAGGTTGTAGACCTTGGGAATGATGTGTAAAAGTTTAATGTATAAACAATTTATGTTTATATCTTCCGCAATAATTATAGAATTAGTATACCAGATCCTTGGTGATTAGGACCGGGATTTGGGGATGCTACAGTTGGTATCAGAGCTGTAGGTTATAAACCTTAGGTAGGTGTACCTTAGGATATAACCGCGGAGAGATAATAAGTAATAAACTCGAATAGAGTTTAAGCGATAAGAGATGAAATTTTGGAAATTCATTATTAAGTAAAGAGAAAGATAATTAAGATTCAAAGAAGAATCTTGAAGAGCTATAAGGATAAGAATCCGGAGTTACCTGACTCCAGCAATAGAGATGAAAAGTGATAATAAATAGACTATGTCTATAAGATGAGAAATGTTAATAAAATCATAATATAATATGATTAAAGAGAAGAATAAGAAGATCGTAAAATAAAACGATCGTAAGTATAAGGAGAAATGATTACGAAATAAGATCACGACGTGATCAGATTAAATCGTTGAATAACATATGATATGTTAAGTGATTGGAATGATATAGCTTGACGCTATAAAGAGAATGTACTATGAAATGGTACTATGTAAACTCAGAAAAGAGTGGTAAATGTTAAGATACGGATTAAAGAAAATTCGCATTAAGAAAAGAGAAAGTAAGAATGGTGAGGGATTTCAATTGAGGACTCATGTCAGCAGCTGAGTTGTATGATTCCTTGTATGGGCGGGGAATTTGTACTTGGTTTTAGAATCACTTAGCTTCCTGGTCGATATAGTGGTTAGGTTAACCAATTCTTTGTATGGGCGGGGAATTGTCCGCTTAGCTTCCTATATTGATTAGTGGCCGAGTTTGATTTGACAACCACTTAGTTTCTGGTATTGATAATCATTGAAACCTAATGTCGCGCTATTTGCTATATGCATGTTGATAAGGTGATTCTTTTCTCATGTGTATAACGAATAGATAGAGAATATAAGGTTAAGTACGAGTTCTTAAAACTCATAGTTATGGTACGTTCGTGACTCATAATTATATGAAATGTTTATGAACCCCTCAGCGAATGGACGCCAAAGGTCTGACTAGGACAAGTTCTTAAACTCATATGATTGTTGAAAGTTTCTGAACTCATAATGTATGGTAAGTTTGACGAACTGGTATAGTTATGTTGAGATTGGAGCATTGAAGATGATAGAATAGATAGATTTATTAAGCAATGGATCATTAGAGAAAGTGAAGTTGATGGTGGAAGCATAGGTATTCCAAATCTTCTAGCTATGTTGGACTTCAAAGTTTTTGACATCAAGCTAAATTCGCACTGATGTGCTTTTAAAAATGAATTTTTGTTATCCTCGACACATGGTGATAAGTGTGTAGGTGTGGACTTCGGGCCACTAACACATCGTTACATGTTGTGGCATGATGACACCAAAGATGATTTTCAAAGGTTTTTGAACAGTTTAAAGAAGAGTCTAGGCCAATTGATTCGGCTAGACGAAAATAATTTGAATTATCAAAATATATTTTATTTCATTAATGCATCATGCAACCTGGTGCAGAGATGATAAAAATGATGGAGTTATCAATGCAGAATTACCTAGTGTGGTATGTGATCTAAAGATCGTCAGCCCACTATGGAATGATGTAGTATGACAAAGTCACACAATGACGAAATCCTCAAACGGACTGTAAATGCAGTGCGGTATCATGACGTCATAAAATGATTTTAAGAATTTTAAAGGTAAATTTTTGCCAACTAAATTTGGCCAGCAATGTTTCAATTGAAATTCAAATTATTGATATGCGTCTAAGCTATTTGATTTAGCTAGACAAATTTTTATGAAATTCAATGTATTCTTTGAAAGCTTATGCCAAACCAAATTGTTTTGGTGCGGAATCTTATGATAAGTCTGAGGTGAACAACCCTAAAAATGGGGATATACTAATGGGATAAAATATTCCAATCTAAGAACGCATATAGTCGTTCCAATTACTAAGGTACAACAGACTGATCATCTAAAGTACCCGCATCGGTAGTTACCTTTTTTGTGATTGTAAACATACCAAATATAAAATATTTCAGAGGTAGAGTACCTTTCTTTCTTAATTGAAAGAGGTAGCAGGTAGAAATACCCTAAACCTCAAAGTTCATGGTTTTTATGATCCCTCAGACAGATATGAAATTTTTAAACTCTTTAGAGTAATGTTGTGGTAGAAGGTGATGATGGATATGAAATATTGTGAACTCGTTGCGTACAAGTAGAATCTGAGATGATTGAGTAAAGGTTATTATGACAACCTAGTTTTGTTGAATGTTTAGAAGATGTAAACTCCTAGTGAGTAGTTATGGTGAAATGCGATAATAAATGAGAAAATCTCAAAGGAGGAAATTGTAAAGGTTAAGTTAAAAACCTAGTTTTGATCAAGAGAATAAGCAGAGATTAGTATGCTTTAATTTCGGGGACGAAATTCTTAGAAGAATGGGTGAATGTGACAACCCGAGAATTTAGATAATTATTAAAATCCTAAAATGATGGATTAAAGGTTATAAGATAAACCTAGACAGACAATAAGTGTATGGAATTGACGTTTCTATTAAGGAATTTTAAGGATTTCAAAATTTTTAAGAAGAACCTATATGGTTTCTTAATTGAATGAGAATAAAGAAATATGGGTTACAAAATTTCAAAACCCTAGAAATGAATTAATATGTACTTGAAGAAATATCGAGAATAAGGTATTACGATACCTGTAAATTCAATATGAACTGAATAGTATAAGAAATGTTATATAAGTACATATGGAAATTTTATTAAGGAGATAAGATTTCACATGAAGAGATATTATAAGGTTAAACGAAGATGAGTATATGTATAGAAATATATATACTTAGTAAGGTGCTATAAATATTTTAGCAAGAGGAATGCTGAATTAAGTTAATGATATAAGGATCAAGATAAAACTATGTTAGTAGTTAACATAGCTTGAACATTGGCCTTGACTGGCAAATAAGAATTTGAATAAGTAGAAAGTCGTTAGTTATTACGATTAGCAATAAGAAGGGAGTAATTTAAAACTCAAAATTTGAGTTAGAAATAGAATTTTGAAGCACAGACTGCTCGGTTGCGTTCGGAACGTCAAGATTAGTCAGAATGGACAGTAAACACAAAATGTGTAAAGGTTGACTTTTGGTCTAAGTCAACAGTTGACTTTTTATGGAGAAAAGTCAAAATCAGTGTGAGAAGTGAAAGATGTTATATGGATAATGATATAATATTTAATATTATACCAAATGATGTAAAGCTAAAATATGAAATGAGATCCAATATGTAGATATGAATATTGGTATCAAAGTAGTTAGTAAATTAAATTCATATTTGAATAAATGATTGAATATATTAAAATATATATTTAGTATATAAATAAATTGTTTGAAAACAATTTATGGAGAGGAGGAGAAAATTAAATTTAAGTATACAATATGAATTGTATAACTTGAATAAGTTATTTAATTAAGTATGAGAATTAAATAACCTAAATGGTTATTGTTATTTGGTGGTCCTTGTAATTAAATATATACTAGTGACCTAATCTAAGAGAATTGTGGAGCATGACATAATTTATTTAATGATTATGTGAGTAAGTGAATACGAATATTATGTGATGGCAAATAAAAGAAATTAGTATGATCCTAATTATATATTAGGAATGAAGAATTAAATAATTAGGGTAAAATATTATTAAAAGTAATGGACTATAATAATATCATAGCCCAATAATTTATTTAGAGTCCAAGAGAATTAAATTTAATGGACTAAGGAAGTTATATTATTTAAACAAGCCCAGTTAATTATTAAGCATGGGACTTGTAGATAAAGTGACTAAGGGTGATTAAATTATTTAATCTAGCCCAATATATTATGTATGTGACAAGTATTATATTGACCCAATTTATTTAGGGATTGAAAGCCCAAGTTAATTTTGTTAGTAAGTAAAACAATTAAATTTGTTAGCTCAATGAGATTAATTAAGGGCCCAAACTAGACCCACTCGTGGGAGAACAATAATATTAAAAATAATATTAAGTTAAGAGATATATTTGTATTATCTCAAGTTATTAATTTTATAACTTAATTAAAACAAGTTTAGTTGGGTTATAGAATTTAATATACAAGAGGGGTGATTTAAATTCTATATTTAGAATGGACACCCTAATTAAATATTTAGGGTGGGTAAAATGGAAAGACATTGGAATATGATAATGTTTCAATGGCCCAAGAAATTAATTTAGAAGCCCAAAGGAATTAAAAGTATATGAGCCAAACTTGGAGCCCAATTGAAGAAAGGGCACTTTGGACATTATGTACATTAGATATGACATTAAAGAAAGCCAAGATTGGTTGGATAAGGCCACTTGGCCGGATGGTGAGTGGATGGATAAGGATGGAGTATGTTAGCACATAGTTTATTGAATTTGGCAAGATTGGTTTCATATCTCTTAGCCATGTGTCAATTTATTTAAGGAGCCACATGATTCAATAATAATCCACATGCTATGTAATGATTATTACTAGAGAGAGAGAATTAGTGGAGAAATATGGAGAAGTATTAGTCACATGGCCGGTTATTAATTGAAAGAAGGAAAAAGATAAGAAGAAAAAAAGATAAGGGAAAGAGAAGAGAAGAAAGAGAAGAGAAGAAAGAGAAAGAGGAAAAGAAAGAAAGAGAAAGAACTAGAGAGAGGAAGAGAGAAAGAGGAGGTTCGGCAGCCATGTGGGGGATGGAAAGGAGAGAGAAAGTCCATCCATGGAAGAAGAAGAAGAAGAAGAGCATGAAAATCGAAGGTATAAACCCCATTTGTTATGTAATTTTTGATTATTCCAAATCAAACTTTGAATCTATGTTTCTAAACTCAAAAACCTTAGATCTATGTGTTTATGAGTGTTTCATGTTTAGATTTACCCATATTGGGTGTTATTTTAGTTGGAAATCAAAAGTAAAGAAAAAGTGATTTTCTAGTTTATGAGCCTAAAAATTTCTAAGTACTTTAGATTTCCACCGTTTTTGATCTAAACCTTTTTTTTTCGATCCGTCAAAGGGAAGTGCTAGATATTTAAGTTAACTACTAAACCCAAGTGGTAGAACTCAAAAATGTTTAGTACACAAGTTTTAGTGACTGTTTTAGCAAAAACAGTTTTGTGTTTTTAAGGAAAAATGGACTGTTTTGGACAGTCAAAGAGTAGGGGCAGTTTGGTCATTTTTTGGAAATGTAAAAATTCTGGAAAAATTTGGGAGTATACTATGATAAGTTATCTAACATCTCCAAGTGGAATCACTGAAAAAGGAGTTGCAGATTTCCGTATGGAAAATATTTAATAAAGCACGAAAAACTGCAAAATGCTATTTTAGCTTCTGTCCAAATTTTTAAAAGGGCATTTTCGGCAACATAAATTATGAGAAAAATTCTGGGCTTTTGGGACATGAAAATATATGATATCAAGTACCTTGTGTCCAAAAATGAGTTCATTCCGAGTTAAAATGAGCAAGTTATGACCATTTCAATTTCTATGATTTTCCGACAAAAATGGCTATAACCGGAGTTCTATAACTCCGATGGCCACGGAATTTAAACTGGAGTGTCACGTTAAGACGTATAAGATTGTGCCAAGAGATGAGAATTTCTGGAGTTAAGAACGAGGTAACTAATTTCCTAAGGAATTAACTAAAAATGATTTTTTAAAAATACCAAAGGAAGTTGGAAAATTTTGGAAAAATACTTTTTGTGTATGAAATATGTGTATACATGTTTGTGCAAAGGATGGGAAGATAATAAATTGATTTGGTATTTTCGTGAAAAGGATATGGAATCCAGCTTGCTGGATTAGAAAATCTGATGAATCCAGTTTGTTGGATTGAAAAAAAGTTTACTGAATTGAAAATATGTTGAATCCAGCTTGCTGGATTGCAATCTAGTTGCTGGATTTGTAATTCAGTTTGTTGGATTGCAGTTTGGCTTGCTGGATTGGAAATTTGTTAAATCCAGGTTGCTGGATTCTGTATCCAGTCTGCTGGATTGGCAATTTGGTTGTTAAATTTAGAATTCAGGTTGTTGGATTAGTATTTGACTTATTAGAGTATAAAGAAGAACTTATAATGTATAAGATTAAGTGTTTAATCATAATAAATATGATACAGTGATTGAAGAATTATCCAAGAATGATAATAATACCGATGTGTTAGGATGTTATCTAATATTTGATTAAGTGTTAGATAATCTATTAACAAAGTAATTGTATTATGATACAAAGTAGAATATGTTGATTGAAAGACCAATCTTATTATTAATGATAGGTCTTACCAAAAGAAGTTAACTTAAACTGCGTAGCAGTAGTCAACGAATCAGGCAAGTTTTTCCTTAACTCAAACTTGAGTTATATGTTCAAATCATGTTAATGAATAATTGTTGTTGATTATTCACGTCTATATTGATTATTGATTCGCACGTTGTGCATATTGTAAATGTTCATCAGGTATGAAAGGCTGATCACCTTCATTACCATTTGGTTCAGTTAATCTGTTCATGTTTATGCTCGACCATTCATTTTTACTGACTTGGTCGTTCAGCTAAGAAAATTTGTTCATGCTCTTTCACAATGTTTATATTGTTGAAAGTTAGCTAGCTTATTATTCAATTCTTTCAATCATGATATATCTTTATTGAATTTAAACTTGCTAGGCAAATTTGATGCTCACCCTTGCTATATAATGATAAAAATTTTCAGATTTAGATGAAAGCTCGAGTAAAGACAAAGGCAAAGGCAAAGTCCAAGATTAAGCTATTATGCAGTTAGAACTATTAAATTTGCTAATGCAAATATTAATGTAAATCTTCTAAGATATTGAAGGTATGTATTAAGTTAAGGTTGTAGACCTTGGGAATGATGTGTAAAAGTTTAATGTATAAACAATTTATGTTTATATCTTCCACAATAATTATAGAATTAGTATACCAGATCCTTGGTGATTAGGACCGGGATTTGAGGATGCTACAATCAGCCCGTTATGCCCTGCATTGATCAATACTACATTGCTAGAACGATATTATCGTTCATCCATTGTCCGTCGGAGCGCATAAAAATTTTCCCGTGTAGGGATGTTCATACATGTCTGGGTTCTAAATCAAAGGTTTTATCTTGTCAAGAATAATCTATAATTCAAAATATATGTATACGGGTAATTGACAAAGGTATATCATCATGTGATTAAATACAATGATTATCCAAGTGGGGACACTTGTTTAACCATTTCTAGAAATTAACGAACAGAATATATATATATCTGAGTTACCATATACTAACATGTTGATATTCAAGGAGCTTATATAATATAAGGTTAAAAATCTGTACCATAATAATATAGTTTAGAAACATTCTTACTCACATCCATTGCATAAAGAAAATGCAAAGGTTAGACACTTGCCTAAAGCGCTGCTTACAACTTGTAATTAAGATCTATCGCTTATCTCACGTCCTAACATTAATAAGATCGTTCGTTCGATTAGAACAACATACTATAACACATAACACTGCTTATTGCAGTCAGCACATAACCTAATCACATTAGCACATATGTTTAATAACCATTGAATCACAAATAATCACTTATACAATCAAAATATCTAAGTCCAGATCAATTTCTGAAATATGTCGGTATACCGATAACTTTATCGGGTATTTATCGAGTCTAAGACTCTATTCTATAACTCAATATCCGTACATATAAGTCATATTATTATTAAATGACTTAATATAATTTAAAACATTTATTATAATTTATCATAAATTTTCAAACATCAAAATCATATTAAAATGATTTAAATACTAATCAACTCTATTATCATTAATATTTAATTAGTATTAAACTATTAATGAAATCATTTTCAAAATATTAAAGTTATTTATAATAACTCAAAATATTTTTAAAACATTAATATTACCCTTAAATGATTTTTACAACATTTAAAATTATTTTTAAATAATTATCATTAATATTAAGATATTAAAGTTTCATTTATCAAAATATTAAAAGTCATTAATTATAACTTGAAATATTTTTAATTCGTTTATATCATTTTTAAATGATTTTTAAATCAATAAAACCATTTTAAAACTATTTATTTAATATAATTATTAAATAAATTTAATATCATTAATAATAAATTAAAAATCATTAATATTAAATTTTTAATGAAATTATTCTTTAAATATTAAAAGTTATATTTTATAACTTAAAATACCTTTAAACACTTTATTTTCATTTAAAATGATTATTAGAATATTAAAATCATTTTTAAACTAAATTATTTAATATAATTATTAAATAACTTTAATATCATTAATAATAATAAATTAATAAAATTTACCTTTAAATATTAAAAGTTATATTTTATAACATAAAATATTTTTAAATACCTTATTATTATTTAAAAGGATTTTTAATATAATAAAATTATTTTTAATTAATTTATTTAATTCATTTAATAAATAACTTAATTATCATTAATATTAATTTATTAATGAAATTTATCACAAAATATTAAAAGTCATTAAAAATAACTTAAAATATTTTATTATCTAATAATATAATTTTAAATGATTTTTCAAATATTAAAATAATTTTTAAATAATTTATTTAATATTATATGTAAGACCCCAAATTTTATGAAATAAAAGTATTCAATTTTTCTTATAATTACTATTCAGTAAATGGTTAAATTGATAAATGTTAAAGTTAAGGGTGATATATGAATTTTTTTTCAAAATACACAAGTGGTTATAAAATATTCATTGTTGTCGGGGAATATTCGTTTGGTCGTGGAATATTCTTTCTGTCGGGGAATATTCGTACGACAGCGCAGCCATTTGTGGGCCCTATAACAGAATAACTGTCGGGTGAAGAAAATGACAAATTTGAATTTTTACAAATAACGGCGTAGTTGTTACCGTTAACACTGTTGGAATACCCGGTGGTTAAAATACGGTAATACGCGTTATTGCACAGTAGCACACGGTATTGCATAGTATTTTTGAAATTATTGATTCTTACGTAAGAGACACTACTCAATAATTGTTACAGTAATTACTGTATAATATTTTATTTTATTGATTCAATAATTGCTACGTTGAAATTTTATATTATTGTTGTTCAATAATTGTTACTGCACAGTATTTTCTATTATCAGATCAATAATTCATATTATTTGAATAATATTATTAGATAATATTATTGGCAATGTCTAGAAAGTTCTGTCTAAGGAGAGGTTTGGTCACCTAATTGCGCGCTAGTAAGGAGAAATTCTTATTGGAAAGCCCCATCTTTCCTGGGAATGGCCTGGTTGTCATAAATGTTATTCTGTACTATTATTTGTGAATACTTAATTATTAATTCATATGATAAGGAAATATTTATTTTATGTGGATATAATTGAGGGATATATTTTTGTGGTTAAAACTGAAGTAGTTAATGTTGAGGTGTTTTATCTGTATTTTTTTGTCGGAACGGAGGTATTGAAAATTAAATTAGGGTTTTTGAGATATTTTGCGAGGGTTATAATTTTTAATCCGACCGTTGGATCGTTGTGATTTTTGGATATGTTATACACATATAAGTTGAGTATATGTCCACAATTTTTGAACCGTTAAAAATGAACGTATGATTTGTTATGAATTTTACGAGATGATTGGTTCAGAAATTGTTGAAGTATCCGAATTTAGCATTTTGGTGGAAAATAACAAAATGAGTGTAATTTCTATCTTTGTAATACATTTGTAATAAATCATTTCCCAGGTTCATAAACCGAATACATTCTTTGTTCTTCATAAGTGTATTACATACAAATACACTAATCTATTACAAGACGATTAATTATCCATCTTAGCCTTGTCTTTATCTCTCTTAGAACTCTCAGTTCGTTCGGCTTTAGCTGCAAACATATGGTTCAAGCAAGTATGAACATAACTAGCTTAGCAAGTCTTAACAACGAATCATATGAATATCACATTAACAATCACATGCTTTATTTCCATAATTGAACAATTAACTATGAAGCACTATGAAACATTTGACTAGTACTTCTCATGTCGTAACAACAATTCCAAAGTATATATATAATAGCTTAAGAATTCTGAACAGGTCAAAAGACCAGGAACATACTCTTTCCGTTTTCATACTTAAAAAGGAATTCCGGCACTAAGGCCATCCATCCGGCTTTACTTACGAGTACGTCTAGGTGATCAGCCTATAGCACCCTATGTTGATCAACACTCTTCCGTTAAACGTATTTACGTTTAAGTTTTGGCAACCTCGCGTGCCCATCGAATAATCTATGAAAATACTTTTTGTTTGTTCATTGACAAACTTATCTTTACATCCGTACCAAATAATTGGCATGGGATAACGTTAACAGTTCAATATTGAAAGACTTGTAAATCAATCCATCAATCTGTCAAAGTTAGTCTAGCCCAGTTAAAACTGGCATCAACCCTTTCTTTAAAATCATTCATGCATTTCATAACATGAATCACATAAAACTTGACTAACACGGAGGTTAGACAAGCGATAAGAAAGACTTGCCTTCAAGCGTCTGCTACAGTATAATTACCTTCTCTTTGAGTCTTTACAGTCTCTTTTTCGTTCTTCGCGTTCTTGCTAAACTTCTTATGTTTTGCTTCAAAGTAGGTTGATCACTTGTTTCTAGCTCTTTCTCTCTCTCAATATATGTTGGCTAATCTTTGTAAACTATCAAATGAGCTAGCCAAGCTTCTATTTATAGGAAACTCAAATGGAGGGCATAAGGGTCAATAATCCACCCAGCTCCTTAATCACCTCTTTACTATTCCTTACTTAGTTCTTAAGTTAACTTGGCCACCACACTCTTTGCTTGGCCATTAAACTTAGTTGATCACCACCCTTACTTAGCCATTAAGCTAAATTGCTAATCACCTAGCTTATCTCTTGCTTGCTCATCACATTTACTTAGCCACCAAGCATAATCACTTTACTTAGCTTTCAAGCATAAACACTTTACTTGGTCATTAATTAACTTATCCTTTGCTTAGCCACCAAGTACTTTAATTGCTCATCACACATATTACTTGGTCATCACACCAAATCCTTGGTCACCAAGATTAACCATGTAATCAAGGGTTGCTCCATGGGTCACCCTAATCCATTGGATTCTTACTTGGGCTTTTAGCTTAATTAACTTATCTCATACTTTGGGCTTTCATTTAACAAACACATGGGCTTGTTCCCTAAATCACTTTGGACCTGAACCATTTCTACCATTAGGCTTAACCATTCCTACACTTGGCTTGTATAATTCTTAACACATCCTACAAATCCAATCCATTTGCGTAAAGCCTTATAACGTATTATTTACGTATTAATCTCATATTCCAACTCGTATACTAATTCATACTATACGATATACCATCTTTAATACATACTCGTATAATACTTCGTAACCTACTCGTATTCATTACATCGTACAATACCTTCGTATTATACGATTGTAAGACCCCGAATTTTATGAAATAAAAATATTCATTTTTTCTTATAATTACTATTCAGTAAATGGTTAAATTGATAAAAGTTTAAAGTTATGGGTGAAATATGAATTTTTTTTTCAAAATAAGCAAGTGGTTATAAAATAATCATTGTTGTCGGGGAATATTCGTTTGGTCGTGGAATATTCTTTCTGTCGGAGAATATTCGTACGACGGCGCAGCTATTTGTGGGCCCCATAACGAATAACTGTCGGATGAAGAAAATGACAAATTTGAGTTTTTACAAATAACGGCGTAGTTGTTACCGTTAATACTGTTGAAATACCCGGTGGTTAAAATACAGTAATACGCGTTATTGCACAGTACCACACGGTATTGCACAGTATTTTTGAAATTATTGATTCTTACGTAAGAAGGCACTACTCAATAATTATTACAGTAATTACTATTCAATATTTTATTTTATTGATTCAATAATTGCTACGTTAAAATTTTATATTATTGTTGTTCAATAATTGTCACTGCACAGTATTTCCCATTATCAGATCAATAATTCATATTATTTGAATAATATTATTAGATAACATTATTGATAATATCTAGAAAGTTCTGTCTAAGAAGAGGTTTGGTCACCTAATTGCGCGCCAGTAAGGAGAAATTCTTATTGGAAAGCCCCCTCTTTCCTGGGAACGGTCTGGTTGTCATAAATGTGATTCTGTAATATTATTTGTGAATAATTAATTATTGATTCATATGATAAGGAAATATTTATTTTATGTGGATATAAATGAGGGATATATTTTTGTGGTTAAAAATGAAGGAATTAATGTTGAGATTTTTATCTGTATTTTTGTCGGAATGGAGGTATTAAAAAATCAGGATTTTTGAGATATTTTGCGAGGATTATAATTTTTAATCCGACCGTTGGATCGTGGTAATTTTTGGATATGTTATACATATATAAGTTGAGTATATGCCCACAAATTTTGAACCGTTAAAAATGAACGTATGATTTATTATGAATTTTACAAGATGACTGGTTCAAAAATTGTTGAATTTTCGGAGTTTATCATTTTGATGAAAAATTCTAGAATTGGTGGGCCCCACTTGTGGTTGGTGAAGAAATGTGCTGAATTTTATTTCAAATGTGGTGGGTGGAAATAGTAGCAGGTAAAGCCATCAGGTTGCAGGTCAAGCCTACTAAAATTTTCCTATAAATAGAGGGCTAAGTTAGAATTGAAAATCACACCAGAAACAAGTTTTCTCTCTTTCTCTCTCTATATTATGAAGCATATATTGTGAGTATTTAGATACTTTGAGAGTTGCTATTCAGTGCAAGTTTCCTTCGAATTTGCATACCGATCAGAAGTACTGCTCTTTTGAGGTAAGGGATAGTAAGAGAATGTAAGGGATTTTAAGGGTTATTGTGTTTTTCAGTTTCGTAATTCTTCTGGCCTTCAGAAAATTTTGGAAAAATTTAAAATGATATTTTGATGAGTTTTATTGATTGTGTCCAAAAATGGTGATTTTTGGATGTATAGATTAATAGTTATGAATTTTACGGGAAAAGACTATTTTAAAAGTAACCGCTTATAATTGCTTGTGGTTAACTCTAAAATTGATAAAATTTTTATTGGAAGTATATCTGTATAATATCAGTATACTCTGTGAATTTTGGAATTTTTGGACAAAAGTACAATTTTTGATAAATGTCTAAATATTCGGCTGTTTTGGCCATATGAAAAATAGTAAATGACTTTTAAAAATTCTAAGAAAAATATATGTTCACTATGGGACTATATTACGCTAAATCTCAGAAAAGAAATATTTTTGGAACTGATTTGATATTTTTCATGAAAATGGTCTAGTTATGGGTAAATGAATTAAATATGTTTTGTGAAGTAAGAAAATTGGAAAATAGGATTTTATGACTTGAGAATCCTATATGAGGTATATGCAGATTTTTGATGAGGGTTTTGGTTATTGGTGATGAAATCTTATGAGTTTCACATTTTAGGATGATTAAATGCATTATTTAGTAAAGTGTAAACAATTAAAATAAATTGTTTATAAGATTAAGAAATGTTATTCTTTCAATATCATTATACCGAAATATTGGTATGGATTTTATTGTGGAATTTTTACTTTTTTCATGTCGGAGTTACTATTCAGGAGTTACTATTCACAGAAAAATTGGTTTCTTTTTCTGATCAAATTATCGTTGGTTTATGATTGTTGCTCTTGAAAATAAATGTAGTTGTTGATTATATTGTTTCTATTATCATATATAACATTTTTATAACCCTGATGTTGAATTTCTCTTTCACTTGAGTGTAAAGATGGGTAAATTATTGGTATGATCGTGACTGAAAAATGTCTTTGGCCTGTAGTGCAAAGATGAATTGTTAACTGGTATGATCATAACCATTGAATTTATAATTGAATATCTTTAGCTTAAGTGTAAAGATGAATTGATTAACATGGTTATAATTATTGTTTATATAAATTCTGAAATGATTATATATTTCTTTGAGATATGAATATATTTGGCCTGTAGTGCAAATATGAACTGTTCATGAATATCTTTGGCCTGTAGCGCAAAGATGAATTATTGATGAATATCTTTGGCCTGTAGTGCAAAGATGAATTGTTGATGAATATCTTTGGCCCGTAGTGCAAAGATGACATGTTGTTGAATATCTTTGGTCAGTAGTGCAAAGATGAACAGGTGTTGAGATGAACATGACCAACTGGTGATACAAATGAATATCTTTGGTCGTGGTGCAAAGATGAAGTTATTAGTATGATTATGAACAGGAAATGTGATTTGGTGTAACCATGATCTTTGATGTTTCAGGTAAAGATAGGTGATGAAAATTATCTTCGTCTTGGATGAGAAGAGGAATTTAGAACTACAGTTATGATTATGAGTTATTCATATGATTGTGGACCAGAATTGTTGATTGATGTTACCGGGATAAAATATTGTTGGTGGATTTTTAACATGGAGAAGATAATAGACTTTATAGTCTATTTGACTCTTCTAATGGATTGCTCGTTCTGCTGCAACTATGGTTGAAATTTTTATCATTTACCATATGTTCTAAATCTCTGATTTATTATTGATGAAGGCTATTGATAATTTAATTATCTTTAGTCATGATATATTCTTTATCGAGCTAGTTGTGCTCACCCTTTTGCTTCACAATTCCTTTCAAGTAATAAGAGTGTAGCTGGGTCGAGCGAGGGTAACGGGAAAATAGAACGGTGGTCTCTAGATGTGGAAGTTCTCCCGAAGCAGTATAGAAAAGTTCATTTAGTAGTTTTATTTGGTGAATGCAATAGGGTAAGGTGTACCCAACGTTGGAAGGGTGGTTTGCCACTATCGTACAAGATGTCTAACGACATACAACCTCGTGTCATCATAAGACAGGGATGTGCTCATCCACTTGCTGAGTATATATACGAGCACTACCTATATAATCTTGGTGTTTGTTTGAAGTATAATTCTCAATTAGAGACAGTAGAGATAATGATATGTCAAGAGAAGACTCACCATTGGGAAGAATATGATAGTAATCTTCTTATTTTTCTTTGGGGTCTATTGGGTCAACCAAGAATAATTCTGTGGCCATATGATATCTATCATAACCTAGACGCGTGGCCTCTCATGTACGAAGGTTTCCTTGAGCACTTTCCAAAGATTCTAATTTCTAAAACAGTTTTTGACTATACCTTTATGTAAGGTGTCATTGTGAGGTGATGTCCACGGTTGGAACATGAGTCACATTTGGTATATATTTGTATCCAAACTCAAAGCATATATATTGTTGTATTTTACACGACAATTGTTGTAATAAAGTTATAGTTGTTTTCTGTACCATGTATTTGGCGACTCAGAATAGGTTGGATGGAATGGACTTATTTTGGGGTCGTTACATTTGGTATTAGAGCTTAGGGATATGATCTCTGGCGGAGATCGGGGAATACAACTAGGAGGGGAGAGATGAGTAAATCCTTCGCTAGTGTGTCCTACCTAAGCTTATTTGTTGGTCAGTCATAATATTGGGATATTATGTGATATGTTAATTTGTTAAATTAACCCTTGTTTTGAAGCTGTATTCTAGAATGATATTTGAAATACAGGAGATGAGCAATGGAGAAATTATGATGACAGGGAAGATGGAATCTGAAATGAAAGTAAGGTATTCTCAATTCTTTAAAATACTAGGTACGTAAATTTCGGGGACGAAATTTCATAAGGAGGGGAGATTGTAAGACCCCGAATTTTATGAAATAAAAGTATTCAATTTTTCTTATAATTACTATTCAGTAAATGGTTAAATTGATAAAAGTTTAAAGTTATGGGTGAAATATGAATTTTTTTTCAAAATAAGCAAGTGGTTATAAAATAATCATTGTTGTCGGGGAATATTCGTTTGGTCGTGGAATATTCTTTCTGTCGGGGAATATTCGTACGACGGCGCAACTATTTGTGGGCCCCATAACGAATAACTGTCGGATGAAGAAAACGATAAATTTGAGTTTTTACAAATAATGGCGTAGTTGTTACCGTTAATACTGTTGAAATACCCGGTGGTTAAAATACAGTAATACGCGTTATTGCACAGTAGCACACGGTATTGCACAGTATTTTTGAAATTATTGATTCTTACGTAAGAAGGCACTACTCAATAATTGTTACAGTAATTACTGTTCAATATTTTATTTTATTGATTCAATAATTGCTACGTTGAAATTTTATATTATTGTTGTTCAATAATTGTCACTGCACAGTATTTCCCATTATCAGATCAATAATTCATATTATTTGAATAATATTATTAGATAATATTATTGACAATGTCTAGAAAGTTCTGTCTAAGGAGAGGTTTGGTCACCTAATTGCGCGCCAGTAAGGAGAAATTCTTATTGGAAAGCCCCCTCTTTCTTGGGAACGGCCTGGTTGTCATAAATGTGATTCTGTAATATTATTTGTGAATAATTAATTATTGATTCATATGATAAGGAAATATTTATTTTATGTGGATATAAATGAGGGATATATTTTTGTGGTTTAAAATGAAGGAATTAATGTTGAGATTTTTATCCGTATTTTTGTCGGAATGGAGGTATTAAAAAATTAGGGTTTTTGAGATATTTTGCGGGTGTTATAATTTTTAATCCGACCGTTGGATCGTGGTAATTTTTGGATATGTTATACATATATAAGTTGAGTATATGCCCACAAATTTTGAACCGTTAAAAATGAACGTATGATTTATTATGAATTTTACAAGATGACTGGTTCAGAAATTGTTGAATTTTCGGAGTTTATCATTTTGATGGAAAATTCTAGAATTGGTGGGCCCCACTTGTGGTTGGTGAAGAAATGTGCTGAATTTTATTTCAAATGTGGTGGGTGGGAATAGTAGCAGGTAAAGCCATCAGGTTGCAGGTCAAGCCTACTAAAATTTTCCTATAAATAGAGGGCTAAGTTAGAATTGAAAATCACACCAGAAATAAGTTTTCTCTCTTTCTCTCTCTATATTATGAAGCATATTTTGTGAGTATTTAGATACTTTGAGAGTTGCTATTCAGTGCAAGTTTCCTTCGAATTTGCATACCGATCAGAAGTACTGCTCTTTTGAGGTAAGGGATAGTAAGGGAATGTAAAGGATTTTAAGGGTTATTGTGTTTTTCAGTTTCGTAATTCTTCTGGCCTTCAGAAAATTCTGGAAAAATTTGAAATGATATTTTGATGAGTTTTATTGATTGTGTCCAAAAATGGTGATTTTTGGATGTATAGATTAATAGTTATGAATTTTACGGGAAAAGACTATTTTAAAATAACCGCTTATAATTCCTTGTGGTTAACTCCAAAATTGATGAAATTTTTATTGGAAGTATATCTGTATAATATCAGTATACTCTGTGAGTTTTGGAATTTTTGGACAAAAGTATAATTTTTGATAAATGTCTAAATATTCGGCTATTTTGGCCATATGAAAAATAGTAAATGACTTTTAAAAATTCTGAGAAAAATATATGTTCACTATGGGACTATATTATGCTAAATTCCAGAAAAGAAATATTTTTGGAACTGATTTGATATTTTTCATGAAAATGGTCTAGTTATGGGTAAATGAATTAAATATGTTTTGTGAAGTAAGAAAATTAGAAAATAGGATTTTATGACTTGAGAATCCTATATGAGGTATATGCAGATTTTTGATGAGGGTTTTGGTTATTGGTGATTAAATCTTATAAGTTTGACATTTTAGGATGATTAAATGCATTATTTAGTAATGTGTAAATAATTAAAATAAATTGTTTATAAGCTTAAGAAATGTTATTCTTTCAATATCATTATACCGAAATATTGGTATGAATTTTATCGTGGAATTTTTACCTTTTTCATGTCAGAGTTACTATTCATGAGTTACTATTCACGAGTTACTATTCACAGAAAAATTGGTTTCTTTTTCTGACCAAATTATCGTTGGTTTATGATTGTTGCTCTTGAAAATAAATGTACTTGTTGATTATATTGTTTTTATTATCATATATAACATTTTTATAACCCTGATGTTGAATTTCTCTTTCACTTAAGTGTAAAGATGGGTAAATTATTGGTATGATCGTGACTGAAAAATTCTTTGGCCTGTAGTGCAAAGTTGAATTGTTAACTGGTATGATCATGACCATTGAATTTATAATTGAATATCTTTAGCTTAAGTGTAAAGATGAATTGATTAACATGGTTATAATTATTGTTTATAGAAATTCTGAAATGATTATATATTTCTTTGAGATATGAATATATTTGGCCTGTAGTGCAAATATGAATTGTTGATGAATATCTTTGGCCTGTAGCGCAAATATGAATTATTGATGAATATCTTTGGCCTGTAGTGCAAAGATGAATTATTGATGAATATCTTTGGCCCGTAGTGCAAAGATGACATGTTGTTGCATATCTTTGGCCAGTAGTGCAAAGATGAACAGGTGTTGAGATGAACATGACCAGCTGGTGATACAAATGAATATCTTTGGCCGTGGTGCAAAGATGAAGTTATTAGTATGATTATAAACAGGAAATGTGATTTGGTGTAACCATGATCTTTGATGTTTCAGGTAAAGATAGGTGATGAAAATTATCTTCGTCCTGGATGAGAAGAGGAATTTAGAACTACAATTATGATTATGAGTTATTCATATGATTGTGGACCAGAATTGTTGATTGATGTTACCGGGATAAAATATTGTTGGTGAATTTTTAACATGGAGAAGATAATAGACTTTATAGTCTATTTGACTCTTCTAATGGATTGCTCGTTCCGCTGCAACTATGGTTGAAATTTTTATCATTTACCATATGTTCTAAATCTCTGATTTATTATTGATAAAGGCTATTGATAATTTAATTATCTTTAGTCATGATATTCTTTATTGAGCTAGTTGTGCTCACCCTTTTGCTTCACAATTCCTTCCAGGTAATAAGACTGTAGCTGGGTCGAGCGAGGGTAACGGGGAAATAGAACGGTGGTCTCTAGCTGTGGATGTTCTCTCGAAGCAGTATAGAAAAGTTCATTTAGTAGTTTTATTTGGTGAATCCAATAGGGTAAGGTGTACCCAACGTTGGAAGGGTGGTTTGCCACTATCATACAAGATGTCTAACGACATACAACCTCGTGTCATCATAAGACAGGGATGTGCTCATCCACTTGCTGAGTATATATACGAGCACTACCTATATAATCTTGGTGTTTGTTTGAAGTATAATTCTCAATTAGAGACAGTAGAGATAATGATATGTCAAGAGAAGACTCACCATTGGGAAGAATATGATAGTAATCTTCTCATTTTTTTTGGGGTCTATTGGGTCAACCAAGAATAATTCTCTGGGCATATGATATCTATCATAACCTAGACGCGTGGCCTCCCATGTACGAAGGTTTCCTTGAGCACTTCCCAAAGATTCTAATTTCTAAAACAGTTTTTGACTATACCTTTATGTAAGGTGTCATTGTGAGGTGATGTCCACGGTTGGAACATGAGTCACATTTGGTATATATTTGTATCCAAACTCACAGCATATGTGTTGTTGTATTTTGCACGACAATTGTTGTAATAAAGTTATAGTTGTTTTTTGTACCATGTATTTGGCGACTCAGAATAGGTTGGATGGAATGGACCTATTTTGGGGTCGTTACATTTGGTATCAGAGCTTAGGGATATGATCTCTGGCGGAGATCGGGGAATACAACTAGGAGGGGAGAGATGAGTAAATCCTTCGCTAGTGTGTCCTACCTAAGCTTATTTGTTGGTCAGTCATAATATTGGGATATTATGTGATATGTTAATTTGTTAAATTAACCCTTGTTTTGAAGCTGTATTCTAGAATGATATTTGAAATACAGGAGATGAGCAATGAAGAAATTATGATGACAAGGAAGATGAAATCTGAAATGAAAGGAAGGTATTCTCAATTCTTTGAAATACCAGGTACGTAAATTTCGGGGACGAAATTTCATAAGGAGGGGAGATTGTAAGACCCCGAATTTTATGAAATAAAAGTATTCAATTTTTCTTATAATTACTATTCAGTAAATGGTTAAATTGATAAAAGTTTAAAGTTATGGGTGAAATATGAATTTTTTTTCAAAATAAGCAAGTGGTTATAAAATAATCATTGTTGTCGGGGAATATTCGTTTGGTCGTGGAATATTCTTTCTGTCGGGGAATATTCGTACGACGGCGCAGCTATTTGTGGGCCCCATAACGAATAACTGTCGGATGAAGAAAACGACAAATTTGAGTTTTTACAAATAACGGCGTAGTTGTTACCGTTAATACTGTTGAAATACCCGGTGGTTAAAATACAGTAATACGCGTTATTGCACAGTAGCACACGGTATTGCACAGTATTTTTGAAATTATTGATTCTTACGTAAGAAGGCACTACTCAATAATTATTACAGTAATTACTATTCAATATTTTATTTTATTGATTCAATAATTGCTACGTTGAAATTTTATATTATTGTTGTTCAATAATTGTCACTGCACAGTATTTCCCATTATCAGATCAATAATTCATATTATTTGAATAATATTATTAGATAACATTATTGACAATGTCTAGAAAGTTCTGTCTAAGGAGAGGTTTGGTCACCTAATTGCGCGCCAGTAAGGAGAAATTCTTATTGGAAAGCCCCCTCTTTCCTGGGAACGGCCTGGTTGTCATAAATGTGATTCTGTAATATTATTTGTGAATAATTAATTATTGATTCATATGATAAGGAAATATTTATTTTATGTGGATATAAATGAGGGATATATTTTTGTGGTTAAAAATGAAGGAATTAATATTGAGGTTTTTATCCGTATTTTTGTCGGAATGGAGGTATTAAAAAATCAGGGTTTTTGAGATATTTTGCGAGGGTTATAATTTTTAATCCGACCGTTGGATCGTGGTAATTTTTGGATATGTTATACATATATAAGTTGAGTATATGCCCACAAATTTTGAACCATTAAAAATGAACGTATGATTTATTATGAATTTTACAAGATGACTGGTTCAGAAATTGTTGAATTTTCGGAGTTTATCATTTTGATGGAAAATTCTAGAATTGGTGGGCCCCACTTGTGGTTGGTGAAGAAATGTGCTGAATTTTATTTCAAATGTGGTGGGTGGGAATAGTAGCAGGTAAAGCCATCAGGTTGCAGGTAAAGCCTACTAAAATTTTCCTATAAATAGAGGGCTAAGTTAGAATTGAAAATCACACCAGAAACAAGTTTTCTCTCTTTCTCTCTCTATATTATGAAACATATTTTGTGAGTATTTAGATACTTTGAGAGTTGCTATTCAGTGCAAGTTTCCTTCGACTTTGCATACCGATCAGAAGTACTGCTCTTTTGAGGTAAGGGATAGTAAGGGAATGTAAGAGATTTTAAGGGTTATTGTATTTTTCAGTTTCGTAATTCTTCTGGCCTTCAGAAAATTTTAGAAAAATTTGAAATGATATTTTGATGAGTTTTATTGATTGTGCCCAAAAATGGTGATTTTTGGATGTATAGATTAATAGTTATGAATTTTACGGGAAAAGACTATTTTAAAAGTAATCGCTTATAATTCCTTGTGGTTAACTCCAAAATTGATGAAATTTTTATTGAAAGTATATCTGTATAATATCAGTATACTCTGTGAGTTTTGGAATTTTTGGACAAAAGTATAATTTTTGATAAATGTCTAAATATTCGACTGTTTTGGCCATATGAAAAATAGTAAATGACTTTTAAAAATTCTGAAAAAAATATATGTTCACTATGGGACTATATTATGCTAAATCTCAGAAAAGAAATATTTTTAGAACTGATTTGATATTTTTCATGAAAATGGTCTAGTTATGGGTAAATGAATTAAATATGTTTTGTGAAGTAAGAAAATTAGAAAATAGGATTTTATGACTTGAGAATCCTATATGAGGTATATGCAGATTTTTGATGAGGGTTTTGGTTATTGGTGATGAAATCTTATGAGTTTGGCATTTTAGGATGATTAAATGCATTATTTAGTAAAGTGTAAACAATTAAAATAAATTGTTTATAAGCTTAAGAAATATTATTCTTTCAATATCATTATACCGAAATATTGGTATGGATTTTATTGTGGAATTTTTACCTTTTTCATGTCGGAGTTACTATTCATGAGTTACTATTCACGAGTTACTATTCACGAGTTACTATTCACAGAAAAATTAGTTTCTTTTTCTGACCAAATTATCGTTGGTTTATGATTGTTGCTCGTGAAAATAAATGCAGTTGTTGATTATATTGTTTTTATTATCATATATAATATTTTTATAACATTGATGTTGAATTTCTCTTTCACATGAGTGTAAAGATGGGTAAATTATTGGTATGATCGTGACTAAAAAATATCTTTGGCCTATAGTGCAAAGATAAATTGTTAACTGGTATGATCATGACCATTGAATTTATAATTGAATATCTTTAGCTTAAGTGTAAAGATGAATTGATTAACATGGTTATAATTATTATTTATATAAATTTTGAAATGATTATATATTTCTTTGAGATATGAATATATTTGGCCTGTAGTGCAAATATGAACTGTTGATGAATATCTTTGGCCTGTAGCGCAAAGATGAATTATTGATGAATATCTTTGGCCTGTAGTGCAAAGATGAATTGTTGATGAATATCTTTGGCCCGTAGTGCAAAGATGACATGTTGTTGAATATCTTTGGCCAGTAGTGCAAAGATTAACAGGTGTTGAGATGAACATGACCAATTGGTGATACAAATGAATATCTTTGGCCGTGGTGCAAAGATGAAGTTATTAGTATGATTATGAACATGAAATGTGATTTGGTGTAACCATGATCTTTGATGTTTCAGGTAAAGATAGGTGATGAAAATTATCTTCGTCCTGGATGAGAAGAGGAATTTAGAACTACAGTTATGATTATGAGTTATTCATATGATTGTGGACCAGAATTGTTGATTGATGTTACCGGGATAAAACATTGTTGGTAGATTTTTAACATGGAGAAGATAATAGACTTTATAGTCTATTTGACTCTTCTAATGGATTGCTCGTTCCGTTGCAACTATGGTTGAAATTTTTATCATTTACCATATGTTCTAAATCTCTGATTTATTATTGATGAAGGCTATTGATAATTTAATTATCTTTAGTCATGATATTCTTTACTGAGCTAGTTGTGCTCACCCTTTTGCTTCACAATTCCTTTCAGGTAATAAGAGTGTAGCTGGGTCGAGCGAGGGTAACGGGGAAATAGAACGGTGGTCTCTAGCTGTGGATGTTCTCCCGAAGCAGTATAGAAAAGTTCATTTAGTAGTTTTATTTGGTGAATCCAATAGGGTAAGGTGTACCCAACGTTGGAAGGGTGGTTTGCCACTATCATACAAGATGTCTAACGACATACAACCTTGTGTCATCATAAGACAGGTATGTGCTCATCCACTTGCTGAGTATATATACGAGCACTACCTATATAATCTTGGTGTTTGTTTGAAGTATAATTCTTAATTAGAGACAGTAGAGATAATGATATGTCAAGAGAAGACTTACCATTGGGAAGAATATGATAGTAATCTTCTCATTTTTCTTTGGGGTCTATTGGGTCAACCAAGAATAATTCTCTGGGCATATGACATCTATCATAACCTAGACGCGTGGCCTCCCATGCACGAAGGTTTCCTTGAGCACTTCCTAAAGATTCTAATTTCTAAAACAGTTTTTGACTATACCTTTATGTAAGGTGTCATTGTGAGGTGATGTCCACGGTTGGAACATGAGTCACATTTGGTATATATTTGTATCCAAACTCACAGCATATGTGTTGTTGTATTTTGCACGACAATTGTTGTAATAAAGTTATAGTTGTTTTTTGTACCATGTATTTGGCAACTCAGAATAGGTTGGATGGAATGGACCTATTTTGGGGTCATTACAACGATCATTATTTTAATTCATTATACGCATTTCATTTCCTTCTCGGGAATCACTTTCCCTAACCGTTAGGTTTTAAGTCCGCGTGCGAAAAACTGCGTTTGCCATAACTGAAATATTATTGGATATTCCATCTCACCTCGATATTCTATCGTTACGTGTTTTTTGAAAGTTCAAAAATAATTTCCGAGCAAAAATACGTGAATAGTATTTTTCGAAATTTTTTTCGGAAAGCTTTTATTTTCGTCTTAGAAATTCAAACACTTTAATTCTATCTCGCAACCAAAATACTACAACATTCTAACATATCTAGGTCTTATAACGACCTTAAATTAGCTTGCTCCCACAAATAATCAATTAAATTTATGTAACTCACATAATCAAATAAAAATTTAATTATCCCAAAAATCCTATTTTCTCGGGTGTTACATTCTTCCCCCCTTGTAAGGATTCTGTCCCCAGAATCTCGCTACAATTACACAACTAAATGGGGAAATTTTTTTCCATCATTTTAATCTTGAGTTCCTACAATGCTTTGTCGACATTGTGGTTCCTCACCTTCACCTTCACTGAAGGTATTATCTTATTTCACATGACTTGTCCTTTCCAATCACTAATCTGAGTTGGAAGTTAAGCACTTACTAACACATTACCCTATCTTCCTTTTATTAGCTCTTCTTTTAACTTGGTTTTATTTGAAACTCAAATTCCTCCTTCAAAACGAGATTATACTTAATATTCTCTTCATCCTTCATCATCTTCTTCATTTGCTTACATCCCTCATTACCTAGTTGTATTTACTTAACTCGTTCCATTTTTGTGGATTGAATCTACATTGTAAATACCATTTCTACCTCTTCATTTCATAATTTAACTTCTAACTCTATTCTCGAAATCTCCGTTCTTAACTCATTCTGAGTCGCTAACATTGATAGATTTTCCCTTACCCTTCCTACTTAATGCATTGACTACTACATTCACCTTCATTGAATGATATAACATATCACAGTCGTAAACTTTTATCAATCCTAACCATTTTTTTACCTCATATTCAACTCCTTCTATGTGAAGATATATTTCAGACTCTTAGAGCCCGCATATATCTCCTACTTCTCCCCGTATAAATACTATCTTCAAATTTTAAATCCAAAACTACAACTGCTAATTATAGATCACAAGTAGGATAGACCTGCTCATAATCCTTTAACTGGCGTGATACATACACAATGACCTTGCTATGCTACATGAGCACGCAATCTCGTCATCTATGCTAAACATCGAGATACACTACAAAATTCCCTGTATTATCTGATAAAGACAATACAGGCGCCTCACTTAACCTCCCTTTTTAGTTCCTGAAAAACTATTTTTCTCCCTTCTCATTCCCATGATACTTATCAATAACAAATCTTCATATCTTTTAAGCTAAAATTCACACTTAGTGAATTCCGTATCCAACTCCTCCCTCCGTAGTGATTCCATCACTATCTCCACATGTTCACCATGATTTTCTGACGTCTTAGAAAGACTAGAATATCACCAATGATCATTACGACACACTCGTCCAAATATTATTCGAACACTGTGACGCTAATGGTACTTTCAACCATAGCACCTCACAAGAGTACCTATGAATTTGCCACCGACTTGCTCGGTGCCCCTACGGAAAGTCTAACTTCAATGCATTAGTCAACCCCAAACGACATACCCAGAAACTCATGATAACCATAACGAGTTCTGAACGTAGTCTTAGGTACCTCCTTCTTCCTTACTTTCAACCGATGATACCCCGTGCACAAATCTATCTTAGAAAAATACTTTGCCCCTTTCATCTGATCAAATAGATCATCGATCCTGGCCAATGAGTATTTATTCTTAACCGCTAACCAATTAGTCATATATTTAACTTACACATTGGTTTACTTACTTTACTTCTTAGGGTTCGCGTTCATTCAACCTAAAGTTACGCGACCTACTTTCATTACCGGCTTACAGCTTCATGACATACGGAGATGTCTTACTTAATATGTTAATCATCTTTGATGATTTACAATTTTATCTTCTTCTTACTACTTCTCTAGGATTCAACACACATCGCTTCTCTGCTAGTAGTCCATATGGTACTCTGAGTGGTTTCCCACAAACAACCAACAAACAAGTTCCGTCTCATCTATACTGCCATCACAGTGAGTTAGATCGATTGCCAGTTTTGTATATACCTTCGCTCTCTGAAGAAATTATTTAGCCCAGCTCCCATATGTCAACCATCAAAGGTTACGATTGTACCACAACCTAAACTTATCTTAACATCCTTCTAGATTGCTTCTTGATTAGACAACAAGAATGTTCCGGTAATTTTTTACCATAACTTACTACCTTGGGTTTCTTAGAAAATCATAGATTCATACTTTTCCTTAGACCATTTATTAAGGTTCTATGGTTAATTAACCCATTCATACCGAGAATTACTTCAAATTCTCTCAACTTTATCGATTTTTATCTACCGATACTTACTTACTCTTTTATTCATGAAACAATTTCCACGAATATCATCAACGAAAGTTATTTCCTCATTCTCTACCTTAACATTTAAAGGTATTTATAATCCTTTCGGGAATGAACTTAATCACTTAGCAAATTCACATGCTATAAAAGATCAAGTAGCAATCTAATCAAACTGCACATAAGCATTCATTGTATTGAATGGAATGATACATGTTACTACATCCGCTGATGCAACCACATCTTGGATAGTCATATTAAAAGTACGGCCATAGGTCTACCCGATTATGGTGATCCAGTGATGGCTAATTTACCACTACTAATACCTTTACTCTCCTCCGACCCCTTCTTTAGGCGATTTCTTACAATGTAGTCCAACGACCCACATACAAAACAATCGTGGTGTTTCTTAGAATTAGGACAATTGGGTAATATATGACCCTCCTGTCCACAGTTATAACAACCCGATTTCCCTTTAGACAGACTCCTTAAGGAGCCTTTCCACATATCTTACATGCTTCCATCCTATGCTTAGGATCCCCATGTCCTACCCCAGTATTCCCGGAGTTAAAATTCTTTCTTTTCGGCATATCGCCACTACCACTGACATTCTCTGCCTTAGTTTCTCTCTATCCCTTGCTCTTATTCTTTCTCTCTTTATGGTATTGGGTCTATGCGTCACTACCACCTTCCGTTATAATTCTTTCTCCAGAATGGACCCATAGGAAGCACTCTAAAATACTGAAATCCTACTATAGAGCTAGGGTTTCAGGCCCTGCTCATACCTACGAGCCTTCCTCTCCTCAGTGTCCACTTAGTATGGAGCAAACCTTACCAATTCATTACATTTGGCCACGTATTGGTAAACTGTCATGTCCCCTTGCTTAGTTCTAAGAACTTAATCTCCATCCTCCCTTTTTCATATAGGTCGCAAAGGAAGTCTTTTGCGCCTCACCTACGTTCGTAATAACAAACGCCTTCTCTATTTCTTTTACCTATGTCTCGGCTTCTAATGGGTCTGTCGTTTCTTTGAACTCTGGTGGACCTACGCTTTTAAATTCTTTAAGGGTAGTCATTCTGACTACCCTAGGTCTCGTGGGTGCTCTACCCCCGGTTTTGTTAAATGCAACTGTTAATAAATTAACAAACTCTTGCATAGGGTTGCTCTTACCCCCTTGGTTATCATTCCACAATAATAACTCATGCCACATCAAAGCGCATTAAACAAAAACTTTATTATATTAGGATGCTTCTTTATAGTTTGAAACTATTTACAATTTGCTTCTATAGCCAAAAGCTATTACATTTCTATCCCACAATTGAACTTCACAAAAGTTGGGATTTACAAAAAGACTACCCTTTTTATGCTAAAGAGGGTTTTACGTCACTACACACATATCTATAACTCTAGACTTCTAATAATGCATAACAGCATCTATGAGTTCCTCATTCGCAATCATTATTATAGTATCCTGACTAATAGTATGTTGAGTCTATCCCGACTCAATGGAATAACATACAACTTTTGAAATCCCTATGAGCACTCTCATGGATGTAAGACATCCGTGCTATCTTCTGGTCTTTTTCAACCAGTTTCTTACGAAACTCATCGACCTCTTCCTTATAGTCCCTAGCCTGCTATGTCATAAGCACATGTTTATTGTGCTCTGACTCAAAATTTGCTTATGCAGACATCTTAGCTTCATGGAGATAATCAATCTCTTCATTCTGGTTCTGCACAACTGTACTCAGTTGTACATTTCTGTCATGCACTGCCAGATACCTTGCTCTCATTGCATATGGAGATGTTGACTCTAGTGTAGGTACCCCCGTATTAACTGAGGATACCTCCATTTCCTCCTCCTCATAGACCATCATATCAAGGTATGATGTCAAATCCATATCTCCCTCGAAGTAGTCCTCCTTAGAAAAGTACTCCTCTGACTCCGACTCCTCTAGAATCACTAATGATACCTCCGCCACTGGCATAGGTACAGTCTCTACTCTATTCACAGACTCTTCGCTCACCGCGTGTATGTCGCTATACATCAAGCTATCGATCGACATCCTTCAATAACACATATCATGTTGATTAGTATATAATACACATTAGTATAAGCACAAAACACATTTAGTTTATTTAGGGTTAACTTCCATCTTTTAAATCTTTCGGTACTGAGTTTTCTCAATACCTTATTAACTCATTTGACTTAAGTAAAGCTTGAGTTTACTTCCTTCAGACTTTTCCTTTCCTAACGAGGTTATTAGCCTAAGGTTCTTCCCCCCTTAAGTTTTATAACCTAATGCTCTAATACCAACCTGTGACGCCCCCAAATTTAGGTATCTTCCAACCCGACAGATGGTGCTCCACGATACTACAATCCATACAATCATTCCATTGAAATAACAACAAAATGAGTGTAATTTCTATCTTTGTATTACATTTGAAATAAATCCTTTCCCAGGTTCATAAATCGAATACATTATTTGTTCTTTATAAGTATATTACATACAAATACACTAATCTAATACAGGACGATTAATTGTCCATCTTAGCCTTGCCTTTATCTCTCTTAGAACTCTCAATTCGTTCGGCTTTAGCTGCAAACATATGGTTCAAGTAAGTGTGAGCATAACTAGCTCAGCAAGTCTTAACAACGAATCATATGAATATCACATTAACAATAACATGCTTTATTTCCATAATTGAACAATTAACTATGAAGTACTATGAAACATTTGACTAGTACTTCTCATGTCGTAACAACAATTCCAAAGTATATATATAATAGCTTAGGAATTCTGAACCGGTCAAAAGACCAGGAACATACTCTTTCCGTTTTCATACTAGAAAAGGATTTCCAGCACTAAGGCCATCCATCCGGCTTTACTTACGAGTACGTCTAGGTGATCAGCCTATAGTACCCTATGTTGATCAACACTCTTCCGTTAAAGGTATTTACGTTTAAGTTTTGGCAACCTCACGTGCCCATCGAATAATCGATGAAAATACTTTTTGTTTGTTCATAGACAAACTTATCTTTACATCCGTACCAAATAATTGGCATGGGATAACGTTAACAGTTCAATATTGAAAGACTTGTAAATCAATCCATCAATCTGTCAAAGTTAGTCTAGCCCAGTTAAAACTGGCATCAACCCTTTCTTTAAAATCATTCATGCATTTCATAACATGAATCACATAAAACTTGACTAACACGGAGGTTAGACAAGCGATAAGAAAGACTTTCCTTCAAGCGTCTGCTACAGTATAATTACCTTCCCTTTGAGTCTTTACAGTCTCTTTTTCGTTCTTCGCGTTCTTGCTAAACTTCTTATGTTTTGCTTCAAAGTAGGTTGATCACTTGTTTCTAGATCTTTCTCTCTCTCAATATATGTTGGCTAATCTTTGTAAACTATCAAATGAGCTAGCCAAGCTTCTATTTATAGGAAATTCAAATGGAGGGCATAAGGGTCAATAATCCACCCACCTCCTTAATCACCTCCTTACTATTCCTTACTTAGTTCATAAGTTAACTTGGCCACCACACTCTTTGCTTGGCCATTAAACTTACTTGATCACCACCCTTACTTAGCCATTAAGCTTAATTGTTAATCACCTAGCTTATCTCTTGCTTGCTCATCACATTTACTTAGCCACCAAGCATAATCACTTTACTTAGCTTCCAAGCATAAGCACTTTACTTGGTCATTAATTAACTTATCCTTTGCTTAGTCATCAAGTACTTTAATTGCTCATCACACATATTACTTGGTCATCACACCAAATCCTTAGTCACCAAGATTAACAATATAATCAAGGGTTGCTCCATGGTTCACCCTAATCCATTGGATTCTTACTTGGGCTTTTAGCTTAATTAACTTATCTCATACTTTGGGCTTTCATTTAACAAACACATGGGCTTGTTCCCTAAATCACTTTGGACCTTAACCATTTCTACCATTAGGCTTACCCATTCCTATACTTGGCTTATATAATTCTTAACACATCCTACAAATCCAATCCATTTGCTTAAAGCCTTATAACGTATTATTTACGTATTAATCTCGTATTCCGACTCGTATACTAATTCATACTATACGATATACCATCTTTCATACATACTCGTACAATACTTCGTAACCTACTCGTATTCATTACATCGTACAATACCTTCGTATTATATGATCATTACTTTAATTCATTATACGCATTTCATTTCCTTCTCGAAAATCACTCTCTCTAACCGTTAGGTTTTAAGTCCGCGGGCGAAAAACTGCGTTTGCCATAACTAAAATATTATGGGATATTCCATCTCAGCTCGATATTCTATCGTTATGTATTTTTTGGAAGTTCAAAAATAATTCCCGATCAAAAATACGTGAATAGTGTTTTTTGAAAAATTTCTCAAAAAGCTTTTATTTTCGTCTTGGAAATTCAAACACTTTAATTCTATCACGTAGCCAAAATACTACGACGTTCTGACATATTTAGGTCATATAACAACCTTAAATTAGCTTGCTCTCATAAATAATCAATTAAATTTATTTAACTCACATAATCAAATAAAAATTTAATTCTCCCAAAAATCCTATTTTCTTGGGCGTTACATAAGTTCTCCCTCAATTCTCTCAACTATCTCTGTAATCTTAGGCTTAGCAAAACTAGAATGCGTATAACCCCAAAACTGATAACCAAGCGTAAAGATAAAAACCAATACGCGTACTTAATATAACATCAGTTACAAACTATTAACGTATATTTTATAATTATATTATATTTATTATTTATTTTATTTTATTTATTTTATTTAAAATTCAAAAATAAAAAAAAACAAAAGCTATAAGGCTTTGTTTGGCAAAACCCTTTAAATATTAAAGACTTAATATTTTAAGCCTTGTTTGGCAAAAACTAAATTAAACTCCATTAATTTATTTTAATATCACATATTATTTATTTGGATTTCCATATCCAATAATAATCAAATAAATTAATTACACATACTATATTTAAATATTCCACTTTAACAAATATCACAAAATTATAATTTAATCATAATTTTATTTAATAATTTAATATACCACTTTAAATTATTAATCAACAATATAGCATCTCATGTTATATTACAACTCTCTAAATTATAAATTAATTTAACTTAAAATATTATCTAGTCATAAATATTTACTAATAATAACCACATCAATAAAATATTTATTTTATTTAATAAATATTTTAAATTACAATTACTAAAATCTTGGTTTGTCACAGAGCAACCAAGATCTTAGCAAGATTTACAAAAAATCTTATAAAAATGCAAAAAGGGCACTTTAGTCATTAAACTTACAATTTTAATGGCAATCTTGTAATGTGACCTAACCCTTAGGTTTTGACCCTTAGGATTCAATCCTTAGGTTTTGCCAATTAATTTTTATGACTTTCTAATTAGGGTTTTAAATAGAAAATTAGGCTTTTTAATTTCGAAATTAGGGTTTCCTAATTGTATTATGGTTTTCTAATTACTGTAGGGCTTGCTAATTAGAATTAATGTTTCCTAATTAACATTAAGGCTTGCAAATTAGGGTTTTAATATTCCAGGTAAGGGTTTTGAATTCTTGAAAGTGAAATTCAGATTTCTAGAGCCGGTATTAGGGTTTATAACAATTTATTATGGTTTCATAACTGAACGTGGATGTTCTTAACACAACATTAGGGTTTGTCACTGATATAGCTTATCTGATCAACCCTTGACATTTAACCACAAATTGTACAGATACATGATCATATACACAGATTCAAATACACTTATACACTTAACCCTGTAAGTCTACACCAAAAATTTTTAAATCCTTAAAAATCCTTCACAAAAAAGTCAAATCCATGCAGTTATTTTTTGTTTAGGTTTATTATTTAACATTTATTCAATCTTTTAAGATTTTATTAAATTGTCTAAATTCTCAGGTTGTCACATTCACCCTTTCTTCTAAGAATTTCGTCCTCGAAATTTGTGACGCCCCAAAATTCAGACCACACTTGTCTCAAATTTGGTTGTCACGTACTAACTCTAATAACATACTAAAATCATCACAACAGAATAATAGAATAAATTACAGCGTTATAATATAATTATTCTCGTCCCAAGGGTTCGTAACTTAAACATCTCTTACAATACCTTAAACGCAATTAAACACCGTTTAGACATAACGAATACATACTCCAATACAACTTAAACCAATCATAGCTTATCATAAATAAGTTCTTCTACTACTACATAATAGTACATTCCTATTATCACAGAAATAACTATTCAATAGCTTTCTCTTTACCCTTGTACTTGCCAGAGGGTTCACCACGTTCTGCCTTCACCACTGAAAGTTTAATGGAAAACAAGGATGAGAAACAAATTTGCCCAGCAAGTAATATAGCAATAAGGGTACTCAAGGTAGTTTTGTATTTCTTAAGGTACAATAATAAGGATAGTTCAAGATAGCAAGAAGTATAAATGATTATCTACAATAGTCGCTATAGATAGAAAAGATCGATAATATTCAATGATTAATCAATTAAAGATTTCAAAGTAATGAATATTGAGCATTCACCAAGGACTAAGAACTTCTCCTAGAATTTATAGTAATTAACTGATAATTCCATAAAACGAGTACAACAGGTGATCAGCCTAAAGTACACTATGTCAATGCATTACATTTAATCTTTCTCAAGTGAGCACGTCGGTTTCCCGACAATATATAATTCCCCTTCCAAAAGGGTTGTTCATCTCAGTTATAAGAGTCCGCACCAAGTAAATTTAGTTTGTATAGCTTTCGATCAATATCAATAGTCTAGCCGAAGCAATGACTTAGATAGTTTTCCTTTACAGTATATGTATGAACAATTATTGTTCGAAATCAATATGTGTAAACAATTTCATTTCTAGATTACGAAGTATTATACTTTCAAGTTCTACTTGTATGATCAATAACAGTACAAGTTCAAATAATGCTCAATAAAGAGTAAGGATCGAGTACTTGCATTCAATATATGAATCAAATAAATTTTGAGAACTTGCACAAATCCAAATTTGTGTAAGTTAGGAAAATTACTCAATATAAAAGAGAGTTCGGATACTTGCCTCAAGCGTAGTTTCTCAATCCAATGCACTACGATATCCTATTCATGTATAATCACATTAGTTATACAAGTTCAACATGTACACCTACTATCTTGACTTACTATCATCCACAAGTGTAATTTATCAATGCTCACATATATTGCTAGTCTTCTAGTCGCATAAATCTTATACGTATATCATCACATGAAAATTAGTTTCTAACACACCATGTCGTAGTTGAAATCATAATTTGACTTTGAAGTTGTAAACACTAATTCATTATAGGATCCTTTTAATAACATGCTTATTAACACATGAATACTATAATGGACAAGTTTTACAGATTAGAGTAACCGTATAAGCATGCATCAGTTCTCAATTTATTAACAGAACTCAGACCTCACTGCAGGGCGGCGCGACCGCGCTGCTCTTTGCTCAAACCAGAACAGCTAGATAATTGCTTGGCCATACATGCGCACTTATAAACAATTATAATGACATTTGCAGAGTTATGTCTATGAAAAGTTTTGGCCTCCCCTACGACCATTCCAAGACTCTCTTAATATTACGGTTTTGTTTTTAGGAAAATCTCTATTAACAAAGAAAAATGACCACTTTTAACAAACTATCCATGGCTAACCATTATATCACATAATGAGGTTAATAACCTTTAAATATAGATGGTCGAGTTGTCTTGCCCATGTATTTCAATTCAACATAGTTTTTATATCTTTAGAAATCTTTCGAAACCATGCTTGACTAGTTCACAACATGTTTAATTAGATGGATGCACATACCAATCATATCTAGATGCATAAAGCATCCTATCATGATGGTCCATAGGTTCAGAATACTTATATGGTATTCCCCTAACAAAGTTAGGTTTTAACTTCAATATTTTTATTGAAAATCTCATGTTAAACCACTAAGCATGCAAAATAAGTTCACTAGTTTAAGTCATGCTTTTATGTTCATAGATATATGAAACCAATTTATAATAGCATGTTTTTTAGTTCAAAACTTGGTGTACACATAGTTCATTTACATATAGCTAGAAATATCAGAATTTAAAGGCATGTTATTCATCATGCTTTGTTTTTCAATACTTCAAGTTTTCCTTTAGAAAAATCCTTTAAAGCCAAGATATCAAAACTTATCATACATGAAGCAAACATATGCGTCATGTTAAACTTCTTTACATACATATCTAAGTTATTTACACATGTTCATAAGGTCAGAACGTATATTACTCCATGTATACAATTCTTAGTTTTCCAATCTTTAAGCCTTCTTTGAATATCCAAATTAAAACAAGCCTATCATGGCTTACTATATACATAACAACCTTAATCCAAATGTTAAGGTTATTTATATGCATATTCTTACTGACATAGCATGCTTAGAATGACACAAGACCACATAAGCAGTGCACATGACTGGCAGCTGCCGCGGCCGCGTGGTCATGTACTATAGAAGTGGCGTGGCCACACCACTTTGAGCAAAACAAAGAAATGAAGGCTCTGCTTCTGCAGAGCTTCATCATAACCCATGTTAAATCTGTATCCAGACAACTACAAAGTTCCTAGACTTGTAAACAAACTCAAACAACACAATGGCATGCTATTCTATATTAATTAACAGAGAATTCTTGAAAACTATAAGAATTTGACAAACTTAAACTAAAAATAAAATAGAAATTATACATCTTTGAATTGGACAGAACTTCTTCTCAAACTCAGATTACTCCCTCCCACTCTCTATAGCAACTAAGCAAGTAATTCTCAACAACATAAAAAATGAAGTAGAGTTCTCAATTTATAGAAAACTCACTAACCATGCCAAGCCATTGTCCAAGAAATTAAACCAAGAGATGGAAGGAGAATTCATTGGGTAATCAAGAGTTGGTGCAATAGTGGCCAACCACCCCCATCACCCACACCCTTCTTCATCATGGCTAGCTATTGGGAAGTTTTAGAGATGAATGGAATAGGTAGCATTAGGCCAATGATTCCTCACGTGTGGAAGACGAGTGACTCACAAAATGGGACAATCTAAATCTCAGCATTTGATAGCTAACTATTGGCACACACTATATGTTTAATACATATATATGTATACTTAGGTTTTAAACCCAATTGGGTGCATACATGAGTTTAAATGATATAGCAATATTATGTTAACAATTTAGGGTATTAAATATAATCCACGTATATTTTGATAATTCTAAATTATGATTTAATTGAGTAGTGACACAACACATTATCATAACCCTTATTATATTATTTATTCACATAGTCTAAGTTGATATTCCATAAAATATGTATTAATGCACTATACACATTACATGGTCACATAGACATCAATTGTATAACTTACATGTTTCATTAATCTTATTATATAGTTCCCATGTTATATAGTCATATCACAATGTCTCACTACACATTATTTTTAATGTAGGAAATATAGGTTACCACATATCTTACACAATAAATAATACATACTTTAATTATGTAATGTACTTTGCTCACAATAATAATTAATTAATAATATACTATTAATTAATCCTTCACTTCTTAATTAAATAAATTCCTTAAATCTCCATTCTCATGCCACACAAGGCATTTTCACAATTCTCATCACAAATCCACATTCTTATAAATTCAATTTAAATTAGTTGAATTATTCATTTCACAACACATCAATATTTATATTCAAATAAATATTCAATCTCTTATTTTATCAAAATAATATTTATTCCTGAAATTCTCGGCTCTTACATCTCACCTTACACCTTACACCTATCATACTCATCACCACATGCTGCCCAAAACATCACTCACAAGCGGTAAAATTTTCAAATCATGCTAAGGAGTCATATAGACTACGAACTTTCATTTTTGAAAAGGTTATATAGAAATTCATCCACAAATTGTCATGTCTTACGGACAAACTGGGTGATTAACCCGTGATGCCCTGTACTGATTAAGTACTGTTGTTCGAAACAATTTTTCATGTTCCACTTATCCGCCTTGGGCGCAAAATATCCCAATTTTGGGATGTTTACCATAGTCTTTATAGGATTCCGCACCAAAATAATTCGGTTCGAGAAAATTTTAAAGAACTCTTTGAATTTCATAAACGTCGGTCTAGCTGAATCAAATAGCTTAGACTAATATCAATAATTAATTTCAATCAAAATATTTATATATAGCCAAATTCCGTTGGCAGTTAATTAAAAAAATAATATTTTAAAAATGACGTCATGATACCGTACTGTATTTACAGCTCGTTTGAGGATTCCGTCATTGTGTGACTTTGTTATAACATATCATACAATAGTGAGACAACGATTTTTTTTAGATCAAATTCAACACTAAGTATTCCTGTATTTACAACTCCATCATTTTTTTATCATCTCTGCACCAGGTTACATGATGCATTAATGATAAATAAAAATTCATTTTGATATTTTAAATTATTTTCGTCTAGCCGAAACAATTAGCATAGAATATTCTTTAAAACATTCAAAACTCATGGTAAATTAGTTTTATCATCTCAACAGGTAACGATGGGTTAGTGTCCCGAAGTCCACACATACACACTAGTCACCAAGAGTTGAGAATAAAAATTCATTTTTAAAAGGCACATAGTGCATATTTAGCTTGATGTCAAGAATTTTGAAGTCTAGCATAGCTAGAAGATTTAGAAAATCTATGCTTCCACTAATGATCCATTGCTTAATAATTCTATCTATTCCTATTATCCTCAATTCTCCATTCACACTTATCTATTCCCAGTTCGTCAAACTTACCACACATTATGAGTTCAAGAACTTTTCACAATAGTATGAGTTTAAGAACTTATCCTAGTCAGATCATTTGCGTCCATTCGCTGAGGGGTTCAAAAACATATCATACTATTATGAGTCACGAACTTACCATAAGTATGAGTTTTAAGAACTCGCACCTAATCTTATAATCTTTACCTATCTATTATACACATGAGAAAAAAAATCAACTTCTCAATAGGTATATAGTAAATAGCGCGACACAAACATTTCAATGATTATCACTACCAGAAGCTAAGTGGTTAACGAACCAAACACAATCCCTTGCCCATACAAAGAATTGGTCAACTCGGCCACTAATCAATATAGGAATCTAAGCGGTTGTTACACCAAGGACAATTCTCTGCCCATACAAAGAATTATTCAACTTAACCACTATATCCATCAGGAAGTTAAGTGGTTCTAAAACCAAGTACAAATTCCCCGCCCATACAAGGAATCATATAACTCAGTTGCTGACATGAGTCCTCAATTAAAATCCCACCTAATATCCTAGCTCCATACTTACTCCATACGAATTTTGTTCAATCCGTATTGCATCACCCCCAACCCTTTTTCTGAATTGGCACAATACCAAATTATAGTACCATTGACGCACATTAACTTTGCAACAAACTTTTCAATCATTAGGCTGATCCTCCTTCCTGCTATGACCTTATCACATCACGGTGTGATCTCATCGTATAAATTACGATTCATTTTTATATTACGATCGTTTTCTTTTACGATCTTCTTTCCCCGTACTTTTAGTCTTTTAGACTCTATCTATTCATTAATATTGTTCAACTTTATTATCAGAGTTAGGTAACTCCGTATCTTTTATAACTTGTTGAGATTCATCTTTAAATCTTACCGACATACTAACTTTATTTGAATTAGTTCTTATCCTTATCCCCACGATTATTGGCCAAAGGTAACCGTACCTAAGGTTTATAACCTACAATTTTGATACTAACTAAATTCGGGTACTAATCACCACGAATCTGGTACACTAATTCTATAACTACAGTAGAAGATATAAACATAAATTGTTTATACATTAAACTTTACATATAATTCTCAAGGTCGATAACCGTAACTTATACCTGAATTCAATATTCTATCTGACGTACAATGTCATTAGCATACAATAAATTACAAGTTTTATCAATACGATAAACTAATGCTGGAACTGTCTTTGACTTTTCCTGTATCCGACGTATTCGTTTTAATATGCAATATATATCTTGATATAGCAAGGGTGGCCAACAAGTTTAAGTTCAATAAATGATATATCATGATTGAAAGAATTGAACAATAAGCTGGCTAACGTTCAACAATGTAATAATTATGAACTAGCATGAATCAAATTTCATAATTGAATGATCAAGACAATAAGAATGAATGGTCAATAAAGAACATGAACAAACAACCTGGACCATATGGTAATGAAGGTGATCAATCTTTCATACTTGATGAACACATGCAACATGCACAACGTGTGAATCAATAATCAAAGATGTGATATAACCAACAATGATTAACCATAAGCAAACTTTATAATAACAACTCAAGTTCTAGTTAGGAAACTTGCCTTTATCGCCGACTACTGCTACACAATCTATTTAGTTTATCTAAACACCTAATATATAAATAATATTCTTATCCAAATTAGAATAATATCATCACAGTTATAAAATAACCTAAACACATTAACACATAATCCTATTAGTAAATAAAACACTTAAGACCTAATCTCAAGTCAAACTGTTTTAGTCCAGTTGAGTTCGATACTATTTTGACATCCCGATTGCCTAATCGGCTAATTATTGAGCTTAATTTCAATAAGACTCTGCCTAAACACTTCATAATTATCTTAGATAATTTATTTATCAGTCAAAATATTTTTTAAAGGCTCACATAAATTTTCAAGTAATTATTATCATTTAAAATAATTTTTTAATCAATAATATCATATTTATATAATTTAAATACCACATAGTTTTATTATCAATAATATTTTATTAATATGAAATATTAATAAAATTCATGTCATAATATTATAAGTTATTTATAATATCTCAAAGTATTTTTAATACCTTAATATCGTAATTAAATAATTTTAAAACATTTAAAACCATTATTAAATAACATCCATTAATATTAAAATATTAATGTTTTACATGAAAAAATATTAAAAGTTATATTTTATAACTTAAAATATTTTTATAACTTTTAAATCATTTTTATATGATTTTTAAACCATTAAAACTATTTTTTCATAATTTATTTAATACAATTACTATATAAATCAATTACTATTACTATTAATTTATTAATTAAATTCATCACAAAATATTAAAAGATATTCGAAATAACTTAAAATATTTTCTAATACCATAATATAATTTCAAATGATTTTTAAAGTATTATAATCATTTTAAGTAATTTATTTAATATTATAATTAAATAAATTAAATATTATTAATATTTAAAATTATTAAAATACTAATGAAATATATTCCAAATTATTAAAAACCCATTTTTAGGCTTTAAAATAATTTTTAGAAATTAATTATGAATTTTTCATAATTAAAAATTATTTTTCTCTAATTATTTAATAAAAATAATTAATTTATAATTAATCTGTCGCTAAATGTGTCTATAGCGACAAAACCGTCGCTATAGGTGTTCTTGAGTTCCTCAAGAACATTCATGGCAGTGTTCAAGTTGCCTAGTTTGACCAGTCACTAAATCATGATCTTGATATTTTCTGGGCAGCTAAGATGTTAATGTTGTAGCACTGATGTAATACTACAACTCGAAAGAAATTTCATGGCCATCCTACATCAAATCAGTGAGATATAGGCCATACAAAACTTGTCAGAAGCTGTTCTTCATTTCCGGGTAACCCAGAAATGAAGAACAGTTGCAAGGTGCTACTTTCCAAGCCTTTAATCTTGGATTCTAGGCTTTCTTAGTATGATCTAATGGTTCCATCATGTAGTCTTGATGTCAAATAACAACAATATAACATTAGTTTAGTCTAACAACATCACAGTAGTAAGATCTAGGCTGGTCAAACTATTGTCTGGAAACTGTTCTTGAGTTTTCTTGGTTTTCCAAAAAACTCATATGGACGGTCAACCATACTTTGACCAGCTTTAATTTTGATTCAGTCCAGGATCTAGGTGATCTAATGGCATCGTTTGGTAGTCCATATGTTAGACTACAAGACTAAATCATTAATATAACCTAAAACATTAACACGTGCAAGATGCGAGGCCTTAAAAAGCTTGTGAGAAATTTCGGGGAAATCTGGGAAATTTCTAGGTTGCCTAGAAACAGTCCCCATGGTCGGTCAACCATGTTTGACCATCATTATTTTGAGATCTAGACATGGAATGGACTTGTTTCCACTTTCAGTCTACTCTCCTCATGGCAGAGAACAAATCTAAAACATCAAACACACATAACATCTAAAACACACAGATCTACGAGCCTTGACATTAGGCTGTCCGACAACAAATTTAGGGTTCTTGGTCAGTTCTAAAAATGCTATTTGTTTGCATCTAGCTGTTATGGATCTACGATGCCATCATAGATCACTAAATAACACCCCTTAACACAAATCTAAACAACAAATAACAACAATAACATCAAATCACTAGGATTTAGCAAGATTAGGGTTTATACATCTTTAAAGCTAAACACTTGAATCTAATCATCATGATCTGATCTTCGGGTGCTAAAGACTTAGATAGGGACTGGATCTCTAAGTAATTTCGTAGCTCTAGAGAGAGAAGGTCTTGGTTGAGTGTTTGGTTTCCAAATGAGACTTTCTTTAGACTTTCTCTCTCTTTAATCACTTTATTTTGATTCATTGAACTTAAGGTTGCAAGTGGCACATGGATAGTTGATATTTGTGAGATATATGGCACATGGGAAAATCTAAAGTTGGTGAGCAACCAAGATCTTAGCTAGATTTGCACACAATCTTATAAAAATGCGCAAGGGCACTTTAGTCATTAAACATATAATTTTAATAGCAATATTGTGATATGACCTAACCGTTAGGTTTTGACCCTTAGGTTTTATCATTTAATTTCTAGGATTTTCTAATTAGGGTTTTAAATAGAAAATTAGGCTTTCTAATTTAGAAATTAGGGATTTCGAATTGTCTTAGGGTTTCCTAATTAGTTTAGGGCTTGCTAATTAGGATTAATGTTTTCTATTTAACATTAAGGCTTGCAAATTAGGGTTTTAATATTCCAGGTTAGGGTTTCGAATTCCCGAAACTAAAATTAGGGTTTCTAGAGCCGGTATTAGGGTTTCTAACAATTTGTTAAGGTTTTATAACGAAACGTGGATGTTCTTAACATAACATTAAGGTTTGTCACTGATATAGCTTATCTGATCAACCCTTGACCCGTAACCACAAACTGTACACATATGATCATATACACAGATTCATATACACTTATACACTTAACCCTGTAAGTCTTCACCAAAAAATTTTAAATCACTAAAAATCCTTCACAAAAATGTCAAATCCATACATTTATTTTATGTCTAGGTCTATTATTTAACCTTTATTCAATCTTCTATGATTTTATTAAATTTTCAAAATTCTCGGGTTGTCACGGCTAGGAACTGAGTGGCGCGGGTTTGAGCCCCAATGGTGCGAGGAGTTCACCAGCGATGGAAGGCATCCTAAGTGAAAAGACCCTCTGATAAAGTAAAGCTATCTAAGCCCATCAAGGGAATCTTTGTTGTAAGACCCCAACTTATTAATAAATGAAATTAAATTTCCTATATTTATTATTCTGAAATAGAAAGGGTTGATTTGATTAATGTGGTTAGTTATGGGTAAAATGTACAAATATTTCAAATAAGCAAGTGGTTATAAAATATTCATTTTTGGTCGGTGAATATTGTAAGACCCCGAATTTTATGAAATAAAAGTATTCAATTTTTCTTATAATTACTATTCAGTAAATGGTTAAATTGATAAAAGTTTAAAGTTATGACTGAAATATGATTTTTTTTCAAAATACACAAGTGGTTATAAAATAATCATTGTTGTCGGGGAATATTCGTTTGGTCGTGGAATATTCTTTCTGTCGGGAAATATTCGTACGACGGCGCAACTATTTATGGGCCCCATAACACAATAACTGTCGAAGGAAGAAAACGATAAATTTGAGTTTTTACAAATAACGGCGTAGTTGTTACCGTTAACACTGTTGGAATACCCGGTGGTTAAAATACAGTAATACGCGTTATTGCACAATAGCACACGGTATTGCATAGTATTTTTGAAATTATTGATTCTTACGTAAGAAGGCACTACTCAATAATTGTTACAGTAATTACTGTTCAACATTTTATTTTATTGATTCAATAATTGCTACGTTGAAATTTTATATTATTGTTGTTCAATAATTGTTGCTGCACAGTATTTTCTTTATCAGATCAATAATTCATATTATTTGAATAATATTATTAGATAACATTATTGGCAATGTCTAGAAAGTTCTGTCTAAGGAGAGGTTTGGTCATCTAATTGCGCGTCAGTAAGAAAAAATCCTTATTGGAAAGCCCCCTCTTTCCTGGGAACGGCCTGGTTGTCATAAATGTGATTCTGTAATATTATTTGTGAATAATTAATTATTGATTCATATGATAAGGAAATATTTATTTTATGTGGATATAAATGAGGAATATATTTTTGTGGTTAAAAATAAAGGAGTTAATGTTGAGGTTTTTATCAGTATTTTTGTCGGAATGGAGGTATTAAAAATCAGGGTTTTTGAGATATTTTGCGGGGGTTATAATTTTTAATCCGACCGTTGGATCGTGGTAATTTTTGGATATGTTATACATATATAAGTTGAGTATATGCCCATAAATTTTGAACCGTTAAAAATGAACGTATGATTTATTATGAATTTTACGAGATGACTGGTTCAGAAATTATTGAATTTTCGGAGTTTATCATTTTTGTGGAAAATTCTAGAATTGGTGGGCCCCACTTGTGGTTGGTGAAGAAATGTGCTGAATTATATTTCAAATGTGGTGGGTGGGAATAGTAGCAGGTAAAGCCATCAGGTTGCAGGTCAAACCTACCAAAATTTTCCTATAAATAGAGGGCTAAGTTAGAATTGAAAATTACACCAGAAACATAAGCTTTCTCTCTTTCTCTCTCTATATTATGAAGTATATTTTGTGAGTTTTTAGATACTTGATGAGTTGCTATTCATTAGTGCAAGTTTCCTTCAGCATCATATCCGATATCCAGTCAGAAGTACTGCTCTTTTGAGGTAAGGGATAGTAATGAATTTTAAGGGTTGTTATGATTTTCAGTTTCGTAATTTTTCTGATCTTCAAAAATTCTGGAAAAATTCAAAATGATATTTTGATGAGTTTTCTTGATTGTGTCCAAAAATGGTGATTTTTGGAGGTATAGATTGAGAGTTATGAATTTTATGAGAAAAGACTATTTTAAAAGTAACCGCTTATAATTCTTTGTGGTTAACTCCAAAATTGATAAAATTTTTATTGGGAGTACATATGTATGATAGAAGTATACTTTGTAAATTTCAGAATTTTTGGACAAAAGTATAATTTTTGATAAATGTCTAAATATTCGGTGGTTTTGGCCATATGAAAAATAGTAAATGAGTTTTAAAAATTCTGAGAAAAATATATGTTCAATATTGGACTATATTATGCTAAATCCCAGAAAAGAAATATTTTTGGAACTGATTTGATATTTTTCATGAAAATAGACTATGTATGAGTAAATGAATTAAATATGTTATGTGAAGTAAGAAAATTGGAAAATAGGATTTTATGGCTTGAGAATCTCTGATTTATTGTTGATGAAGGCTATTGATAATTGAATTATCTTTAGTCATGATATTCTTTACTGAGCTAGTTGTGCTCACCCTTTTGCTTCACAATTCCTTTCAGGTAATAAGAGTGTAGCTGGGTCGAGCGGGGGTAACAAGGGAATAGAACGGTGGTCATCATTTAGTAGTTATATTTGGTGAAGAAAATAGGGTGAGGCGAACCCAACGCTGGAAGGGTGTTTTGTCACTATCATACAAGATGTCTAATGACATACAACCTCGTGTCATCATAAGACAGGGTTGTGCTCATCCACTTGCTGAGTATATCTATGGGCACTACCTATATAATCTTGGTGTTTGTTTGAAGTATAATTCTCAATTAGAGACAGTGGAGATAATGATAAGTCAAGAGAAGACTCACCATTGGGAAGAATATGATAGTAATCTTCTCGTTTTTCTTTGGGGTCTATTGGGTCAACCAAGGATAATTCTGTGGCCATATGATATCTATCATAAACTAGATGCGTGGCCTCCCATGTACGAAGGTTTCCTTGAGCACTTCCCAAAGATTCTAGTTTCTAAAACAGTTTTTGACTGTACCTTTATGTAAGGTACCTTTGTGAGGTGATGATACATGATGGTGTCCAATGTCACATTTGGTATATATTTGTATCCAAACTCACAGCATATGAGTTGTTGTATTTTGCACGATAATTGTTGTAATAAAGTTGTAGTTGTTTTCTGTACCATGTATTTGACGACTCAAAATGGGTTGGATGGAATGGACCTATTTTGGGGTTGTCACAAATATTCGTGTGGTCGTGGAATATTCTTTCTGTCGGGGAATATTCATACGACGGCGCAGCTATTTGTGGGCCCCATAACGAAAAATGATTGGATGAAGATAACGACAAAAATTGAGTTTTTATAAATAACGACGTAGTTGTTACCGTTAACACTGCTGGAATACCCAGTGGTTAAAATACAGTAATACGCGTGGTTGCACAGTAGCACACGGATTGCACAATATTTTTGAATTATTGATTCTTACGAAGGAAGGCACTACTTAATAATTGTTACAGTAGTTACTGTTCAATATTTTATTTTATTGATTCAATAATTGCTGCATTGATATTTTATATTATTGTTGTTTCAATAATTGTCACTGCACAGTATTTTTTCATTATCAGATCAATAATTCATATTATTTAAATAATATTATTAGATATCATTATTGGCAATGTCTAGAAAGTTCTGTCCAAGGAGAGGTTTGGTCATCTAATTGCGCGCTTGTAAGGAGAAATTCTTATTGGAAAGCCTCCTCTTTCCTGGGAACGGCCTGGTTGTCATAAATGTGATTCCGTAATATTATTTGTGAATAATTAATTATTGATTCATATAATAAGAAAATATTTATTTTATGTGGATATAAATGAGGGATATATTTTTGTGGTTAAAAATGAAGGAGTTAATGTTGAGGTGTTTTATCAGTATTTTTGTCGAAATGGAGGTATTAAAAATCAATTAGGGTTTTTGAGATATATTGCGGGGGTTATAATTTTTAATCCGACCGTTGGATCGTGGTAATTTTTGGATATGTTATACATATATAAGTTGAGTATATGTCCACAAATTTTGAACCGTTAAAAATGAACGTATGATTTATTATGAATTTTACGAGATGACTGGTTCAGAATTATAGAAGTTGTAGAATTTGTCATTTTGGTGGAAAATTCTAAAATTGGTGGGCCCCACTCTTGGTTGGTGAAGAAATGTGCTGAGATTTTTATTCAAATGTGGTGGGTGGGAATAATAGCAGGTAAAGCCATCAGGTTGCAGGTTAAGTCTGCTTCGGCATGCTAACATTTTCCTATAAATAGAGGGCTAAGTTAGAATTGAAAATCACAGCAGAATTCATAAGTTTGATCACCACCCAGGGGAACGTGCAACAGGAAGGAAATATTCCTCCTGTAAACAACGTTACCGAGCAAACGATGAATGATGGAATGTTTAGGAGCTTTTTGCAGTTCATAAAAAATCAGACGAGGGAGACTCGTGTGCAGAATACGGGTGGAAATGATAACAACGCGCGGTTTGTCACAGCCAAGCAGCTCAAAGAATTGGGACCACTAGAATTTAAGGAAAAGCCGGATCCGATCATGGTGGAAACGTGGGTCAAGCAAATTACCAAGATATTCGATGTCTTGGGATGCACGGAGGAACAGAAGGTTCCATTCGCCACCTTTATGTTCCGCGGTGAGGCAGACTACTGGTGGGAGTCTGTGAAGCGTACCCAGCCTGACGCACTCAACATGTCCTGGGAAACATTTCAGAAACTGTTCAATGACAAGTACTTTCCTGAAAGTATTCGTCATATGAAGAAGGTGGAGTTTATCAGACTAGAACAAAACAACATGACGGTGTCCCCGTACGAGGCGAAGTTTGCAGAGTTATTCAGGTTTGCACCTCATTTGGTCGAAAATGAGGAACGAATGACAAGGATGTTTCTGAGAGGTCTAAAATCCGAGATTCGACAATATCTTATCTGTCATAAATTTTCTTTATATTCAAATGTTGTAAACATGACTCAATTATTAGAGCGAGATAATGAGTATGTTCAACCGAGGGACCACAACCAGGGTCATACTGGTGACAGCAGTCATCGGAGCGACGAGAACCAACGAGGAGGGAAAAATACAGACAAAAGTGGTAACCACTCGGGTGGTCATCGTGGCCATGATAATAGGAGAGGTGAGTCAAGTTAAAATTTCAGGAAGAGAAGATTTAACGATGACAGAAGACGTCGACAGCAGCACCAGCACCAGGAACAAATTCTAGGGGAAGAGAACGACCACCAGTTAGATGTTACAGATGCGGAGATGAGGGACATTTAAGTCCAAACTGCCCACAACTGTTCAAGGTATGTTATAATTATGGAAAGGAAGGACATATCGCTCGATATTGTACTATAGCGAAACCAAGTCCAGCTGGGATGGTGACACCAAAGGCGGATACGGACAAAATAAAGTCTGCGATTTCTGGAAGAGCGTTTGTCGTGACTGCCCAAAATGCGAGGAACCTGAACGAAGGTATAACGGGTTAGTTAATTATAAATTCTTGCGAAGTTTATACCTTACTAGATACCGGTTCTACCCATTCTTTTATCTCTCCTGCTTGTGCTCAACGTTTAAACTTGACTCCGGAGAAATTAGACTTTGACCTATCTGTGGAGACTCCGTTAGGAGAAACTTTCATTACATCTACAGTTTATAAATCTTGCTTAATCTAAGTTAGCACAATCACATTACCTGTTGACCTTATCTCTTTAAAGATACTTGCATTTGATGTGATTTTAGGAATTGATTGATTAACTACTCATCATGCCAAAATTGACTATTTTCATAAGGTTGTTAGTTTTCATATTCCTAACCAACCTGTTATGCGAATTCAAGCAACCAAACTACTAAAATCAATCGTTGTCATACCAATCCATAAAGCCATTCGTTAATTGAAAAACTAATGTCAAGCTTTCTTAGCCCATGTAATGGACTTGAACAAAAATACGTCAGATTTGAATGATATTTCTGTTGTTAGTGAATTTCCTGACGTATTTCCTGAAGAATTTCCTGGCCTAACCCAGAGCGTGATATTGAATTTTTATATTGATCTTCAGCCCGATACAAAACCTATTACTAAAATCTCATATTGAATAGCCCCTATTGAACTTCAGGAGTTAAAAACCCAACTATAGAAGTTGGTACCCGAGCCTCTATCTGGTGACTTCCTTTGTGGAATGCACCAAAGCCAGACTCTCCGTAAGGGACTCTATACTTGTGTGGTGGTAAAACAATAGGTGCCATTATGACGTGCTATCCAAGATTGGGATATGAATCACAATTGAGAGCAACCGAAATCGGTGACCAAGTACGTAGCTTTCTGGGCTTAACTGGTTACTATCGGAGATTCGTGGAAGGATTTTCTCGAATCGCTACTCCGTTAACTTAGTTGACTCAGAAAGATACAAAATTCGTATGGAGCGAGGAATGCAAGAAGATTTTCCAATAGCTCAAGAGGTGACTCATTCGGAACCTGTTCTGACCATACCATCCTGGAAAAGCGAACGTGGTAGCTGACGCATTGAGTAGAAGATTGTACGCGAGTACGAGTGCGATATTGTTGAACACAAAGACCTATTTTGTATACTTTATAAATGACAGAGATAAAGTTAATGACTCTAGGGACTCACGTGATGATATACGAGTAAAATCGACTTTAATCGACAACGTTAAAGCCGCTCAAGCTACAGACCTGGAGCTGATGAATATAAAGAAGAAGGTGCAAGAATGTATTATTCTAAAAGTAAGAGTCGATGAAGAGAAGAAAGCTCAAGCCTTCGATTTATTTGAAATCCTCGATCGAGTAGGAACTGTGGCCTATAGACTCGCCTTAACGCTAAGTATGTCGCGTGTTTATAACGTTTTTCACGTATCGATGTTACGTGAATATGTGGACGACCCGAATCATATTATTACGTTAGAACCAGACGAGATAGCCGAAGATTTAACGTACGAGGAGGTACATGTTAAGATATTGGATAAGAAAGAACATGTCCTATGCACGAAGGTTATACCACAAGTTAAGGTTTTGTGGAGAAACCATGCTATTGAAGAAATGACTTGGGAGTTGGAATCAGAAATAAAAGCGAGGTATCCTCACCTTATCGAAACACCAGGTACGTACGTCAATTTCGAGGATGAAATATCATAAGGAGGGGAGGTTGTAAGACCCCAACTTATTAATAAATGAAATTAAATTTCCTCTATTTATTATTCTGAAATAGAAAGGGTTGATTTGATTAATGTAGTTAGTTATGGGTAAAATGTACAAATATTTCAAATAAGCAAGTGGTTATAAAATATTCATTTTTGGTCGGTGAATATTTGTGTGGTCGTGGAATATTCTTTCTGTCGAAAAATATTCGTACGACGGCGCAGCTATTTGTGGGCCCCATAACGGAAAATGATTGGATGAAGATAACGACAAAAATTGAGTTTTTATAAGTAACGGCGTAGTTGTTACCGTTAACACTGTTAGAATACCTGGTGGTTAAAATACAGTAATACGCGTGGTTGCACAGTAGCACACGGATTGCACAGTATTTTTGAATTATTGATTCTTACGAAGGAAGGCACTACTCAATAATTGTTATAGTAGTTACTGTTTAATATTTTATTTTATTGATTCAATAATTGCTGCATTGATATTTTATATTATTGTTGTTTCAATAATTGTCACTGCACAGTATTTTTTTATTATCAGATCAATAATTCATATTATTTATATAATATTATTAGATAGCATTATTGGCAATGTCTAAAAAGTTCTGTCTAAGGAGAGGTTTGGTCATCTAATTGCGCGCTAGTAAGGAGAAATTCTTATTAGAAAGCCCCTCTTTCCTGGGAACGGCCTGGTTGTCATAAATGTGATTCTGTAATATTATTTGTGAATAATTAATTATTAATTCATATGATAAGGAAATATTTATTTTATGTGGATATAAATGGGGGATATATTTTTGTGGTTAAAAATGAAGGAGTTAATGTTGAGGTGTTTTATCAGTATTTTTGTCGGAATGGAGGTATTAAAAATCAATCAGGGTTTTTGAGATATATTGCGGGGGTTATAATATTTAATCCGACCGTTGGATCGTGGTAATTTTTGGATATGTTATACATATATAAGTTGAGTATATGTCCACAAATTTTGAACCATTAAAAATGAACGTATGATTTATTATGAATTTTACGAGATGACTGGTTTAGAATTATAGAAGTTGCATAATTTGTCATTTTGGTGGAAAATTTTAGAATTGGTGGGCCCCACTATTGGTTGGTGAAGAAATGTGCTAATATTTTTATTCAAATGTGGTGGGTGGGAATAGTAGCAGTGTAAGACCCCAACTTTTATAAATAAAGATGAATTTTCTATAAATATCATTTTTGAATATTATGGAGTTAATTTGATATAATGTTATAGTTGTGGGTAATATTTATAAATTTTGCAAAGTACGCAAGTTTTTATATAATATTCGATTGGTCGGGGAATATTCGTTTTAATAGGGAATATCCGTACAACGGCACAATCATTGGTGGACCCCACAACGAAATTATTGTCGGATTGAGAAAACGACAAAAATATTTTATTAAAAATAACGGCGGAAGTTTTACCATTGATACTGTTGAACTACTCGGTAGTAAAAGTACAGTAATACGTGTGGTTGCATAGTAGCACACGGTATTGATTGTTAATGCTTATGTGAGAAGTCACTCAGTTTGATTCAATTATTGTCAGTTAATAATATGAATTATTTAGCGATAATGACGTTTTGTTTTATTCGTATTATTAACGTAATAAAATAGAAACATCTTTTTATATAAAACAGAATACTTTATTAAAGTTATTCTATAAATAGAATATATTATATTTTATTTAAAAGATTGTTCTTTAAACATGGACCGTCAGATTAAAGTAATCAATCTGGACCGTTCATGGATTAGTTACTATGCATTCTATTTTTCTATAAATAGCAGCTCATTCCTTCATTATTTTTATGAATTCACTTAACTCTAGAGAGAGAAATTATAGAGAGAGAGAGAAGAAGAGTATTCTACTACTTAACTACTTCCTTATTTCAGCTCTTCTTTAAAACGGTAAGGCGTGTTATTCTTTCTTATTCATGAAGAGAACTGTTGTTGTTTAATTTCTTATTATTCTGTTGGAATAACCTGTATACGCGGTCTACCCTATACTTGGTGACATTCTTCTGTTATTCTGTTGGAACATCCTGTCTATGTTTTTTACACCGGACCTGGTTCAGTTTTTATTATTATTTTGTTGGAACATCCTGTCTGTGTGTTTTACACCGGACCTGGCTCCGTCTTGTTATTATTCTGTTGGAACATCCTGTCTGTGTGTTTTACACCGAACCTGGTTCCATTATTTATTATTCTGTGGGAATATCCTGTCTGTGCGTTTATGCCGGACCTGGTTCTATTATTTATTATTCTGTCAGAATATCCTGTCTGTACGTTTACGCCGGACCTGGTTCTATTATTTATTATTCTGTTGGAATAACCTGTCTGTGCGGTCTATCGCATGCCGGGTGATTTCTTTTGTTATTCCATTCTTTATTATACTTAGTTGGTTAAGTTTTGACTTCTATACTCCATGAAATTAGTGTAATATCCTTGATAATTACGGTTCATCCAGTATCTTTTCATGAAAATATTCTTCTAAGTATTCTTGAATTTTACTCCACAAAGCAGTATCATGTTGACATTTTGGACGTTGTTAATTCTTAGATAAATTAATTCTTGAACTTGTTTTATTGAATTCTTATATCATTGTCATCATCCTCATGTTTATAAAATGTTGAAAGTCATATGTGGCCTGTAGTGCATAGATGGACTTGGTATGATTATGACCAGGGATTATTCAGTATAATCATGACCGTAATTGCAAATAATGTGGTAAAAGTCCTCATTGGCCCGTAGTGCATTGATGGACAGTTGTTGGCATGATCATGACCATTAATGAATACATGAATATCCTTGGCCGTAGTGCAGGGGTGATTCGATGATGTGGATTATTTTATTAAGCTGATTCCGAGCGATAACAGTGTTGAAAAACCTTTTAAATCATAAAAGATAGTAGAGTTTATTTTCTACTTGACTCTTTTAATAGATTGCTTGTTCCGCTGCAGTTAAACTTGATGTCTATTATATTTTATCAGTTTAACATTGTTGAAGGCTAATGATAATTTATTCTGCATTATCTTAGTCATAATATTTCTTACTAGGCTAGTTGAGCTCACCCTTTCTTTCACTGTTCTCTTCAGGAATTGAGAACGTAGCTGGGACAAGTCGGGGAATGGAGTGATGGTCCGAATGATAGCATTAGTTAGTAGTCCTCACTATTCTATGTAACAGTGTGTTAATAAATATAATGAGGACTCCTTTTGAGTATGGATACTCTCTAGTAGACAATATTTGTATTCAAACTCATAGTTTATGTTTTGTCATATTGCACACGACAGTTGTATTATTAAGTTGTATTTGAATTCTGTACCATGTATCTGACGACCCAAGATGGGTGATGTATACCTAATTTTGGGGACGTCACAGTTGGTGGAGACACTGAAAACTCTCGGACGGTCACCGCTAAACAGTTCAAGGAGCTGGGACCACCAGAGTTTAAGGGAGAGCCAAAATCACTTATAGCAGAAACATGGATAAAGCAGATTACCAAGATATTTGATGACTTGGGATGCTCCGAGGAGCAAAAGGTTCCCTTTGCCGCCTTTATGTTGCGAGGAGAGGCAGATTACTGGTGGGAATCGATTAAGCCTACTCAACCTACCGCACTGAAGATGTCTTGGGAGAAGTTCCAAGAGCTGTTCAATGACAAATACTTTCCCGAAAGTGTTCGTCACATGAAGGAGGTGGAGTTCATCAAATTGGAGCAGAATAATATGACCGTGTCGCAGTATGAGGCTAAATTTGTTGAGTTGTCCCGGTTTGCGTCCCACTTGGTGGATAATGAAGAGCAAATGACGCGAATGTTTTTGCGAGGTTTGAAACCTAAGATACGTTAACATCTTATTTCTCATAAACTGTGTTTGTATTCAGATGTTGTGAATAGGGCTCAGTTAGTGGAGTGCGATAACGAGTCAACGCAACCAAAAGAGAGCAGCCGGCAAAATGATAATACCAGTGAGAGCAGTCATCGAAGCAGTGACAACAAGCGTGGAGGGAATCAACAAGCCAGAAATGATAACCACTTCGGTGGTAATCAGGGCCAAAATATTGAGAATGGTCATTTCAAGAAGAGGAGATTCAACAATGATGGAAAGACGTCAGTACCAGCACCCATTGTTAAGGAAGGAGAATGACCACCTATCATATGTTTCAAATGCGGAGGGGAGGGGCACATCAGTCCAAACTGCGCGATGACGTCTAAAGCATGTTATAATTGTGGAAGAGAAGGTCATTTAGCTCGATTTTATCATTTACCAAAAACAAGTTCATCCAAGATGGAGACACCAAAGGCCGTCCCAAAAAAGTCAAAACCGGTAGTACAAGGGAGAGCGTTTGTTGTGACCTCCCAGAAAGCAAGGAACCCGAATGAGGTCATCACGGGTAAGCTTATCATAAACTCTAACGAAGTCTATACTTTATTTGATACCGGTTCTACCCATTCTTTTATTTCTCCTACTTGAGCTCATCGATTAAATTTGACTCCGGAGAAATTAGACTTTGACTTATCTGTTGAAACTCTATTGGGAGAAACCTTCATTACGTCCACGGTTTATAAGTCTTGTTTGGTTCAAGTTGGTACCCACACATTACCTGTCGATCTGATTTCATTAAAAATACTTGCATTTGACGTGATTCTAGGGATTGATTGGTTAACTACTCATCATGCAAAAATTGATTATTTTTGTAAGGTTGTTAGCTTTCATATTCCTAGTCGACCTATTATGCGAATTCAAGCAACCAAACCATTAAAATCAATCGCTGTCATCTCAAGCCATAAAGCTATTCGTTTATTGAAAAACGGATGTCAAGCTTTCTTAGCTCATGTCACGGATCTAAATAAAAATATATCAGTTTTGAATGGTATTTCTATTGTTAATAAATTCCCTGACGTATTCCCTAAAAAACTTCCTGGCCTACCCCCAGAGCGTGAAATTGAATTTTGTATCGACCTTGAACCCGGTACAAAACCCATTTCCAAAGCCCCATATCGAATGGCTCCTATTGAACTTCAGGAGTTAAAGATCCAACTGCAGGAATTGTTAGACATTGGCTTTATTCGTCCTAGTACTTCTCCTTGGGGTGCTCCTGTTCTATTCGTGAAGAAGAAAGATGAAAGTATGCGACTTTGTATTGATTATCAGGAGTTGAATCATGTCACCATCAAAAACAGGTACCCATTGCCACGTATTGATGACCTGTTTGACCAGTTGAAAGGAGCAAAATTCTTTTCAAATATCGATCTTCGTTCTGGATATCATCAGCTGAAGGTTAGAACTGAGGATATTCCAAAGACGGCTTTCAGAACTCGGTACGGGCATTATGAATTTCTAGTCATGTCCTCTGAATTGACTAATGCTCATGCTGCCTTCATGGATATGATGAACCGGGTATTCAAGGAATATTTGGATCACTTTGTGGTCGTCTTTATTGATGACATCCTTATTTATTCCAAAAGTCGTGAAGATCATGAGCAACACTTGAGGCTGGTACTCCAAAAGCTTCGTGAATACAAGCTTTATGCCAAGTTGAAGAAATGCGAGTTATGGCTTGAGGAAGTAGCATTCCTTGGGCACGTGGTATCAAGACATGGAATATATGTTGACCCGACAAAGATTGAACCTATTCAAAGCTGGGAGCAATCTAAATCAATGACCGAAGTACGTAGCTTTCTTGGTTTAGCTGGTTATTATTGGAGATTCGTGGAAGGATTTTCTCGAATCGCTACTCCATTAACTCAGCTGACTCAGAAAGATACAAAGTTTAGTTGGAGCGAAGAATGTGAGAAGAGTTTTCAAGAACTCAAGAGGAGACTCATTTCAGCACCTGTTCTAACAATACCATCTGGCTCAGAGGGATTTGTCATCTATAGTGATACTTCGAGCAAAGGGTTGGGATGCGTTCTCATGCAACATGGAAAAGTCATAGCCTATGCATCAAGATAACTCAAGGAATATGAGAGGAATTATCCTACTCATGATCTAGAGTTGGCAGCTGTTGTCTTTGCACTTAAAATTTGGAGGCATTACTTGTATGGGGAGAAGGTGGAGATCTTTACGGATCATAAAAGCCTCAAATATTTATTCACTCAAAAGGAACTCAACATGCGACAACGACGTTGGCTTGAACTGTTGAAAGATTATGATCATACCATTCAATACCATCCTAGAAAAGCGAACGTGGTAGCTGACGCATTGAGTAGAAGATCATATGCAAGTACGAGTGCGATATTGTCAACATAAAGGCCCATTTTGTGTGATTTGCAAAGGATGGAGATAGAGTTAAAGACTCCAGGGACCCATGTGATGATGGCGAATATACGAGTAGAACCGACTTTAATCGTTTAAGTTAAAGCTGCTCAAGCTACAGACCTGCAGCTGATGCGTATGAGGAAGAAAGTGCTAGAAGGTGCTATGCCGGAAGCAATAATCGATGAAGAAGGAATACTTTGAGTCAACTCCAAACTTTGTGTTCCTAACAACCCTGATTTAAAGTATGAAATTACGATGGAGGCGCACAACACACCGTTTGCAATCCATCCAGGAAGTACCAAAATGTATCATGATCTTCGTCATACATTTTGGTGGAGCAATATGAAGAGAGAGATAACGCTGTTTATCTCAAGGTGTCTAACTTGTCAACGAGTCAAAGTGGAGCATGTGAGGACCCCAAACTCGGATACTTGAAACCCGAACTCGGTTCTTCACGATACCATTTCTATGAGCGGAATAATACTAATAATAATAACAATAATATAAAAGATCAAATTAATTTACATAATTATCAGAGTCTAACTCCCAAGTACGAAACCTTTAAACATTCATTACAACCCATGATAGATAATATATATCATAATTGTCTTAATAACATTAAACTATTACATAACATAGTAATTCGTTCATTCAGCAACCTTCCCTTTTCCTTTGTTCTTAGCAGAGTTCTCTGGTCGTTCGCACTTAGCTGAAAACATTTAAATTTAAGCAAGGATGAGCATTTGAGTGCCCAGCAAGCAATAGCAATTATATATATATATATATACGCTGAAAGGATTTAAATGTTTTCTTTATACTATTCTTCTACAACAAGTCAATAGTTGTGAAGTATTCTGAACCGATAATAATAACATAACAACTCTCTTTCAAATTTTTGAAACTACATAATGACTATATCTGGGGTTATGGTGACATGCCATGAACATTGTTTTTATTTTCGAAAAGGTTAAACAGAAATTCATTTGTAAACCGTCATAACTTACGGGCACGGGAGTGATCAGCCCGTTATGCCCTGCATTGATCAATACTACATTGCTAGAACGATATTATCGTTCATCCTTTGTCCGCCGGAGCGCATAAAAATTTTCTCGTGTAGGGATGTTCATACCTGTCTGGGTTCTAAATCAAAGGTTTTATCTTGTTCAACAATAATCTATAATTCAATATTTCTGTATACGGGTAATTGACAAATGTATATCAACATGTGATTAAATACAATGATTATCCAAGTGGGGACACTTGTTTAACCACTTCTAGAAATTAACGAACAAAATATATATGTCCGAATTATCATATACTAACATGTTGATATTCAATGAGCTTATATAATATAAAGTTCATAATCTGTACAATAATAATATAGTTTAGAAACATTCTTACTCACATCCATTGCATAAAGAAAATGCAAAGGTTAGATACTTGCCTGAAGCGCTGCTTACAACTTGTAATTAAGATCTATCGCTTATCTCACGACCTATCATTAATAAGATAGTTCTTTCGATTAGAACAACATACTATAACACATAACACTGCTTATTGCAGTCAACACATAACCTAATCACATTAGCACCTATGTTTAATAACCATTGAATCACAAATAATCACTTATACAATCAAAATATCTAAGTCCAGATCAATTTCTGAAACATGTCGGTTTACCGACAATTTTATCGGGTAATTATCGAGTCTAAGACTCTATACTATAACTTAACATCAGTACGTATCAGTCATATTATTTTTAAATGACTCAATAAAATTTTAAAACATTTATTATAATTTATAATAAATTTTCAAACATTGGAATCATATTTAAATGATTTAAATACCAATCAATTCTATTATAATAAATATTTAATTAGTATTAAACTATTAATGAAATCATTTCCAAAATATTAAAGTTATGTATAATAACTCAAAATACTTTTAAAGTATTAATATTACCCTTAAATGATTTTTAAAACATTTAAAATCATTTTTAAATAATTTTCATTAATATTAAAGTATTAATGTTCTATTTATCAAAATATTAAAAGTCATTATTCATAACTTAAAATATTTTTAATTCATTTATATCCTTTTTAAATGATTTTTAAAGTAATAAAACCATTTATAAACTATTTATTTAATATAATTATTAAATAAATTTAATATCATAACTAATAACTTAATAATCATTAATATTTAATTATTAATAAAATTATCCTTTAAATATTAAAAGTTATATTTTATAACTTAAAATATTTTTAAACACTTTATTTTCATTTAATATGACTTTTAATATAATAAAATCATTTTTAATTAATTTATTTAATTCATTAAGTAAATAAATTAATTACCATTAATATTAATTTATTAATGAAATTTATCATAAAATATTAAAAGTCATTAAAAATAACTTAAAATATTTTCTTATATCATAATATAATTTTTAATGATTTTTTCTAATATTAAAATCATTTTTAAATAATTTATTTAATATTATAATTAAATAAATTATATACTTTTAATATTTCAAAAATATTAAATATTTATGAAATATATTAAAAATAATTAAAAACTAATTTTTGGAATTTTTAATAATTTTTAATAATTTATTTTGTATTTTTAATAATTAAAAACTAATTTTTTCTATTTAATAATTAATTTCTGAAAAATATTAAATAATCTGTCGCTAAAGACCACCTATAGCGACAGAACCGTCGCTATAGGTGTTCTTCATGTTCTTGGCCAAACCCAGAAATTTATAGTCAGTTGCTAAGGTGTCACGTTTGACCAACAATAATTCAGTGTGTAGTGTGATTCTGGACCAACTAAGCATTAGAGCATGTAGTACTAGTGTAACACTTCAGGCTACAACAACAATCATGACCATACTACATAAACCGAACAAGATATGGCCTTCCCAAAAACCTTGTCAGAGCTGTTCTTCATTTCTGGGTTTTCCAGAAATGAAGAACAGTTCATACTGCCTTCTCTCGATCTTTATATCTTGCAACACATGAACGAGTTTCGTGATCTTAGGCTTTCAGGTTGTAGAACACATGTAAGTCTAGAGATCCATTACATAAAATCATAATAACAACAACAAAATCAAAAGACATAAGCTGGTCAAACCTTGTCAAAGATCATGCACTTAAGTTTTCTGGGTTATCCAGAAAACTAAGTTCGTGATCTTCCGCCTGGTTTGACCATCCACTGACTTCGATCCACTAGATATTTAGGCGATATACAAGCTTAATCTTGAAGTCCATATACCATAGTACAAACATATTACAACATCAACAACAAATAAACTAACACCTGCAAGATCCAAGGCAATGAATCTACTGCCAGACATGTTCTAGAAGCTTTCTGGGTAACCCAGAAATGGTCCGGTCAATGCCGGTCAACATGGTTTGACCACTAATAACTTTCTACTGGCTTACGATCTGACTTTGGTTCCAGTTTCAGATCAAAGATCTTATAGCATACTACCAGATCAAAGCTTAAAAACACAAAAACACATAACATGACGAGATCTATAGGACCTGACATTCACTGTCAGAAACAACAAAAATAAATTTCCAGATTTGGGAAATCTTCAAATCCGAGCCTCTAGATGTTATGGATCTAACATCTAGCAACCCAGATCATCATTAGACATCTTATATGACACATTTAACACAAAAAAAAACAACATCAAAGATCAGATCATGGACAGAAATTAAAGCTAGGATTTTATACCTTCTTGATCGATTTCTGATTTTGTGTTGCTGATTTGTTTATGGTGGACGTGGGGCTGTGTTTTGGGACTAAAATGCTAAGAAATTTCGTGGGTTTTAGTGAGAGAGACTCAAGGATGTGAGTTTGTGCAAAATAAGTGGCCAAATGGGATTTTTCTCTCTCCAATTCTATATATACACTTGTTAGATGCATGAATGGCTGATGAAAGTAGCTTGTGGCTGTCATTTTCAGCACATGGAGTTGTTGGGTTTGGTTCACCAACTAAACCTAATGTCAAAACCTACATATTAGCCAAAATAATGTAACTAGGGGCAATATGGTCAATTGGTAATTCATTAAATGGCATACTTGAAACTTGGCAAACCCTTAGGGTTTAACCCTTAGGGTTTAACCCTAAGGTTTTCCAACATTTACTTTTCTAGAATTACATTTTAGGGTTTACACAAAAATAAATAAAATCAAATAAAAAATTAAATAAAATTTTAGTTTCCTAAAATTTTGAAATTAGGATTTTCTAATTGTGATTAATTTTATAATTACCTTATACAGGAACATTAGGGTTTAAATCATATAATTATCATTAACTTTGCTAAAATAGCAATCAGGGTTTATAAATGGTAATTAAGTTTTATAATTTCTAATTAGGGTTACTAATTATAGAAATTAGGGTTTCTAGAAATTAATATTTCAAAATATTAACTGGGGTTTACCTAATTATGCATAAAATCACATAACATCGCTACATAATAATCTCGAACTCATAATTGAGTTTCAAACTAGGGTTTAACACTTAAAATAGGGTTTTTAATAAATTTATTAGGGTTTCTAAAACTTTAATTAGGGTTTACCTAATTAATCACTTAATACACAACATAAAACATATAACATAGTTATATAACAGTCCTAAGCTCACAATTGATTTTCAATTTAGAGTTTCCCTAAGTAAAATTAGGGTTTAACCAATTAATACTAGGGTTTTGAAATTAAACACCATAATTGACCAATTATCATCAATACGTACATGCAGTACATATTCATAGCACTGAAAAATCAAAATATAATTAATATTATATTATTATTCTCATACCTTGGCAATAATCCAAAATTAGGGTTTGGATTCCATATCTGATTTATTCTTCATATTTAACCTTAATAATTAAGGTAAAATATTTACTTTAATAATCCATACAAAAATTCATATAATAAAATAATCATTATAATTATTCTAAAAATCACTCCATATATTAATTAAATAATATATGATTATATATTTCGTGGAAAATAATTAATAAAAATATTTCTACCTTAAAATTAATTATTATAAGAATATACCTTATAAAAATCAATAATTCTAAAATAAATTCATTTGTAAATATTTATGTAATAAATATATTTTTATTTACCACATAAATACATATACACATAATCTTGTACAAATCCTCATCCTTAATATAAAAAAAAAAGTTATTCACAAAATTTCTTATTTATTTATATAGAAAATATCGGGTTGTTACATTCACCCTCCCTTATAAAGATTCCGTCCTCGGAATCACCGTTTAAAAACCTATACATACCTGGTACATAACATGCACAATCATTGTAAGTAGATCTCGATCAACTTTGATCGAACTGTTCTTTAACTATTCACATGAAGCTTGTCTTTCTGATTACATGGAAAAAAATTGGTTTCTAAAAGAACTCAAATTCCTCCTCAAAATTTCTTTATAAAATAATTTACTATATATAGGAAAATCATGCATTAGAAAATAAAAGGCGTACGAATAATACCTGGAGTTGCATTGCCAGCTGCTGTCGTGTCCTGGACTGTCATGTTGTAGACCCTTGCCGTAGATTTTGTTGGCTTGCTTGACGAAGTCGGTCCTGTGATTGCTAACGTTCCACTGCCAGTGCCCATGTTCACACTTCCTGTCTCCACCCTCCTCTTTGGACAATCTTTCACCCTGTGCTCTGTCGATCCGCATATAAAACATCCACTATTCATCCTAGGATTGGGGCAGTTGGGAGAAATATGGCCCTCCTGTCCGCACTTATAGCAAACAAATTTTCCTTGCAAACACTCCCCCGAGTGATTCTTCCCACATGTCTTACATGGCACTATCTGTTTCTTAACACCTTCCTGTTTCACTTGTACACTTGTAAAACTGCTCACCTTCCTCTTACTATCACCACTCCTGCTCCCACTATTAATTTCCACCTTCCTAGCTCCTTCTATCTTACCCTTATTCTTCCTCTCCTTATTGTAAAGGCTCATGGCCTCACTTCCCTCCTCAGCTATGATCGCTTTCTCCATGAGTGCTGCAAATGTAGGAATTTGCAACACCGCCACTTTGTTATAGAGCCAGGGTTTCAATCCCAGCTCAAACCTTCTAGCTTTCCTAGCCTCCGTATCAACTTGATGCGGAGCAAACCTAGCTAACTCATTGAATTTGGCGGCGTATTCAGACACCGTCATATTCTCCTGCTTCAACTCTAAAAATTTAACCTCCATCCTCGCCTGCATACTTGGTGAAAAATAATTTTCAAAAAACAAAGTTTTAAATCTATCCCATGTGACTACACCTTCACCTGCCCTAGCCTGATTCACTTCTCACCAAAAATTTGCTTCCCCCTTCATCATGTAAGTGGCAAAAGCAGTTTTATGCCCCTCATCTACCCTAGCTACCGTAAATGCTTTTTCAATTTCCTTAACCCAAATTTGAGCTTCTATAGGGTCAGTTGTACCTTTGAATTCTGGTGGTCCTACAGCCTTAAAGTCTTTGAAGTTCGCTAAGCGGTTGCCCGGCTGGTTTCCAGCGACCGGTATTCCCTGTTGCATAGCCTGAGCTAACATGTTCACAAATTGCTGTATCGGATCTGGTTGTTGTTGTCCCTCAACGTTGTTGACAGATTCCTCTGCCCTTTGATTGCGAGTTCGACGTCTTGGCGGCATTATCTGATTGAAAAAAATCATAATTTAACTTACATTCTAAACCTTATCACATAAGTTTAATATTTTAAACTTATTTCATCATTTCTCAAACATAGATTCATATTCATTTAACGAATATTTTACATAGCACAAAATGCTTTGAACTTCAGCTATCCCTTTATGACCTCAAAAGTCGGGATTTACAGTCTTGACTTAATACAAAAGTTGGAAACATTACATTACACAAACGTACTTATCATATGTATTATATTAAACACTCCTACACAACAGAACCTATACTACCTATTTATTACACCTTTTCCTTGGACATTCTCTCGCCTGATGACCTTCTATACCACAGACATAACATGCTCCTTTTTTGTAGTCAGGACAGTACGGAGTGGTATGTCCTTCATAGCCACAAAGATAACAAATTCCTTTCCATTTCTTCTTATTGGATTTTCCTAAATCATGGTCTTCTATCTTTCTTTTCCCCTTCTTATTCGGAGCTGCACACGATGTGTTGCTTGTAGCTCCCATCTGACCAATTTGGATTTTAAGCTTATCTTGTCCTTCCAATATTTCTATTAACGCTTGACGCAACTGACTATTCAACAGCCTTTCTATCTCCCACAGCCTTTCCAGAGAAGAAACCTTGTTCTTCAGATTATGCACTTCCGTTGATACTTGATCAGCTTCAACTTTAGTGTCTGAATCACTATCTGACAACTCCACCATCTCCGGATCTTGTACTACGTTTTCTACGATAACCACATCGTCTGAATTGTGTTCATCAAGAGCCTCTATTTCAGCTACCGGCTTCGATATTGGCTCCTTCTTTACTATCCGAGGGTAATCGAATCCTTTTTCACCTGACATCTACACACATAAATTATCCTAATTAGCATATAGTATATACACACAACAAATAAGAGTTTTATACAAGTTATCTTTTATTTAGTTTGACGATGAATTTAGTCAATTCATCTCTTTTTAAACTCTATATGAGTTATTTATATTTTTAACGTTTCCCTCTGTTCTAAGGTTATTGCCTAAGGTCTAGCCCACCTAAGGTTTCTAACCCTATAGCTCTGATACCAACCTGTGAGGACCCCAAACTCGGATACTTGAAACCCGAACTCGGTTCTTCACGATACCATTTCTATGAGCGGAATAATACTAATAATAATAACAATAATATAAAAGATCAAATTAATTTACATAATTATCAGAGTCTAACTCCCAAGTACGAAACCATTAAACATTCATTACAACCCATGATATATAATATATATCATAATTGTCTTAATAACATTAAACTATTACATAACATAGTAATTCGTTCATTCAGCAACCTTCCCTTTTCCTTTGTTCTTAGCAGAGTTCTCTGGTCGTTCGCACTTAGCTGAAAACATTTAAATTTAAACAAGGATGAGCATTTGAGTGCCCAGCAAGCAATAGCAATTATATATATATATACGCTGAAAGGATTTAAATGTTTTCTTTGTACTATTCTTCTACAACAAGTCAATAGTTGTGAAGTATTCTGAACCGATAATAATAATATAACAACTCTCTTTCAAATTTTTGAAACTACATAATGACTATATCTGGGGTTATGGTGACATGCCATGAACATTGTTTTCATTTTCGAAAAGGTTAAACAGAAATTCATCTGTAAACCGTCATAACTTACGGGCACGGGGGTGATCAGCCCGTTATGCCCTGCATTGATCAATACTACATTGCTAGAACGATATTATCGTTCATCCTTTGTCCGCCGGAGCGCATAAAAATTTTCCCGTGTAGGGATGTTCATACCTGTCTGGGTTCTAAATCAAAGGTTTTATCTTGTTCAACAATAATCTATAATTTAATATTTCTGTATACGGGTAATTGACAAATGTATATCAACATGTGATTAAATACAATGATTATCCAAGTGGGGACACTTGTTTAACCACTTCTAGAAATTAACGAACAGAATATATATGTCTGAATTATCATATACTAACATGTTGATATTCAATGAGCTTATATAATATAAAGTTCATAATCTGTACAATAATAATATAGTTTAGAAACATTCTTACTCACATCCATTGCATAAAAAAAATGCAAATGTTAGATACTTGCCTGAAGCGCTGCTTACAACTTGTAATTAAGATCTATCGCTTATCTCACGACCTATCATTAATAAGATAGTTCGTTCGATTAGAACAACGTACTATAACACATAACACTGCTTATTGCAGTCAACACATAACCTAATCACATTAGCACCTATGTTTAATAACCATTGAATCACAAATAATCACTTATACAATCAAAATATCTAAGTCCAGATCAATTTCTGAAACATGTCGGTCTACCGACAATTTTATCGGGTAATTATCGAGTGTAAGACTCTATACTATAACTTAATATCAGTACGTATCAGTCATATTATTTTTAAATGACTCAATAAAATTTTAAAACATTTATTATAATTTATCATAAATTTTCAAACATTGGAATCATATTTAAATGATTTAAATACCAATCAATTCTATTATAATAAATATTTAATTAGTATTAAACTATTAATGAAATCATTTCCAAAATATTAAAGTTATGTATAATAACTCAAAATACTTTTAAAGTATTAATATTACCCTTAAATGATTTTTAAAACATTTAAAATCATTTTTAAATAATTATCATTAATATTAAAGTATTAATGTTCTATTTATCAAAATATTAAAAGTCATTATTCATAACTTAAAATATTTTTAATTCATTTATATCCTTTTTAAATGATTTTTAAAGTAATAAAACCATTTATAAACTATTTATTTAATATAATTATTAAATAAATTTAATATCATAACTAATAACTTAATAATCATTAATATTTAATTATTAATAAAATTATCCTTTAAATATTAAAAGTTATATTTTATAACTTAAAATATTTTTAAACACTTTATTTTCATTTAATATGATTTTTAATATAATAAAATCATTTTTAATTAATTTATTTAATTCATTTAGTAAATAAATTAATTACCATTAATATCAATTTATTAATGAAATTTATCATAAAATATTAAAAGTCATTAAAAATAACTTAAAATATTTTCTTATATCATAATATAATTTTTAATGATTTTTTCTAATATTAAAATCATTTTTAAATAATTTATTTAATATTATAATTAAATAAATTATATACTTTTAATATTTCAAAAATATTAAATATTTATAAAATATATTAAAAATAATTAAAAACTAATTTTTGGAATTTTTAATAATTTTTAATAATTTATTTTGTATTTTTAATAATTAAAAACTAATTTTTTCTATTTAATAATTAATTTCTGAAAAATATTAAATAATCTGTCGCTAAAGACCACCTATAGCGACAGAACCGTCGCTATAGGTGTTCTTTATGTTCTTGGCCAAACCCAGAAATTTATAGTCAGTTGCTAAGGTGTCACGTTTGACCAACAATAATTCAGTGTGTAGTGTGATTCTGGACCAACTAAGCATTAGAGCATGTAGTACTAGTGTAACACTTCAGGCTACAACAACAATCATGACCATACTACATAAACCGAACGAGATCTGGCCTTCCCAAAAACCTTGTCAGAGCTGTTCTTCATTTCTGGGTTTTCCAGAAATGAAGAACAGTTCATACTGCCTTCTCTCGATCTTTATATCTTGCAACACATGAACGAGTTTCGTGATCTTAGGCTTTCAGGTTGTAGAACACATGTAAGTCTAGAGATCCATTACATAAAATCATAATAACAACAACAAAATCAAAAGACATAAGCTGGTCAAACCTTGTCAAAGATCATGCACTTAAGTTTTCTGGGTTACCCAGAAAACTAAGTTCGTGATCTTCCGGCCTGGTTTGACCATCCACTGACTTCGATCCACTAGATATTTAGGCGATATACAAGCTTAATCTTGAAGTGCATATACCATAGTACAAACATATTACAACATCAACAACAAATAAACTAACACCTGCAAGATCCAAGGCAATGAATCTACTGCCAGACATGTTCTAGAAGCTTTCCGGGTAACCCAGAAATGGCCCGGTCAATGCCGGTCAACGTGGTTTGACCACTAATAACTTTCTACTGGCTTACGATCTTACTTTGGTTCCAGTTTCAGATCAAAGATCTTATAGCATACTACCAGATCAAAGCTTAAAAACACAAAAACACATAACATGACGAGATCTATAGGACCTGACATTCACTGTCAGAAACAACAAAAATAAATTTCCAGATTTGGGAAATCTTCAAATCCGAGCCTCTAGATGTTATGGATCTAACATCTAGCAACCTAGATCATCATTAGACATCTTATATGACACATTTAACACAAAAAAAAACAACATCAAAGATCAGATCATGGACAGAAATTAAAGCTAGGGTTTTATACCTTCTTGATCGATTTCTGATTTTGTGTTGCTGATTTGTTTATGGTGGACATGGGGCTGTGTTTTGGGACTAAAATGCTAAGAAATTTCGTGGGTTTTAGTAAGAGAGACTCAAGGATGTGAGTTTGTGCAAAATAAGTGGCCAAATGGGATTTTTCTCTCTCCAATTCTATATATACACTTGTTAGATGCATGAATGGCTGATGAAAGTAGCTTGTGGCTGTCATTTTCAGCACATGGAGTTGTTGGGTTTGGTTCACCAACTAAACCTAATGTCAAAACCTACATATTAGCCAAAATAATGTAACTAGGGGCAATATGGTCAATTGGTAATTCATTAAATGGCATACTTGGAACTTGGCAAACCCTTAGGGTTTAACCCTTAGGGTTTAACCCTAAGGTTTTCCAACATTTACTTTTCTAGAATTACATTTTAGGGTTTACACAAAAATAAATAAAATCAAATAAAAAATTAAATAAAATTTTAGTTTCCTAAAATTTTGAAATTATGATTTTCTAATTGTGATTAATTTTATAATTACCTTATACAGGAACATTAGGGTTTAAATCATATAATTATCATTAACTTTGCTAAAATAGCAATCACGGTTTATAAATGGTAATTAAGTTTTATAATTTCTAATTAGGGTTACTAATTATAGAAATTAGGGTTTCTAGAAATTAATATTTCAAAATGTTAACTGGGGTTTACCTAATTATGCATAAAATCACATAACATCGCTACATAATAATCTCGAACTCATAATTGAGTTTCAAACTAGGGTTTAACACTTAAAATATGGTTTTTAATAAATTTATTAGGGTTTCTAAAACTTTAATTAGGGTTTACCTAATTAATCACTTAATACACAACATAAAACATATAACATAGTTATATAACAGTCCTAAGCTCACAATTGATTTTCAATTTAGAGTTTCCCTAAGTAAAATTAGGGTTTAACCAATTAATACTAGGGTTTTGAAATTAAACACCATAATTGACCAATTATCATCAATACGTACATGCAGTACATATTCATAGCACTGAAAAATCAAAATATAATTAATATTATATTATTATTCTCATACCTTGGCAATAATCCAAAATTAGGGTTTGGATTCCATATCTGATTTATTCTTCATATTTAACCTTAATAATTAAGGTAAAATATTTACTTTAATAATCCATACAAAAGTTCATATAATAAAATAATTATTATAATTATTCTAAAAATCACTCTATATATTAATTAAATAATATATGATTATATATTTCGTGGAAAATAATTAATAAAAACATTTCTACCTTAAAATTAATTATTATAAGAATATACCTTATAAAAATCAATAATTCTAAAATAAATTCATTTGTAAATATATATGTAATAAATATATTTTTATTTACCACATAAATACATATACACATAATCTTGTACAAATCCTCATCCTTAATATAAAAAAAAATAAATTTATTCACAAAATTTCTTATTTATTTATATAGAAAATATCGGGTTGTTACAGAGCATCAAGTACCAAAAGGTCCATTGCAACCACTTGAAATTCCAAAATGGAAGTGAGAGCACATTACCATGGATTTTGTTACCGATCTTCCTAGGGTTTCTCAAGGTATTGATGCGATTTGGGTCATTGTTGATAGATTGACCAAGTCTGCACATTTCTTACCGATACGAGAAACTTATACACTTGAACGTCTTGCTCGTATGTACATAAACGAGATTATAAGACTGCATGGTATGCCAGTATCCATTGTTTCTGACCGAGACCTAAGATTCATTTCACGATTTTGGGTTAGTTTATAAAAAGCTATGGGCACGGATTTACGATTTAGTTCAACATATCATCCTCAGACGGACGGACAATTAGAGAGGACTATTCAAACTCTTGAAGATCTATTAAGACTCTGTGTCCTTGATTTTAAGGGAAGTTGGGACAAGTTCTTACCATTGGTGGAGTTTTCCTACAACAACAGTTATCAAGCAAGTATTGGCATGGCTCCATTCGAATCATTGTACGGAAGAAAATGTCGTTCTCCAGTATGCTGGGATGAGGTGGGTGAAGCAACGTTGTTGGGACCGGAGTTGGTACGTATGACTACAGAAAAGATTCAAACGATCCGACAACGTATAAAAACCTCACAAGATCGACAAAAGAGTTATGCTGATCTTCATCGAAAGGACGTAGAATTTGATGTAGGAGATCATGTGTTCTTACGTGTTGCTCAATGGAAAGGAGTTACGAGATTTGGAAAGAGAGGAAAGCTCAATCCTCGATTCATCGGTCCATTTTTAATCCTCGATCGAGTAAGAACTGTGGCTTATAGACTCGCTTTACCGCCAAGTATGTCTCGTGTTCATAATATTTTTCACATATCCATGTTATGCAAATATGTGGAAGACCTGAACCACATTATTGAGTTAGAACCGGACGAAATAGCGGAGGATTTGACGTATGAAGAAGTTCCTGTTCAAATCTTGGATAAGAAGGAACATATTCTACGTTCCAAGGTTATACCTCAAGTTAAAGTTTTGTAGAGAAATCACGATATTGAGGAAATGACTTGGGAGTTAGAATCTGAAATGAAATTAAGGTATCCTTACCTCTTCGACATACCAGGTACGTACCCTAATTTCGAGGGCGAAATTTCGTAAGAAGGGGAGGTTGTAAGACCCCAACTTTTATAAATAAAGATGAATTTTCTATAAATATCATTTTTGAATATTATGAAGTTGATTTGATATAATGTTATAGTTGTGGGTAATATTTATAAATTTTGCAAAGTACGCAAATTGTTTATATAATATTCGATTGGTCGGGGAATATTCGTTTTAATAGGGAATATTCGTACAACGACAGAATCATTGGTGGACCGCAGAACAGAATTATTGTCGGATTGAGAAAACGACAAAAATATTTTATTAAACATAATGGCGGAAGTTTTACCATTGATACTATTGAACTACTCGGTAGTAAAAGTACAGTAATACGTGTGGTTGCATAGTAGCACACGGTATTGATTATTAATGCTTATGTGAGAAGTCACTCAGTTTGATTCAATTATTGTTAGTTAATAATATGAATTATTTAGCGATAATGACGTTTTGTTTTATTCGTATTATTAACGTAATAAAACAGAAACATCTTTTTATATAAAACAGAATACTTTATTAAAGTTATTCTATAAATAGAATATATTATATTTTATTTAAAAGATTTTTCTTTAAATATGGACCGTCAGATTAAAGTAATCAATCTGGACCGTTCATGGATTAGTTACTATGCATTCTATTTTTTTATAAATAGCAGCTCATTCCTTCATTATTTCTTACGAATTCACTGAACTCTAGAGAGAGAAATTATAGAGAGAGAGAAGAAGAGTATTCTACTACTTAACTACTTCCTTATTTCAGCTCTTCTTTAAAACGGTAAGGGGTGTTATTCTTTCTTATTCATGAAGAGAACTGTTGTTGTTCCATTTCTTATTATTCTGTTGGAATAACCTGTATACGCGGTCTACCCTATACTTGATGACATTCTTCTGTTATTCTGTTGGAACATCCTGTCTATGTGTTTTACACCCAACCTGGTTCCATTTTTATTATTATTCTGTTGGAACATCATGTCTGTGTGTTTTACACCGGACCTGGTTCCATTATTTATTATTCTGTCGGAATATCCTGTCTGTGCGTTTACGCCGGACCTGGTTCTATTATTTATTATTCTGTCGAAATATCCTGTCTGTGCGTTTACGCCGGACCTGATTCTATTATTTATTATTCTGTTGGAATAACCTGTCTGTGCGGTCTATCGCATGCCGGGTGATTTCTTTTGTTATTCCATTCTTTATTATACTTAGTTGGTTAAGTTTTCACTTCTATACTCCATGAAATTAGTGGAATATCCTTGATAATTGCGGTTCATCCAGTATCTTTTCATGAAAATATTCTTCTAAGTATTCCTAAATTTTACTCCACAAAGCAGTATCATGTTGACAATTTAGACGTTGTTAATTCTTGGATAAATTAATTCTTGAACTTGTTTTATTGAATTCTTATATCATTGTCATCATCCTCATGTTTATAAAATGTTGAAAGTCATCTGTGGCCTGTAGTGCATAGATGGACTTGGTATGATTATGACCAGGGATTATTCGGTATAATCATGACCGTAATGTTACAAATAATGTGGTAAAAGTCCTCATTGGCCCGTAGTGCATTGATGGACAGTTGTTGGCATGATCATGACCATTAATGAATACACGAATATCCTTGGCCGTAGTGCAGGGGTGATTCGATGATGTGGATTATTTTATTAAGCTGAGTCCCAGCGATAACAGTGTTGAAAAACCTTTTAAATCATAAAAGGTAGTAGAGTTTATTTTCTACTTGTCTCTTTTAATGGATTGCTTGTTCCACTGCTGTTAAACTTGATGTCTATTATATTTTATCTGTTTAACATTGTTGAAGGCTAATGATAATTTATTCTGCATTATCTTAGTCATAATATTTCTTACTGGGCTAGTTGAGCTCACCCTTTCTTTCACTGTTCTCTTCAGGAATTGAGAACATAGTTGGGGCAAGTCGGGGAACGGAGTGATGGTCCGAATGATAGCATTAGTTAGTAGTCCTCACTATTCTATGTAATAGTGTGTTAATAAATGTAATGAGGACTCCTTTTGAGTATGGATACTCTCTAGTAGACAATATTTGTATTCAAACTCACAGTTTATGTTTTGTCATATTGTACACGACAGTTGTATTATTAAGTTGTATTTGAATTCTATACCATGTATCTGACGACCCAAGATGGGTGATGTATACCTAATTTTGGGGGCGTCACAAGCAGGTAAAGCCATCAGGTTGAAGGTTAAGTTTGCTTCGGCGTGCTAACATTTTCCTAAAAATAGAGGGCTAAGTTAGAATTGAAAATCACACCAGAATTCATAAGTTTTCTTTCTTTCTCTCTCTAGATTATTGAGTGTATTTTGTGAGTATTTAGATACTTTGAGAGTTGCTATTCAGCACAAGTTTCATTCAGCCTCATATCTGATATTCAGTCAGAAGTACAGTTATTTTGAAGTAAGGGATATTATTTTCTTCAATATCATTATGCTAAAATATTGATATGAGTTTTTTTTATCAAATTTAAAACTTTTTGTGTCGGGGTTACTATTCACGTATACGGCACTATTCACGTATACGTCACTATTCACGAATATGACACTATTCACCGAAAAATAAAATTTTCCCTTTTTATCCAAGATATCTATTATGGTTACTATCTTTGATTGTATCCATGTTTTTATCTTTATTTTTGAATTCTGCTTCACAATTGATTATTATGAAGTATTATTGATCTTGGATAAACTGTTATACGAATCCCTACTATTTGTCCTTCTGTCTCACTGGATTCGTTTTCTTTAAGATATTTTTCATCATCCTCAATCTTAAATGATGATATTACTGAATATCTTTGGCCTGTAGTGCAAAGATGTATGATTACCTGATGAATATCTTTGGCTTGTAGTGCAAAGATGAACAGGTGTTGAGATAAACATGACTGACTGGTGATACAAATGAATATCTTTGGCCTGTAGTGCAAAGATGAATATTTGGTTAAAGATGATTATTAATTGATGTTACAGGGATAAAATATTGATGATGGACTTTTAAATCTTAGCAGATAGTAGAATTCATTCTCTACTTGACTCTTTTAATGGTTTGCTGTTTCCGCTGCAGTTGTTGATCTAAAACTTGTTGTCAATTATTTTCTATCAGATTTTTTACCTGTTGAATACTAATGATAATTTGTTGAATATTATCTTAGTTATAATATTCTTTACTAGGCTAGTTGAGCTCACCCTTTTCCTTTTTGTTCCATTTTTCTTCTCAGGAGGTGAGAACATAGCAGGATCTAGTCGGGGTATGGAGTGATGGTTCTAGAAAGATATTTTAGCAGTCCTCACTATTTCTGTAAAATAGTGTTTGAATAATTGTAATGAGGACTTATTTGAGTGTGGATATTGTCTAGCAGACAATATTTGTATTTAAACTCACAGTATGTGTTGTCGTATTTTGCACGACAATTGTATTATTGAAGTTGTAGTTTATTTCTGTACCATGTATTTGGCGACTCAGAATGGGTGATGTATACCTATTTTGGGGGCGTCACATATGTGACCAGGTGAGATAAAGACCAATGGCATCTAGCAGGAGGAAGATATGGAATGTGAATCTCCCCTGTAATGCTCCTGATAGCACACTCTCCCAAGTAGAGCTCCCAACCTCCCTCGGTCAAGAAGGGGATCCGACGAGTGGATAATGCATACTATACCCCGGTCAGAAAACTATCCAAAAAACCAACTATCAGATTATCCGTGGTGTGAGGGACCCATGTAATGATGTCGGCAGTCAACAACTCCAACTGTAAACTGACAACCCGAGCAGGGTGAAATTGAAAGATAAGTGGAAATTACTCACCAACAAAAATGGGTAAAATCCTAGCCAAGCCTCTGTCACGCCCTCTGAGCGTAGGTGCATCCCTTGAAGGAAATATACGAAAGTAAATGAGTCCCAGTCAAAGTCTCTGATGTAATCCACATCACAAGTAGCGCTGACAAGAGCAAAGGAGACCGTCGAGGAGTTGTCCACCATGAAATAACCCCTAATGATGATAAAAATTAATCGCTCAATGCGATCTCTATCCCTTTGATCAGCAGCCGGAGACTCGAATAAAGCTCCACTCGAAGCATCAATGCTTAAAGGGCCAGAACGAACAGCTTGACCTTTGAGGGCCGAAGGAAGAACTCCTAAGAAGGATCAAATTGTAGCTGGTTAAATTTTAGCCACCAAAGGCACCGGCTTCCCTGTAAACTCCAATCTAGTGATGAACCGCTAATGCATCGGTGTCATCATCACCTCACAGTCCATCAAATAGAGGGACTGAGTCTGGTTAAACAAGTGCTCAGAAGAAGAACTCAGATAACCCTAGGGGCAACAACAGGGAGTAATAGAAAAGAAAGGCTAAAAGCCCCAGGAGTGGACTGTAGACACTCAAAATTTTGTATTCCTATTACTAACCTTACATGAGGGCAAAAACGTCTTCCAGAGATAACCTTAAAAGTTAAATCAGCTCAATCCCGTAGACAACCCCGGGATACTCAATTCTCAATCTCTGAGGCAACCCCAAGATATTCAGTTCTAGTCTTGGAGACAACCCCGGGAGATTCAGTTCAAACCTCAGAGATAACCCCGAGGGAAGCATGTCTAGTTCCAGAGATAACCCTGGAGCAATCAATTTTTACCTCGGAGATAACACCGAGGTGCTCAATTCTAACCCATGATATAACCCTGAGAGGTTAAGCACACCTCAGAGATAACCCTGAGGACACTCAGCACCAAGAGCAGTCCAATCTCAGAGATATCCCTGAGCAACGACTGCTACATCAGCCTAGAGCCGAAGATAACCCCGGTGAGGGGCAAATTCATCATTTTGCCACCTCGATCCTCCATTCACACTGTCTCAATAACATTTCATCCTACATTTCACACAGAAGTGTCCCACAAGAAGCATAGCACAAAATCCCGAGTGACTACTACACAAGACAGCACACCGGATAGAATTTGAAGACTTGAAGATCTGGTCATGGACCCATCTTTCCGACTTCGTACAACCTCTTATCCCATGTCATTGTGTAGCTCTCGACAACAGCATTTTAGAAAGGTATAGCATGCCTTAATCGGATGCCCGGATTGAAAGTTATGAAGGTTCAAGCGAATAATGCGTTGCACGAGTGCATGTCCTTTGAGACGGCGGGACCCGCAGAGCCCGGGGCACCCCGGGCAACCGCAGGTGGAAATAAAGGGCTTGTGGTGGCCATTTTAAGAAGGGAAAATGCGAGAAAGCCCTGCCCATTTTACACTGTACACACTTTAAAATGAGTGCTTTCTTTTTCCAAACAATTGTGAGCTCGTGTTTTGCTATATTTAACCAGTGGAAACTGAGTATTCATTCATTAAAAGCTATCTGAAGTCTTCTTGGCAGTCCACTGTAAGACATCTCAGATTTTTAAGCTTTTTCTCCCTTCCATCCACACATATATCTATTCACGTTGAGAGTCGTGTTATGTGCGTATACCCGGATTGTCGAGCCGTGACTTTTATTGCTCTCATATATATATATATATATATATATATATATATATATATATATATATATATATATATATATATATATATATATTAAATCTGGCTATTCTGACTTTAACCGGTTCATAGTAACTAAATTGGAACCGTTGAAGCTGGAAAGCTCAGATTTACTCAAATCTAGTTCGTTTTCTAGCTTTTGTACCTATTTCTTTATCATGTGAGCCTAGAAATCATGTGATCGCAGATTCAGTTCCTGAATCTAGATTCGGTTTCGGTGATGAACATTTTTAACTGCAACCAGCTTGTAATTTATTCATGGTGTCTGAATTTCCTTTGATGGCTTTAATGCCCACAAGGAGTTCGGCGCTGCTATGTATCTTATTTTCTCAAAAATGCTTCGTATCTCGAAAATAATAAAAGTAATAAAGCCGAACACTTAATAAAATAGAAGTATTAAATGCCTCAATTACTATTGAGCATTAGGGTTTAAATAACCTATTTTACAAAACATCATTGCCATATCTCGTTAAAATTGAACTTTTATACAAAAGTTAAACCCTTTGTATATAGGTGCAAACGAGGCATAACATTACTTCCAGACAACTGCACATAGACCCCCCCCCCCCCACACACACACACACATATACACATACACACACACACACATTCAGATAAAAGTTTAAATTGAAAAGTGGTGGTAACCGTGTTATCACGGATGTCGGGGGGTGCCTAACACCTTCCCTCCACATAATCAAGCCCCCGGACCCGAACGAATTTCAATTTTGCAGACCAGTTAAATAGTGTTACATCACTAGGTCTATGTGCAAACCATTTCTAGGTCGAGTTGGTAAAACCTTTTAAAAATACCAACTGGTGACTCTTACAATCAAATCGTTAACATATACATGTCGGACCTTTTCAAACATGTATTTTAAAAAAATCTCACCTAACATGAGAACACTAAAAGACAAGAATAGAAAGGGACAAATAAAAATCCCGACGTCGATAGGTGGCGACTCTACTGGGGGCCTTCTAGTAAGAGGGCTTAAGCCACTATTTAAAGCTTTTCAAAACTTTTATCTGCTTGTGTGTGGATGTTGCATTTACATTTGAATGAATGTGTACTAATGCATTAAATTACTACACTTAGTGCTTCGCACCATATCTGCCTATTATATTAGTGCTTCGCACATGTCATCATTTCGATACGGTGAGACGCGTTGTATGTGAAAGTATGTTGTGTGGTCCCTCCACTAGGAGGCTATCCCATCAGTGTTTGATTACTGGACTCGTAGGGAGACTAATTCCAACGAGGCTCAGGAAATTCACCACCCAGATTCACTCAAGTAGAAATACTAGATTAACTTCCCGTCAAGTAAATTGTGATGGTCTGTGAACCTTCATGCCAAAAAGTCGTGATAGTAGCCTAAGATAGGCCAACCTCCGATAAACCAAACGCGGAGGGAAGTCTCTTCATACCTTCCCATTTTAATTACTTGTAATTTCAATTACTTGTAATTTCATTTCCATATCAATCTCAATGTAATGGAAAATATAAAGGATTATGTGAACATGCATTCCTTTCATATCAAAACTTGTCATGATATCTTGTCATTAATACAGCTGACATCCGTTTTGCAGGATAATACTCCTAAAAAACGGACACATCACATAGCATATAGCATTGCCATATTTCCCTAAGACTAAACTACATAAGTCTTTTTGTAGGGAAGCAATTGATCCAGTTACATGTTCAAAGTCCAAAAAGTCAATAAGCCTATAGCCGAACATGGCTATATCTGGCCATCCTAATCCGATTCTTGTCTCTCGTGAGGAGTTCGAAGGATTAAGTAATCAAATCAAAGAGTTGGTTATTCTGCTCAAAGAATTACACAAGTCAACTTAGGGTCCATAACTACCCATCCACACAAAATCCTCTGCACATGGAGGAACCCTGGGTCCGGACAAAGAAGTTTTAGCACCTAAGTCTCAGACTGATAAAACCAACAAAACCCCTGAAATCACCCATCTTAAACAAGACCAAGACAGCGGTGATATTAAGAAGAAGGTTATAGAAATGGAAGAGACCATTCGGTCCATCAAAGGGATTGGAGCACATGGAAGTGTTTCGTATTCAGATCTTTGTATATTCCTCTGTGTTCATTATTCAGAATAAGACGGATTGGGAGATCCTTATAACCATTTAAAGGTATTCATTGGAGAGCTCGGATCCTATGCCGAGAATGAAAAGCTCAGAATGCATCTATTTCAGAAATGTCTGACTGGAGAAGCCAGAGTATGATACAGCAGATTGGATAAGTCCAAAATTCACAGCTGGGAGGAGTTAGCCCATGCTTTCCTCAGTCAATATAGCTTTCAAACTCAAATGACTCCAGACCGGTATCAAATTACCAAGGTCAAGAAACAAGTCAATGAGTCTTTCAGAGAGTATGCCCAAAGATAGAGACGTCTAGCTGCTCAAGTTATTCCCTTTATGATTGAGTCTAAAATGGTGATGACTTTCATAGATATTCTGGAAGCTCCATTTTATGAGAGGGTCCTAGCTAGAATAGGCAAGCCATTTTAAGAAATGATTAAGCACGGAGAAATGGCTGAAATGGTATTGAAATTAGGGAAGATTCAAGACCTTACCGCTTTAAAAGTCGTAGCTGAGCTCATCCAATCTGGAAGTTATGGGAATAACCCCTAGAGGGTCCATAAGAAGAAAGAGGAGGGTGTTTCCTTGATACTGCAAGGATAAAAAGGAAATCCAAACTTACCTAATCAGAGGAGAAACTATTCCCGTTTTCAGGCATAGTCTTCAAACCATCTATTGCCAAAAAGTGGAGAACTTAGACGTAACCGAGTGTTCACACCCTTAGGGGATTCACTCGAAAACATTCTCAAACTTCTGACAGACTAGAAGAAAATAACTCATCTCCTTCCATCAGCCAACCTGAGTGGAAAGGGTTTCAATGCAAGTAAAATGTGTGATTACCATGCTGGAGCTCCAAGCCATGACGCTCAGGATTGTTGGGCCCTTAAGCATAAGATCCAAGATTTAATTGATAGTGGGGAGATTGTAGTTGCCAAACCCGACCAACCACATGTTCAAAACAACCCTTTCCCTCAACACAATGAAGAGGAAGTTAACATAATCAACAGGGGCAGTGGACAGAGCTCCAACTATGTGGGGGGTGTATCCCAAATAAACAGGATAATTCTGACAGATGGGATTATTCACAATTCTAATTCATGATGGAACGGGAGTTAAAGTCTCTTGGCGAACAAGTCAATCAATTGGCAGAACTGGTGGTTCATCAACACCAAGTCATACGTCAGTTGTTCAGTCAGGAGAATGCTAGCCTCCTTCCTCTTATTACAAACCCTCCACCATTTACTCTAGAAAGTGAAACATGGGAGGAAAAGATTGCTAGAAAAGCAAAAGCTAGAGCCCATCGGGACTTTGCCAACAAAAGGGAATTCACTATTTAGGCCAACCGATGGAAGAGATATTACAGAGGCTGATTAATGAGGGAAAGATCACAGTACTACTACCTGTAGTCAACCCACGCTCAAAGCAGTTTGATGCTAATGGAGTATGTCAATACCACTCCCACTCTCACGGTCACATCACTGAGGAATGTTGGGCACTCCGCTATCTTATTCAAAATATGATTGACAGTGGTGACCTGTAAATGGTAGATAACAACGATGTATCATCTGCCAGTGGCAACACATTTCCTTTAGGATGGAAGGAAGTCATAGCAATTATTTCCATTGAGTGAGAGTTAGCTGCCACACCACTTACAATTCAACCAATTCAGCTTAGAGTCATTGAAATTCCTTTGAATGTGGCTGCACCAAAGTCAATCATATTATCGTTAAGGCCATAATATCCTGTTGTCAGCGTCCAAAAAGTGCCATGGAATTATGGGGAGGATGAAGGATCTACATCAAATACAACTGTTGTAGTGTCGAAGGAAAATCCACTATATCTTCCTCAACGGGTGATAAAGCCTATCATCATATCTAAGGGGAAAGTGCCCATGGAGAAGATTGAAGAATTCCTCCGCACTATGAGACACAATAGAGCCAAGGTGGTTCTAAACTTGAAAGAAGCACCACAACAGATCTGTATTCTAGACATAATTTTCTCTTCAGAAGATCACCGGAAGGTCTTACTAAAAGTATTAGAAGAAGCCCACTTGCCAAAATAGAGGATGTTGAAAAATTCCTTCATCTGGATGACCACATCTTCAATAGTAATGTGATATCCTTCACCGATGATGACATACCTCCAACCGTTGCACATAGCGATTATGTCCTCCAGATATATGGTTGGAGGAGTGCTAATAGATGGAGGATCGTCCTTAAACATCTGCCCCTACGCCACATTGGAGAAAATGAACCTCAATTTCAACAAGATTCGAAGCAGCCATAAAATCGTCAAAGCTTTTGATGGATCCCGGCGAAATGTTGTCGAAGAGATTGAATTGCACATGGAGATCGGTCCACATACATTCTATGTATCCTTTTAGGTGCTTAAGATCAATACAAGATGTAACCTACTTTTGAGAAGATCGTGGATTCATATGGCAGGAGCCATCCCGTCCACCCTTCATCAGCAGCTCAAGTATATCATTAACAACAATCTGGTCACTATCAATGCCGAACCAAAATGTCCTATTCAAAGAGATATATCAGTTATCATTTTTAATGTAGAAGTTGAGCCTGTCAGCTTCTAAGCCCTTAATGTGAGCAACACTCACTATCAACCCATTTGGGCGCCACCTCTGATACCCAGAGTTTCTATCGAGGTAATGTCGGCAAGTTAAGAGATGATATCCTTGAGTTTTCAATCTAGACAGGGGTTAGGAAAGGATTATTAGGGCATCAAGTGCCCAATTCAAGTTCCCAGTCAGACAAGGACAGCCGGACATTGCTATTCTCCTGGGTCCAGTCACAGGAACCCTCATAAGCATAAATATGTTCCTTCATCCACACGGCGTCTGCCCAAGCCTACAGTTGATAATCATGTACGGCCTTTATGAAAAGTTCTTGCCCCTGTGGTAGCCATGATGTTTCCTAAGCCGATGCCTGTTAAAGGAAATGAAGATCTGATTCCAGACCCAGAGGTGGAGGAAAGGAATCGAAGGCGCAAATAAGAGATATATGTCAAACATGCGCGTCCTGGTCCATACGAAGGGTATGAACATAGACATCCCAGATGATGATTGTCCAGATATCATGGTCATCATTCAAGAGAATGAGGACGACAACAACCCCTTTATTACAGCTTTCCCCCAGGACTTCACCTTTGGTAACTGGAGCAACACTCCTTGTATTTGTCGATAATGGTAAAAAGGGCAGAAACTCCCTCTTCCCTGTATATAGTAATAACTTCTTACTTTTGTTGTACAGTATTATCAGTTATTTTTGTCATTTTATACTAACAATTTGTATGGTTGAACATTTTCATATATTAAGTGAAAGCATTTTGTTTAAGGACACTAAAGTTAGATGTGCCTAAACTTGTTGATGAGGTGCCTATTCTTCAGAAGGACTGCAACTTTGATGTAAAGTTGGACTCAGACTTGATGGAGATTGAACAAGAGGACTATGAGATACCTCAGGAGATCAAAGAATGGGTCGAAGATAAACCCAAGCCAAATCTTGATCAAACCACCTCTTTTAACCTTGGAACCTCAGAAAACCCCAAACAAATCCAGATTGGTACGGACCTTACTCCAAATCTAAGGAATGACATGATCACTCTATTAACCCAATTCTAGGATGTGTTTGTATGGTCTCATGAAGACATGGTTAGTTTGTCAACTGACATCATTATTCATCGCATTCCCATTAAAGAGGGAATTTAGCTAGTCAGGCAGAAACTCAGGCGATTAAAACCTGAGTGGAGTTTAAAAGTTAAAGAAGAAATTAAGAAACAATTTCAAGCCAACATCATCACGGTGTCAACATACCCTGAGTGGCTATCCAACATAGTCCTCGTGCCTAAACCTGGAGGAAAGGTGCGAGTTTGCGTGGACTATAGGGATCCGAACAAAGCTTGCCTCAAAGATTGCTTTCCCGTACCATTTATCCATATATTCATTGACAATACATCTTAGTATGACATGTACACCTTTGCTGACTGCTTTGGGGGGTACCATCAAATTATGGTTGCTGAAGAAGATCTTGAGAAAACTGCATTCATCACTCCTTGGGGAACCTTTTGCTATAGATGGTTGTCATTCAACCTGATCAATGTCAAAGGTACCTATCAGTGAGCCATGATGGCTCTTTTTCATGATCTAATGCACAAAGAGATAGAAGTCTATGTGGATGACATCAATGTCAAATCCCGAAGGGAGAAATACCACCTAGATCATCTCAAAAAGCTCTTCAACAGGTTGCGTATGTAAAATCCCAAATTTTACGAAAAAAGATTTAATTTTCTTCATTTTTTTAAAAAAATTATGGTGTGGATTTGAGATAATGTTATAGTTGTGGGTAATATTTATAAATTTTGAAAAGTATGCAAGTTGTTGTATAATATTCGATTGGTCGGGGAATATTCTTTTTATCAGGGAATATCCGTACGACGGTACAATCATTGGTGGACCCTTCATCGGAATTATTATTGGATTAAGAAAATGACAAAAATATTTTATAAAAATAACGGCGGAAGTTTTACCGTTAATACTGTTGAACTACTCGGTAGTAAAAGTACAGTAATACGCGTGGTTGCATAGTAGCACACGGTATTAATTATTGATGATTATGTGATAAGTCACTCAGTTTTTTTTATTGATATTATTAATGTAATAAAACAGAAAAACTTTTTATATTAAAAAGAATACTTTTATAAAGTTATTCTATAAATAGAATATATTATATTCTATTATGCATAGTATTTTGCATAGTAAAATCTTTTCATATAAAACAAAATACTTTTATAAAGTTATTCTATAAATATAATATATTATATTTTATTATGCATACTGTTGCATAGTGACTGTATAGTATTTTGCATAGGAAAATCTTTTTATATAAAACATAATACTTTTATAAAGTTATTCATTTTATTAGATTATAAATAGAATATATTATATTTTATTTAAAAGATTTTGCTTCAAATATGGACCGTCCGATTAAAAGTAAATCAATCTCGACCGTTCATGAATTAGTGACTATGCAATTCATTCTTCTGTTAATAGAAGCTTATTCCTTCATTGTTTCTTACGAATTCACTAAAACTCCAGAGAGAGAAACTATAGAGAGAAAGAAGAAAAGTGTTCTGCTACTTCACTACTCCTATATCCAGTACTCTTCTTTCTAAGGTAAGGGATATTATTTGTTTTACCCGTAAGGGGTATTATTTCGTTCGTATTCATCAAGAGAACTTCTGTTATTCCACTCTTTATTATTCTGTTGGAATAACCTGTTCATGCGAAGTACCACATACATGATGAAATTCTTCTAATATTCCGTTCTTTATTATTCTGTCGGAATATCTTGTTTGTGCGTTTATGCCGGACCTGGTTCCATTATTTATTATTTTGTCAGAATATCCTATCTGTGCGTTTACACCGGACCTAGTTCCATTATTTATTATTCTATTGGAATAACCTGTCGGTGCGATCTCTCGCATGCATGGTGATTTCTGTTGTTATTCCATTCTTTATTATTCTGTCAGAATATCCTGTCGGTGCGTATTACGCCTGACCTGGTTCCATTATTTATTGTTCTGTTAAGAATAACCTGTCGGTGCGATCTCTCGCATGCATGGTGATTTCTTCTGTTATTTCATTCTTTATTATTCTGTTGGAATAACATGTCTATGTGGATTTCCACATGCATGGTGGATGATCATTTGTATTCATTCCTTATTAAATTGTGGAAATGATCTGTATACGTGGATTACCGTATGACGGGCGAAAATCTATTTACAGTTTCATATATTTTCTTATACTTAGTTGGTTAAAGTTTTAACTTCTATACTCCATGAAATTAGTGGAATACCCTTGATATTTGTGCTTCATCCAATATCTTTTCCTGGAAATATTCTTCTGAGCATTCTTGAATTTTACTCTACAAAGAAGTATCATGTTGACAATTTGGACGTTATTGGTTCCTGGATAAATTAATTCTTGAACTTGTTTTAGTGAATTATTATGTCATTGTCATCATCCTCATGTTTATATTATGTTGAAAGTCATCTGTGGCCAGTAGTGCATAGAAGGATTTGGTATGATTATGAACAGGGATTATTCGGTATAATCATGACCGTAATGTTACAAATGATGTGGAAAAAGTCCTCATTGACCCGCAATGCATTCATGGATAGTTTTTGGTATGATTATGGCTATGGATTCTCTTCGGCCAAGGGTGCAAAGATAAATTATTTTATGGCATGATCAGGACCGTTGATGAAAACACGATTATCTTTGGCCTGTAATGCATGGATAATTCGTGGTTATGATACTAAAGAATATCATTGGCCTGTAGTGCAGGGATGATTTAATGATGTGGATTATTTATTGAGCTGAGTCTCAGCGATAAAAGTTATGAAAAACCATTTAAATCATATAAGGTAGTAGATTTTATTCTCTACTTGACTCTTCTAATGGATTTTTTGTTCCGCTGCAGTTAAACTTGATGTTTGTTATATTGTATCAGTTTAACACTGTTGAAGGCTAACGATAATTTATTATGCATTATCTTAGTCATAATATTTCTTACTAGGCTAGTTGAGCTCACCCTTTCTTTCATTGTTCTCTTCAAGAAATGAGAACGTATCTGGGGCTAGTCGGGGAACAGAGTGATGGTCCTAAATGGTACATTAGTAGTCCTCACTATTCTGTGAAATAGTGTAATAATAAATATAATGAGTACTCCATTGACTGTGGATATTGTCTATATGACAATATTTGTATTAAAACTCACAGCATATGGTTTGTCGTATTTTACACGATTGTTGTATAATTAGTTTGTATTTGTATTCTGTACCATGTATCTGGCGACCCAAGATGAGTGATGTATACCTATTTTTGGGGGCGTCACAGTTGGTATCAAAGCTTAGGGATATGATCCCTGGCTGAGATATGATAAGAACTAGGAGGGGAGAGATGGGGAATTCCTTCGCTAGTATGACCTACCTAAGTTTACTTATTATTTAGTTGGTCGGTCAGACTATAGAGATAATATGTGATATGTTAATTAACTCTTGTTTTGTGGTCGTATTTGAAAAAGGCATCTGAAAATGTTGAGATAACCAATGGAGCACAAGAGACCGTTGAGTCTCCACAGATCAATAATCAGGAAAATGTGCAATAGGATGGCGATAATCCTCCGGTAAATAACAACACTGATCAATTGACGAACGACGGTACATTTAGGAGTTTTTTAGAATTCATGCAACATCAGGCGAAGGCGGTTCCTGTTCATAATGCAGGTAAAAATAATGGCAACCCACGGTTGGTCACCGCTAAGCAGTTCAAGGAGCTGGGACCACCGAAATTTTTGGAAAAGCCAGAACCACTTAAGGCAGAGACATGGTTAAAGTAGATCACGAAGATATTTAATATCTTGGGATGCTCAGAGGAGCAAAAGGTTCCCTTTGCCACCTTTATGTTACGTGAAGAGACAGATTACTAGTGGAAATCTGTAAAACGTACCTAGCCTGACACACTCAAGATGTCTTCGAAGAAGTTCCAAGAGTTTTTCAATTACAAGTACTTTCCCAAAAGCATTCATCACATTAAGGAGGTGGAATTTATCAAGTTGGAGCAAAACAACATGACCGTGTTGTAGTACGAAGCCAAGTTTACCGACTTGTCCTGATTTTGCGTCCCATTTGGTTGATAATGAGGAGAGAATGACGCGAATATTTCTAAGAGGTTTAAAACCTGAGATACGTCAAAAACTTATCTCTCATAAACTGTGTTTGTATTCAGATGTTGTTAATATGGCTCAGTTATTGGAGCACGATAATGAGTCAACCCAACCAAAAGAAAGCAGCCGATAAAATGATAATACCAGTGATAACAGTCATCAAAGAGGTGACAATAAGCATGGAGGGAATCAACATACCAGAAATGGTAACCACTTCGGTGGTAATCATGGCCAAAACAATAAGAATGGACATTTCAAGAAGAGAAGGTTCAACAACGATGTGAAGACATCGGCACCAGCACCCGTTTCAAAGGAAGAAGAACGACCACCGGACAGGAGGGACACATCCATCCAAACTGTACGCAGCTATCCAAAGCGTGTTTTAATTGTGGAAGAGAAGGTCACCTAACTCGATTTTGTCGTATGGTGAAGTCAAGTCCAGCTGGGATAGTGATGCCAAAGGATGTCCCAGACAAGCCAAAGCCGGTAGTTTAAGAGAGCATTTTTTTTTCGTGACGAGGAACCTGAATAAAATTATCACGGGTATGTTAGTCATAAACTCTCACAAAGTCTATACCGTATTAAATACCAGTTCTACTCACTCTTTTATTTCACCTAGTTGTGTTCAATGTTTGAAGTTAACTCCGTAGAAGTTAGACTTTGATATATCTATTTAAATTTCGTTGGGAGAAACCTTTGTTACCTCCACTATTTATAAATCTTATTTGATTCAAATTAACACTTTCACGTTACCTGTCGATCGTATCTCTTTGAAAATACTTGCCTTTGATGTGATTTTAGGAATCGATTGGTTAACTACTCATCATGTGTTTTTTGTAAGATTCTTAGCTTTCATACTCCTAACCAACCTGTTATGCGAATTCAAAGTAACCAAACCACTAAAGTCAATCATTGTCATATCAAGCCATAAGTAAAGAACCCTGAGCCTTTATCTGGTGACTTCCTTGCGTGGAATGCACCGAAGCCAGACTTTCTGTAGGCGACGTCGTGAATGACGATGACAAGTTGATAGGTATCAATGTGACGTGATATCCAAGTCTTGGATGAGGGTCACAGTTTTGAACGATATTTCTATTGTTAATCAATTTCCTAACGTATTCTTGAAGACTTCTTAGCCTACCTCAGAGCATGAAATCGAATTTTGTATTGACCCCAGTACATAACCCATTTCTTAAACCCTTAAATATTTCTTAAACTAAAATGAACGTATTATGCGCCAAAGACGCTGGCTCGAGCTGTTGAAGATTACGATCGTACCATTCAATATCATCGTGGAAGTGCGAACGTGATAGCTTACGCGTTGAGTAGAAGATCGTATACGAGTGAGAAGTTGTTAACACAAAGACCCATTTCGTATAACTTACAAATGATGAAAATAGTGTTAAAGACTCTAGGGACCCACGTGAAGATAACGAATATACGATTAGAATCGACTTTAATCGATAAAGTTAAAGTCGATCAAGCTACATACTCAGAGCTGATGAATGTAAAGAAAAAGGTTCAAGAGGGCGTTATTCTAGAAGTAAGAATATATGAAGAGAGGAAATCTCAGCCCTCGATTTAATTGACCCATTTAAAATCCTCGATCAAGTAAGAACTGTGATTTATAGACACGTTTTACCGCCAAGTATGTCGCGTGTTCATAACATTTTTAATGTATCGATGTTACGTAAATATGTGGACGACTCGAACCACATTATTAATTTAGAACCATACGAGATAGCGGATGATTTAACGTATGAGAAGATATGTGTTAAAATCTTGGATAAGAAGGATTGTATTCCATACTCAAAGGTTATATCTCAAGAGTTAGAATCTGACGAAGTGTCCTCATTTGTTCGGCATACCAAGTACGTACGTAAATTTCGAGGGCAAAATTTCATAAGGAGGGGAGATTGTAAAATTCCAAATTTTACGAATAAAGATTTAATTTTCTCGATTTTTTTTTAAAATTATGGTGTGGATTTGAGATAATATTATAGTTGTGGGTAATATTTATAAATTTTGAAAAGTATGCAAATTGTTGTATAATATTCGATTGGTCGGGGAATATTCTTTTTATCGGGGAATATCCGTACGACAGTACAATCATTAATGGACCCCGCATCAAAATTATTATCGGATTAAGAAAATGACAAAAATATTTTATGAAAATAACGGCGAAGGTTTTACCGTTAATACTGTTGAACTACTCAGTAATAAAAGTACAGTAATACGCGTGGTTGGATAGTAGCACACGGTATTGATTATTGATGATTCTGTGATAAGTCACTCAGTTTTGTTTTATTGATATTATTAATGTAATAAAACAGAAAAACTTTTTATATTAAAAAGAATACTTTTATAAAGTTATTCTATAAATAGAATATATTATATTCTATTATGCATAGTATTTTACAGAGTAAAATCTTTTCATATAAAACAAAATACTTTTATAAAGTTATTCTATAAATATAATATATTATATTTTATTATGCATACTGTTGCATAGTGACTGTATAGTATTTTGAATAGGAAAATCTTTTTATATAAAACATAATACTTTTATAAAGTTATTCGTTTTATTAGATTATAAATAGAATATATTATATTTTATTTAAAAGATTTTGCTTCAAATATGGACCGTCCGATTAAAAGTAAATCAATCTCGACCGTTCATGAATTAGTTACTATGCAATTTATTCTTCTGTTAATAGAAGCTTATTCCTTCATTGTTTCTTACGAATTCACTAAAACTCCAGAGAGAGAAACTATAGAGAGAAAGAAGAAAAGTGTTCTGCTACTTCACTACTCCTATATCCAGTACTCTTCTTTCTAAGGTAAGGGATATTATTTGTTTTACCCGTAAGGGGTATTATTTCTTTCGTATTCATCAAGAGAACTTCTGTTATTCCACTCTTTATTATTCTGTTGGAATAACCTGTTCATGCGAAGTACCACATACATGATGAAATTCTTCTAATATTCCGTTCTTTATTATTCTGTCGGAATATCTTGTTTGTGCGTTTATGCCGGACCTGGTTCCATTATTTATTATTTTGTCAGAATATCCTATCTGTGCGTTTACACCGGACCTAGTTCCATTATTTATTATTCTATTGGAATAACCTGTCGGTGCGATCTCTCGCATGCATGGTGATTTCTGTTGTTATTCAATTCTTTATTATTCTGTCAGAATATCCTGTCGGTGCGTATTACGCCTGACCTGGTTCCATTATTTATTGTTCTGTTAAGAATAACCTGTCGGTGCGATCTCTCGCATGCATGGTGATTTCTTCTGTTATTTCATTCTTTATTATTCTGTTGGAATAACATGTCTATGTGGATTTCCACATGCATGGTGGATGATCATTTGTATTCATTCCTTATTAAATTGTGGAAATGATCTGTATACGTGGATTACCGTATGACGGGCGAAAATCTATTTACAGTTTCATATATTTTCTTATACTTAGTTGGTTAAAGTTTTAACTTCTATACTCCATGAAATTAGTGGAATACCCTTGATATTTGTGCTTCATCCAATATCTTTTCCTGGAAATATTCTTCTGAGCATTCTTGAATTTTACTCTACAAAGAAGTATCATGTTGACAATTTGGACGTTATTGGTTCCTGGATAAATTAATTCTTGAACTTGTTTTAGTGAATTATTATGTCATTGTCATCATCCTCATGTTTATATTATGTTGAAAGTCATCTGTGGCCAGTAGCGCATAGAAGGATTTGGTATGATTATGAACAGGGATTATTCGGTATAATCATGACCGTAATGTTACAAATGATGTGGAAAAAGTCCTCATTGGCCCGCAATGCATTCATGGATAGTTTTTGGTATGATTATGGCTGTGGATTCTCTTCGGCCAAGGGTGCAAAGATAAATTATTTTATGGCATGATCAGGACCGTTGATGAAAACATGATTATCTTTGGCCTGTAATGCATGGATAATTCGTGGTTATGATACTAAAGAATATCATTGGCCTGTAGTGCAGGGATGATTTAATGATGTGGATTATTTATTGAGCTGAGTCTCAGCGATAAAAGTTATGAAAAACCATTTAAATCATACAAGGTAGTAGATTTTATTCTCTACTTGACTCTTCTAATGGATTTTTTGTTTCGCTGCAGTTAAACTTGATGTTTGTTATATTGTATCAGTTTAACACTGTTGAAGGCTAACGATAATTTATTATGCATTATCTTAGTCATAATATTTCTTACTAGTCTAGTTGAGCTCACCCTTTCTTTCATTGTTCTCTTCAAGAAATGAGAACGTATCTGGGGCTAGTCGGGGAACAGAGTGATGGTCCTAAATGGTACATTAGTAGTCCTCACTATTCTGTGAAATAGTGTAATAATAAATGTAATGAGTACTCCATTGACTGTGGATATTGTCTATATGACAATATTTGTATTAAAACTCACAGCATATGGTTTGTCGTATTTTACACGATTATTGTATAATTAGTTTGTATTTTTATTCTGTACCATGTATCTGGCGACCCAAGATGGGTGATGTATACCTATTTTTGGGGGCGTCACAGTTGGTATCAAAGCTTAGGGATATGATCCCTGGCTGAGATATGATAAGAACTAGGAGGGGAGAGATGGGGAATTCCTTCGCTAGTATGACCTACCTAAGTTTACTTATTATTTAGTTGGTCGGTCAGACTATAGAGATAATATGTGATATGTTAATTAACTCTTGTTTTGTGGTCGTATTTGAAAAAGGCATTTGAAAATGTTGAGATAACCAATGGAGCACAGGAGACCGTTGAGTCTCCACAGATCAATAATCAGGAAAATGTGCAATAGGATGGCGATAATCCTCCGGTAAATAACAACACTGATCAATTGACGAACGACGGTACGTTTAGGAGTTTTTTAGAATTCATGCAACATCAGGCGAAGGCGGTTCCTGTTCATAATGCAGGTAAAAATAATGGCAACCCACGGTTGGTCACCGCTAAGCAGTTCAAGGAGCTGGGACCACCGAAGTTTTTGGAAAAGCCAGAACCACTTAAGGTAGAGACATGGTTAAAGTATATCACGAAGATATTTAATGTCTTGGGATGCTCAGAGGAGCAAAAGGTTCCCTTTGCCACCTTTATGTTACGTGAAGAGGCAGATTACTAGTGGAAATCTGTAAAACGTACCCAGCCTGACACACTCAAGATGTCTTCGGAGAAGTTCCAAGAGTTTTTCAATTACAAGTACTTTCCCAAAAGCATTCATCACATTAAGGAGGTGGAATTTATCAAGTTGGAGCAAAACAACATGACCGTGTTGCAGTACGAAGCCAAGTTTACCGAGTTGTCCTGATTTTGCGTCCCATTTGGTTGATAATGAGGAGAGAATGACGCGAATATTTCTAAGAGGTTTAAAACCTGATATACGTCAAAAACTTATCTCTCATAAACTGTGTTTGTATTCAGATGTTGTTAATAGGGCTCAGTTATTGGAGCACGATAATGAGTCAACCCAACCAAAAGAAAGCAGCCGATAAAATGATAATACCGGTAATAACAGTCATCAAAGAGGTGACAATAAGCATGGAGGGAATCAACATACCAGAAATGGTAACCACTTCGGTGGTAATCATGGCCAAAACAATAAGAATGGACATTTCAAGAAGAGAAGGTTCAACAATGATGTGAAGACATCGGCACCAGCACCCGTTTCAAAGGAAGAAGAACGACCACCGGACAGGAGGGACACATCCATCCAAACTGTACGCAGCTATCCAAAGCGTGTTTTAATTGTGGAAGAGAAGGTCACCTAACTCGATTTTGTCGTATGGTGAAGTCAAGTCCAGCTGGGATAGTGATGCCAAAGGATGTCCCTGACAAGCCAAAGCCGGTAGTTTAAGAGAGCATTTTTTTTTCGTGACGAGGAACCTGAATAGAATTATCACGGGTATGTTAGTCATAAACTCTCGCAAAGTCTATACCGTGTTAGATACCAGTTCTACTCACTCTTTTATTTCACCTAGTTGTGTTCAATGTTTGAAGTTAACTCCGTAGAAGTTAGACTTTGATATATCTATTTAAATTTCGTTGGGAGAAACCTTTGTTACCTCCACTATTTATAAATCTTATTTGATTCAAATCAACACTTTCACGTTACCTGTCGATCGTATCTCTTTGAAAATACTTGCCTTTGATGTGATTTTAGGAATCGATTGGTTAACTACTCATCATGTGTTTTTTGTAAGGTTCTTAGCTTTCATACTCCTAACCAACCTGTTATGCGAATTCAAAGTAACCAAACCACTAAAGTCAATCATTGTCATATCAAGCCATAAGTAAAGAACCCTGAGCCTTTATCTGGTGACTTCCTTGCGTGGAATGCACCGAAGCCAGACTTTCTGTAGGCGACGTCGTGAATGACGATGACAAGTTGATAGGTATCAATGTGACGTGATATCCAAGTCTTGGATGAGGGTCACAGTTTTGAACGATATTTCTATTGTTAATCAATTTCCTGACGTATTCTTGAAGACTTCTTAGCCTACCTCAGAGCATGAAATCGAATTTTGTATTGACCCCAGTACATAACCCATTTCTTAAACCCTTAAATATTTCTTAAACTAAAATGAACGTATTATGCGCCAAAGACGCTGGCTCGAGCTGTTGAAGATTACGATCGTACCATTCAATATCATCGTGGAAGTGCGAACGTGATAGCTTACGCGTTGAGTAGAAGATCGTATACGAGTGAGAAGTTGTTAACACAAAGACCCATTTCGTATAACTTACAAATGATGAAAATAGTGTTAAAGACTCTAGGGACCCACGTGAAGATAACGAATATACGATTAGAATCGACTTTAATCGATAAAGTTAAAGTCGATCAAGCTACATACTCAGAGCTGATGAATGTAAAGAAAAAGGTTCAAGAGGGCTTTATTCTAGAAGTAAGAATATATGAAGAGAGGAAATCTCAGCCCTCGATTTAATTGACCCATTTAAAATCCTCGATCAAGTAAGAACTGTGATTTATAGACACGTTTTACCGCCAAGTATGTCGCGTGTTCATAACATTTTTAATGTATCGATGTTACGTAAATATGTGGACGACTCGAACCACATTATTAATTTAGAACCATACGAGATAGCGGATGATTTAACGTATGAGAAGATATGTGTTAAAATCTTGGATAAGAAGGATTGTATTCCATACTCAAAGGTTATATCTCAAGAGTTAGAATCTGACGAAGTGTCCTCATTTGTTCGGCATACCAAGTACGTACGTAAATTTCGAGGGCAAAATTTCATAAGGAGGGGAGATTGTAAAATTCCAAATTTTACGAATAAAGATTTAATTTTCTCGAAATTTTTTTTTTAAAATTATGGTGTGGATTTGAGATAATATTATAGTTGTGGGTAATATTTATAAATTTTGAAAAGTATGCAAATTGTTGTATAATATTCGATTGGTCGGGGAATATTCTTTTTATCGGGGAATATCCGTACGACAGCACAATCATTGATGGACCCCGCATCAAAATTATTATCGGATTAAGAAAATGACAAAAATATTTTATGAAAATAACGGCGAAGGTTTTACCGTTAATACTGTTGAACTACTCAGTAATAAAAGTACAGTAATACGCGTGGTTGGATAGTAGCACACGGTATTGATTATTGATGATTCTGTGATAAGTCACTCAGTTTTGTTTTATTGATATTATTAATGTAATAAAACAGAAAAACTTTTTATATTAAACAGAATACTTTTATAAAGTTATTCTATAAATAGAATATATTATATTATATTATGCATAGTGTTTTGCATAGTAAAATCTTTTTATATAAAACAGAATACTTTTATAAAGTTATTCTATAAATATAATATATTATATTTTATTATGCATACTGTTGCATAGTGCCTGCATAGTATTTTGCATAGTAAAATCTTTTTATATAAAACAGAATACTTTTATAAAGTTATTCGTTTTATTAGATTATAAATAGAATATATTATATTTTATTTAAAAGATTTTGCTTCAAATATGGACCGTCCGATTAAAAGTAAATCAATCTCGACCGTTCATGAATTAGTTACTATGCAGTCCATTCTTCTGTTAATAGAAGCTCATTCGTTCATTATTTTTTATGAATTCACTGAAACTCTAGAGAGAGAAACTATAGAGAGAAAAAAGAAAAGTGTTATGCTACTTCACTACTCCTATATCCCGTACTCTTCTGTCTAAGGCAAGGGATATTATTTGTTTTACCCGTAAGGGGTATTATTTCTTTCGTATTCATGAAGAGAACTTCTGTTATTCCATTCTTTATTATTTTGTTGGAATAACCTGTTCATGCGAAGTACCGCATACATGGTGAAATTCTTCTAATATTCCATTCTTTATTATTCGGTCGGATTATCATGTATGTGCGTTTACGCCAGACCTGGTTCCATTATTTATTATTTTGTCGAAATATCCTGTCTGTGCGTTTACGCTGGACCTGGTTCCATTATTTATTATTCTATTGGAATAACCTATCGGTGCGATCTCTCGCATGCATGGTGATTTCTGTTGTTATTCCACTCTTTATTATTCTGTCGAAATATCCTGTCGGTGCGTATTACGCCTGACCTGGTTCCATTATTTATTATACTGTTGAGAATAACCTGTCGGTGCGATCTCTCGCATGCATGGTGATTTCTTCTGTTATTCCATTCTTTATTATTCTGTTGGAATAACCTGTCTATGTGGATTACCACATGCATGGTGAATGATCATTTGTATTCATTCCTTATTAAATTGTGAAAATGATCTGTATACGTGGATTACCGCATGACGGGCAAAAATTCATTTGTAGTTTCATATATTCTCTTATACTTAGTTGGTTTAAGTTTTAACTTCTATACTCCATGAAATTAGTGGAATATTCTTGATATTTGTGATTCATCCAGTATCTTTTCCTGAAAATATTCTTCTGAGCATTCTTGAATTTTACTCTACAAAGAAGTATCATGTTGACAATTTGGACGTTATTGGTTCCTGGATAAATTAATTCTTGAACTTGTTTTATTGAATTATTATGTCATTGTCATCATCCTCATGTTTATATTATGTTAAAAGTCATATGTGGCCTGTAGTGCATAGATGGACTTGGTATAATTATGACCAGGGATTATTCGGTATAATCATGACCGTAATGTTACAAATGATGTGGAAAAAGTCCACATTGGCCCGTAATGCATTGATGGACAGTTTTTGGTATGATTATGACTATAGATTCTCTTCGGCCAAGGGTGCAAAAATGAATTATTTTATGGCATGATCAGGACCGTTGATGAAAACACGATTATCTTTGGTCCGTAATGCATGAATAATTCGTGGTCATGATACTAAAGAATATCCTTGGCCTGTAGTGTAGGGATGATTTAATGTTATGAATTATTTATTGAGCTGAGTCTCAGATAAAAGTGATGAAAAACCTTTTAAATCATATAAGATAGTAGATTTTATTCTCTACTTGACTCTTCTAATGGATTATTTGTTTCGCTGTAGTTAAACTTGATGTTTGTTATATTGTACCAGTTTAACACTGTTGAAGGCTAACGATAATTTATTCTGCATTATCTTAGTCATAATATTTCTTACTGGGCTAGTTGGGCTCACCCTTTCTTTCATTGTTCTCTTCAGGAAATGAGAACGTAGCTGGGGCTAGTCGGGGAACAGAGTGATGGTCCTAGATGGTGCATTAGTAGTCCTCACTATTCTGTGAAATAGTGTAATAATAAATGTAATGAGTACTCCATTGAGTGTGGATATTGTCTATATGACAATATTTGTATTAAAACTCACAGCATATGTTTTGTCGTATTTTACACGATTGTTGTATAATTAGTTTGTATTTGTATTCTATACCATGTATCTGGCGACCCAAGATGGGTGATGTATACCTATTTTTGGGGGCGTCACAACGTAAGTATAACGTGAAGCTAAATAGGCCAAATGCGCCTTTGGTGTAAAATCAGGAAAATTGCTAGGATTCCTAGTAAGCCACAAAGGGATTGAGCTGGATCTTACAAAAATCCAGGCCATCACAAAAATGCCCATACCTTATATAGAGTAGGAAATACGGGGCTTTTTGGGAAGAATCAACTTTATCAACCGATTCATCTCCCAACTCACAGCAACCTGTGTGCCTACCTTCAAGTTGCTAAGGAAGAACTCCTCCATGAAATGGAATGATGAGTGTCCGAAAGCCTTCCTTGCAATCAAAGAGTAGCTGATCCAAGCTCCTGTTCTGGTACCTCCTAGGGATGATGTTCCCCTGTTTATGTACCTGCCAATTAATGACAATGCCATGGGCTGCTAGCTGGGACAGAAAGATGATAGAGGCCAAGAAAGAGTTATCTATTACCTCGGCAAAAGATTCACCAGCAGTGAACACAAGTACACTCTGATTGAGAAATCTTGTTGTGCTTTAGAACATGCTTCCATAAGATTACAACATTATCTCCGTGGTCACACAACCCATCTCATATCCCATGTGGATCCTCTCAAGTACGTGTTCAGCAAACCCACGTTGAATTGTCTACTGTCCAAATGGCAGTTGATCCTACAAAAGTTTAACATCATCTACGTGACTCAAAAGTCCATTAAAAGTCGGGGAATTGCGGATCAACTGCCATCAGCACCTTCAAGGGATTTCAAACCCTTGGAAACATACTTCCTTGATGAAGGGGTAATGACAGTTCAGCAACACCATCAGGACGATACACACCAACCATGGAAGATGTATTTTGATGGAGCTGTGAACATGGAAAGTTTTGGAGCTGGAGCAGTTCTAATATCCATTAAGGGGGAGCAATATCTCGTTGCCGTCAAATTGCAGTTTTCCAGCACCAACAACACAGCTGAGTATGAAGGTTGTATCATGGGGTTGAAACTAGTCCAATCCATGGGCATCAGATGGTTAACTATCTTTGGAGATTCTGAATTGGTAATCAGATAAACTACTAGGATCTATCACATGAAAGAGCTACATTTGCTGCATTACCATCTGCAGGTTATACAGATGGCTTCGTAGTTTGAAGAAATATCCTTCCTTCACATTCCTCGGAATAGGAATGACTTTGGGGATGCTCTAGCAACTTTGGCCTCCTTGATCAACATACTTGACAAGGAAGACATGCCAAATATCACATTTACCCGGCAAAAGGCACCAGCCTATGAGAACTATATTGGAGAAGTATCGGATGATCTGCCTCCCGTCCAACATCCTTGGTTTAACATATCAAGGAGTATCTGCGAGATGGATCTACAACTGTTGGGGGTGAGTCAGGCTGAAAGAAAGCGGATTCATCGAATGGCTATGAAATTCAACTTGAGTGGAGACGCACTCTATATAAGAGATGCAGGATTAGGTCTTCCCAGATGTCTGGATAAAGACCAAGCTAAGAGGCTCATGGATGAAATCCATTGTGGAGTATGCGGCCCACACATGAGCGACCCTCTACTTGTCTAGAAAATTCTAAGAACATGGCATTACTGACTCTTTCTCAAGGCTGACTGGGATAATCACATTAAGAGATGTTACCAATACAAAATTCATGGGAATGCTATCTACACCCTCCAAGGGAGCTCCACAATATCAGTTCACCATGACCCTTCTCAATGTGGGGAATGAACGTGATCGGGCCCATCGAGCCCTAAGCCAGTAATGGGTATCGATTTATCTTCACCATGATCGACTACTTCACCCAGTGGGTAGAAGTTGCCTCTTCCCCAGGGTTACTAAAGAAGTTATCATTGGTTTCATCAGAAATAATGACATTTATTGATATGGACAACCAGAGGTAATTATGTTAGACAATGCTAAAAACCTCAATAACCAAATGATGGAGGAGTTATGCAGTAAATTCCACATCAAACACCACAACTCCGTCATCTATCGTCCAAAGATGAATGGTGCTATTGAAGCGGCTAATAAGAATAACAAAAAGTTCATGCAAAAGATGTCCGCTAATCACAAAGGATGGCTTGATCTATTGCCTCTGACTCTATTAGCCTACAGAACGTCAATGCGCACTTCCACTGGGGCAACCCCCTACTCATTAACCTATGGCATGGAAGCAGTGCTCCCTATAGAAGTGGAAATGGAATCTCTTACAGTGTTGATAGATGCTCAGTTGGATGAAGACCAATGGTTACAAGATCGGTACCACCAATAGTCTCTAATAGAAGAATAGTGGGCCGTAGCCATCTTTCATGGTCAGTATTATCAACAAAGGATCGTTGGATCCTACAACAAGAAAGTCTGACTACGGTAATTCAAAGATCACAACTTGGTCTTGAAGAAGGTTCTTGACAACCAAGATCAATCCAAAGGAAAATTTGCTCCAAACTAGGAAGGCCCGTTTGTTGTCAAGGAGGTATTGACAGGAGAAGCTCTCAGGTTACAAGAAATGGATGGGGATGAATTTCCACAACTCATCAACTCAGACATCGTAAAATGGTACTATTTCTGAAGTTACTAGCAAACTAACATACTGGTTTTGGATCACTAGATCCCCAATCAATTTAGGTTTTCAAACATTTTTGCTATATACAACCTTTCTTCACATTAGTTTGCCCCATCAAGGATAAACACATTTTTCCAACTAGCAGCCTTGTTCCGAATCATTAGATCCATCACTTAACTCATGTTTTAAAACCCTTCCACACCTTTAGTTTTGTCCCACCAGGGATTGAACATTTCACACCTTCAATTTTGTCCCACTAGGGATTAAACCTTTTACACCTTCATTTTGTCCCACCAGGGATAAAACTTTTCACATCTGCAGTCTGTCCTATACATGGGGCGAACTACGCAGACCTAATCTCCTCAATACACCAGAGTACATAGGCAGCCATTTTTATGGTCCGATCTAACCACAAAAATAAAATAAAAACAAAAATATCTCTACACCCTCTTCACCACTTATAACTTTGAACCTTTTCACGCTAGGTTCGAACTACGTAGACCTGATATCCCCTTCTCAATGGCAGTACGTAGGCAACCATTCATGGTTCGGTCTCACCCCCTACCAAAACATAAAAACTTTTCATATGGTACTGGGATCATCTTTCAAACCACACTTCATCGTCTTTAGACCAAAGGGATGGAACTACCTAGTCTCCTCATGCAAATGGGAGAAAAACTGGCGACCATATAAGCTGCGGTTGAGTCCTCAAAGAGAAATACCAATCCATAAGAGATGGAACTACCTGGGATCCCCAATATAAAGGAGCATTGTACATGACAAAAATAGCTAAGCTAGTCTATGCAGGAAAATCCAAGCCCATCGATAAATCAGTGTATATGTGTGCTATCAAATCAAACATGAAATCCCTCTCAGAAGAAGGAGGTAACTCTGTGAGCTCTTGCCCTATGGAATCAACATGAGCCAAGAGATCCACAGCTATCTGCATGGTAACACTATGCTCATCAATGAATGTGTTCAGCTCTACAATATTATTAGTAGTATGAGTCATCAATGCAGCGTTATCTGCAATAGCGGCGTCTCTAGCAGATATAGTGCCATCCCACTCAGTAAAAACTGCATCTCTAGATGATCTGACCTCATCCCACTTAGCAACAGTGGTATCTCTATGGGCTAGAGCATCGTCTCTCTCGACTAGAGCTGCATCTCTCCCAGAAAGAGATGTTAACATCAAGGCCCTAGCTTGATCCCTCTCAAATGTCATCAGATGCAGACTCTGCTCTAAATACTCTGCCGAATGCAAGGTCACAGTAGCAGTCATACTGGGAGAATCAATAAGAGCTTCTGTCAAACTAGCAAACAGTTTCTCCTTGGTAGGAGAATCAGTGTCCTCCATGGGTTCCCCACCGTTAGAATCAATCCCCAGCTCTATGGATACAACCCCAGCCGATGTAATATTTGTCTCCATCCATGCAGAATACTTTGTGGAATAACCTGGATGGCTAGTAGTAAAATTAGCCCTCTCACACTGGGCCCAACAGGCATAAACCTTGGATCTATCCTCTGTTGATAAAAGCTGAGAATCCAAACGCTGACCTAATGCCCCCTCAAAACGATGAGCATCCTGAAACTAGTCAAACTGCGCCATCACAGCCAGCGGGTGATACGTGGTCATCCCTCTCAAACCAGCCAGAGGTAGGTAATCCATGCCAAATGCATAAGTAATGAAGCTATAGGGAGAACTAAGCCCTAAACACGACAAAATGTTAAATGGATCCTCGATCCCTGCCAAGAACACATATCAAGAAGTAGCGTCTGTACACTCCGCCGGCTGAAAGGAGAAAGACATGGCTAGCTCATGGGAAAAATAGTACCCATGGCGTCGGAAGGTGCTAATCGATCTCAGGTGTAACGTGAACCACACATACAGCAAGACCGAACTTCCAGTAAATACCCCTATAGAATGGGTGTGGCAATACATGGCCGACTTCAAGGTCTCTGTCATAATCATCAGTAGAATGGTATGTTCCTCCCGGAGAGCCCATACTGCCATAATTACATCGATGTCTAAATGATTCATGTATAGTGGCATGTACAGATAAGCCACTATGCACATCAAGAGAACGTCTACTCTGGAAATACGCCATTCATCCTCTGACGTGGTGAAATCCTCGGACTGCTGTGCATAACTGTCCAAGGAGCCAAATCTGTCTATCAGAAAATGCATGGGCACTACATGCCCAGAGGTGATCTCGTCTTGAGCAACTCTACGCCTCAAACGAGTGAGGGTCATAAACTATCGGCTCATATCACCGATAGCCATCAGAGCGCAAGGCCTGTCCAGTGGAAAAACTGTCAGAGGCTCATACTCCTCTAAAGTAGGGGTCAACTGTAACGCCCCCATATCTATACTCCTATGGTATCTGATATGGTACTTACAACGAATCAATATAATGCATTTAAATCTATATACCCATGGTATCTAATTATAAGCTTATATTAAATTAAAGGACTATCAGATATAATTCCCATAGATCCAAGATTCACAGTGTCCCATAACAGATGACAATTCTCAATAGAACTGTTACTGTGTTTGGATACTCTCACTTGGATATATGAACTGTATCTGTGAAGAGAATTTATCTGTCCGAAATCCATAATATTAGTAATAACATGAACAGTCCATATTACTAATACCCTCACTCAGATGTATAGTCTATACCATGTGAATTAATACTATCGTATTGATAGTAACTATTTATCTGAACTCCAGAATATCAGTAATAATATGAATAGTCCATATTACTAATATCCTCACTTAGATAAATTATTCCCAAGGATCTCAACTAGATTCAAAGAATTCTAAATTTACATCTATATATGGAAGAAAACACGGTTGCGGAAAATAAAAGATGTTATATATATACATAAATATTAGGGGTCGATTACATGATTCTCATAACGAGTTTCTTATGACAAAGTATTCAACTAGACATGAATATAACCTAATCTAAGCAGGGACGCTTCCCTTTATCTACTCCAGATGTTCCAGGATTACCATCTAAAACTGCAAAGGGAATAATTTGCAAGGGTGAGCTATGACATGCTCAGCAAGTTTTGTATTTATAACAATATATGATTTGAAAAAATACAACAATTCAAATTTCGACTGATAATTGTTACCATTTCAATATGGATTTTTATTTCTATCTGTGACGCCCCCAAAATAGGTATACAACACCCAACCTATTCTGAGTCGCCAAATACATGGTACAGAAAACAACTACAACTTTATTACAACAATTATCGTGTAAAATATAACAACACATATGCTATGAGTTTGGATACAAATATATACCAAATGTGACTCATGTTCCAACCGTGGACATCACCTTACAATGACACCTTACATAAAGGTATAGTCAAAAACTGTTTTAGAAATTAGAATCTTTGGGAAGTGCTCAAGGAAACCTTCGTACATGGGAGGCCATGCGTCTAGGTTATGATAGATATCATATGGCCACAGAATTATCCTTGGTTGACCCAATAGACCCCAAAGAAAAACGAGAAGATTACTATCATATTCTTTCCAATGGTGAGTCTTCTCTTGACTTATCATTATCTCCACTGTCTTTAATCGAGAATTATACTTCAAACAAATACCAAGATTATATAGGTAGTGCTCGTATATATACTCAGCAAGTGGATGAGCACATCCCTGTCTTATGATGACACGAGGTTGTATGTCGTTAGACATCTTGTATGATAGTGGCAAAACACCCTTCCAACGTTGGGTACACCTTACCCTATTGGATTCACCAAATAAAACTACTAAATGAACTTTTCTATACTGCTTCGGGAGAACATCCACAGCTAGAGACCACCGTTCTATTTCCCCATTACCCTCGCAAAAGGGTGAGCACAACTAGCTAAGTAAAGAATATCATGACTAAAGATAATTAAATTATCAATAGCCTTCATCAATAATAAATCAGAGATTTAGAACATATGGTAAATGATAAAAATTTCAACCATAGTTGCAGCGAAACGAGCAATCCATTAGAAGAGTCAAATAGACTATAAAGTCTATTATCTTCTCCATGTTAAAAATCCACCAACAATGTTTTATCCCTGTAACATCAATCAATAATTCTGGTCCACAATCATATGAATAACTCATAATCATAACTGTAGTTCTAAATTCCTCTTCTCATCCAGGACGAAGATAATTTTCATCACCTATCTTTACCTGAAACATCAAAGATCATGGTTACACCAAATCACATTTCCTGTTCATAATCATACTAATAACTTCATCTTTGCACTACGGCCAAAGATATTCATTTGTATCACCAGTTGGTCATGTTCATCTCAACATTTGTTCATCTTTGCACTACTGGCCAAAGATATTTAATAACATGCCATCTTTGCACTACGGGCCAAAGATATTCATCAACAATTCATCTTTGCACTACAGGCCAAAGATATTCATCAATAATTCATCTTTGCACTACAGGCCAAAGATATTCCTCAATAGTTCATATTTGCACTACAGGCCAAATATATTCATATCTCAAAGAAATATATAATCAGTGCAAGATACTTTGAAAGATACTTTGAGAGTTTCTATTCATCAGTGCAAGTTTCTTTCAGCCTTATACCGGTATTCCGACCAGAAGTACTGATATTTTGAGGTAAGGGATATTATTTTCTTCTTAAATGATATTATTTTCTTCAATATCATTATGCTGAAATATTAACATGAGTTTTTATCAAATTTGAAACTTTTTGTGTCGGAGTTACTATTCACGTGTACGTTACTATTCACGTATACGGCACTATTCACGAATACGGCACTATTCACCGAAAAATAAATTTTTTTCTTTTTGTCCAAGATGTCTATTATGGTTACTATCTTTGATTGTATCCATGTTTTGATCTTTATTTTTGAATTCTGCTTCACAATTGATTATTATGAAGTATTATTGATCTTGGATAAACTGTTATACGAATCCTTAATATTTGTCCTTCTGTCTCACTGGATTCGCTCTCTTTAAGATATTTTTCATCATCCTCAGTCCTAAATGATGATATTACTGAATATCTTTGGCCTGTAGTGCAAAGATGTATGATTACTTGATGAATATCTTTGGCCTGTAGTGCAAAGATGAACAGGTGTTGAGATGAACATGACTGACAGGTGAATTATAAATTTTTGCGAAGTCTATACCTTACTAGATACTGGTTCTATCCATTCTTTTATCTCTCCTGCTTGTGCTCAACGTTTAAACTTGACTCCAGAGAAATTAGAATTTGACTTATCTGTTGAAACTCCGTTAGGAGAAACTTTCGTTACATCTACAGTTTATAAATCTTGCTTAATCCAAGTTGGCACAATCACATTACCTGTTGACCTTATCTCTTTAAAGATACTTGCTTTTGATATGATTTTAAGAATTGATTGGTTAACCACTCATCATGCCAAAATTGATTATTTTCGTAAGGTTGTTAGTTTTCATATTCCTAACCAACCTTTTATGCGAATTCAAGCAACCAAACCACTAAAATCAATCGCTGTCATACCAAGCCATAAAGCCATTCGTTTATTAAAAAACGGATGTCAATCTTTCTTAGCCCATGTCATGGACTTGAACAAAAATACGTCAGATTTGAATGATATTTCTGTTGTTAGTGAAATTCCTGACGTATTTCCTGAAGAATTTTTTGGCTTAACCCAGGGCGTGATATTGAATTTTTGTATTGATCTTCAACCCGATACAAAACTCATTTCTAAAATCTCATATTGAATAGCTCCTATTGAACTTCAGGAGTTAAAAACCCAACTATAGAAGTTGGTACCCGAGCCTCTATCTGGTGACTTCCTTTGCGGAATGCACTGAAGCCAAACTCTCCGTAGGGGACGCCATATTCGTGCGGTAGTAAACTGATAAGTGTCATTGTGACGTACTATCCATGATTGGGATATGAGTCATAGTTGAGAGCAACCTAAGTCAGTAATCGAAGTACGTAGCTTTCTGGGCTTAGCTGGTTATTATCAGAGATTTGTGGAAGGATTTTCTCGAATCGCTACTCCGTTAACTCAGCTGACTCGGAAAGATATAAAATTCGTATGGAGTGAGGAATGTGAGAAGAGTTTTCAAGAACTCAAGAGGAAACTCGTTTCGGCACCTGTTCTAGCAATACCATCTGGTACGGATGGATTTGTTATATACAGCGATGCTTCAGGCAAAGGGTTAGGATGCGTTCTCATGCAACATGGGAAAGTCATAGCCTATGCCTCGCGACAACTCAAAGAATATGAGAGAAATTATCCTACTCATGATTTGGAGTTGGCAGCAGTCGTTTTCGCGTTGAAGATTTGGAGACACTACCTGTATGGGGAGAAAGTAGAGATCTATACGGATCATAAAAGCCTCAAATATTTCTTCACCCAAAAGGAACTCAACATGCGGCAACGACGTTGGCTTGAGCTGTTGAAAGATTACGATCATACCATCCAATATCATCCTGGAAAAGCGAACGTAGTAGCTGACGCATTGAGTAGAAGATCATACGTGGGTACGAGTGCAATGTTGTTAACACAAAGGCCCATTTTGTATGACTTGCAAAGGATGGAGATAGAGATGAAGGCTCCAAGTACCCACATGATGATATCAAATATACGAGTAGAACCGACTTTAATCGATAAAGTTAAAGCTGCTCAAGCTACGAACATGGAGCTGATGCGTATGAAGAAGAAAGTGCAAGAAGGTGCTATTCCAGAAGCAAGAATCGATGAAGAAGGAATACTTCGAGTCAACTCCAGACTTTGTGTTCCTAACGATTTTGACTTGAAGCATAGAATAATGATGGAGGCACACAACACACCATTTGCAATTCATCCTGGGAGTACCAAAATGTATCACGATCTTTGACATACATTTTGGTGGAGCAATATGAAAAGAGAGATCGCGGAGTTTATCTCGAGATGTTTAACTTGTCAACGTGTAAAAGCGGAGCATCAAGTACCAAAGGGTCCATTGCAACCACTCGAGATTCCGAAATGGAAGTGGGAACACATTACTATGGATTTTGTTACGGGTCTTCCCAAGGTTTCTCAAGGCATAGATGCGATTTAGGTTATTGTTGATAGATTAACCAAGTCCGCTCATTTCTTACCGATACGTGAGACTTATTCCCTTGAACGTCTTGCTAGTATGTACGTGAACGAGATTGTGAGATTGCATGGCATGCCAGTATCCATAGTTTCGGATCGTGACCCAAGATTCACTTCACGATTTTGGGTTAGCTTGCAGAAAGCTATGGGCACGGATTTACGATTCAGTTCGGCATACCATCCTCAAACGGACGGACAATCAGAGAGGACTATTCAAACTCTTGAAGATTTATTAAGACTTTGTGTCCTAGATCTCAAAGGGAGTTGGGATAAGTACCTACCATTGGTGGAATTCTCCTACAACAACAGTTATCAGGCGAGCATAGGTGTGGCTCCATTCGAGGCGTTGTATGGAAGAAAATGTCGTTCTCCAGTATGCTGGGACGAGGTGGGTGAAGCAACATTGTTGGGACCAGAGTTGGTACGCATTACTACAGAGAAGATCCAAACGATTCGATAACGTATACAAACGGCACAGGATCGACAAAAGAGTTATGCGGATCTTCATCGAAAGGACGTGGAATTTAATATTGGGGATCATGTATTGTTACGTGTTGCACCATGGAAGGGAGTTACAAGATTTGGGAAGAGAGAAAAGCTCAATCCAAGATTTGTTGGTCCATTTTAGATTCTTGAGCGAATAGGAAATGTGACATATAGACTCGCATTACCTCCAAGCATGTCTCGTGTTCATAATGTTTTTCACATATCTATGCTTCGTAAATATGTTAAAGACCCGAACCACATTATTGAGTTAGAACTAGACGAGATAGCTGAAGATTAAACGTACGAGGAGGTACCTGTTAAGATCTTGTATAGGAAAGAGCATGTCCTACGCACGAAGGTTATACCACAAGTTAAGGTTTTGTGGAGAAACCATGCTATTGAAGAAATGACCTGGGAGTTGGAATCAGAAATGAAAGCGAGGTATCCTCACCTTTTCGAAATATCAGGTATGTACGTCAATTTCGAGGATGAAATTTCATAAGGAGGGGAGGTTGTAAGACCCTAACTTATTAATGAATAAAATCAAATTTTCTCTAAATATTATTGTGAATAATAAGGGGTTAATTTGATATAATACTTTGGTTATGGGTGAAATGTGCAAATTTTGCAAAATAAGCAAGTGGTTATAAAATATTCATTTTGTCAGGGAATATTCGTTTGGTCGTGGAATATTCTTGCTGTCGGAGAATATTCGTACGACGACGCAGCCTTGTGTGGGCCCCATAACAGAAAGCGATTGGATGAAGAAAACGACATGTATAAGTTGTTTATAAATAACGGCGTAGTTGTTACCGTTAATACTGTTGGAATACCCGGTGGTTAAAATACAGTAGCACATGGTATTGCACCAATTATTGATTCTTACGAAGGAAGGCACTATTTAATAATTGTTATAGTAGTTATTGTTCAATATTTTATTTTATTGATTCAATAATTGCTGCGTTGATATTTTATATTATTGTTATTTCAATAATTACTGTTGCACAGTATTTTCTATTATCAGATCAATAATTCATATTATTTGAATAATATTATTAGATAACATTATTGGCAATGTCTAGAAAGTTCTATCTAAGGAGAGGTTTGGTCATCTAATTGCGCGCCAGTAAGGAGAAATCCTTATTGGAAAGCCCCCTCTTTCCTGGGAACGGCCTGGTTGTCATAAATGTGATTCTGTAATATTATTTGTGAATAATTAATTATTGATTCATATGATAAGGAAATATTTATTTTATGTGGATATAAATGAGCGATATATTTTTGTGGTTAAAAATTAAGGAGTTAATGTTGAGGTTTTTATCAGTATTTTTGTCGGAATGGAGGTATTAAAAATCAGGGTTTTTGAGATATTTTGCGGGGGTTATAATTTTTAATCCGACCGTTGGATCGTGGTAATTTTTGGATATGTTATACATATATAAGTTGAGTATATGCCCACAAATTTTGAACCGTTAAAAATGAACGTATGATTTATTATGAATTTTACGAGATGACTGGTTCAGAAATTATTGAATTTTCGGAGTTTATCATTTTGATGGAAAATTCTAGAATTGGTGGGCCCCACTCTTGGTTGGTGAAGAAATGTGTTGAATTATATTTCAAATGTGGTGGGTGGGAATAGTAACAGGTAAAACCATCAGGTTGCAGGCCAAGCCTACTAAAATTTTCCTATAAATAAAGGGCTAAGTTAGAATTGAAAATAACACCTGAAACAAGTTTTCTCTCTTTCTCTCTCTAGATTATTGAGTGTATTTTGTGAGTATTTAGATACTTTGAAAGTTTCTATTCATCAGTGCAAGTTTCTTTCAGCCTTATACCGGTATTCCGACCAGAAGTACTGATATTTTGAGGTAAGAGATATTATTTTCTTCTTAAATGATATTATTTTCTTCAATATCATTATGCTGAAATATTAACATGAGTTTTTATCAAATTTAGAACTTTTTGTGTCGGGGTTACTATTCATGTTTACGTTACTATTCACGTATACGGCACTATTCACGAATACGGCACTATTCACCGAAAAATAAAATTTTTTCTTTTTGTCCAAGATGTCTATTATGGTTACTATCTTTGATTGTATCCATGTTTTGATCTTTATTTTTGAATTCTGCTTCACAATTGATTATTATGAAGTATTATTGATCTTGGATAAACTGTTATACGAATCCTTAATATTTGTCCTTCTGTCTCACTGGATTCGTTCTCTTTAAGATATTTTTCATCATCCTCAGTCCTAAATGATGATATTACTGAATATCTTTGGCCTGTAGTGCAAAGATGTATGATTACTTGATGAATATCTTTGGCCTGTAGTGCAAAGATGGACAGGTGTTGAGATGAACATGACTGACAGGTGATACAAATGAATATCTTTGGCCTGTAGTGCAAAGATGAAAATTTGGATGAAGATGATTATTAATTGATGTTACAGGGATAAAATATTGATGATGGACTTTTAAATCTTAGAAGATAGTAGAATTATTTCTCTACTTGACTCTTCTAATGGTTTGTTGTTTTCGCTGCAGTTGTTGATCTAAAACTTGTTGTCGATTATATTCTTTCAGATATTTCCCTATTGAAGACTAACGATAATTTGTTGTATATTATCTTAGTCATAATATTCTTTAATGGGCTAGTTAAGCTCACCCTTTTCCTTTTTGTTCCATTTTTCTTCTCAGGAGGTGAGAACATAGTAGGATCTAGTCGGGGTATGGAGTGATGGTTCTAGAAAGATGTTTTAACAGTCCTCACTATTTCTGTAAAATAGTGTTTGAATAATTGTAATGAGGACTTATTTGAGTGTGGATATTGTCTAGAAGACAATATTTATATTTAAACTCACAGTATGTGTTGTCGTATTTTGCACGACAATTGTATTATTAAAGTTGTAGTTTACTTTCTGTACTATGTATTTGGCGACTCAGAATGGGTGTTGTATACCTATTTTGGGGGCATCACAATCATCACCTCGTATTCCAGCAAATAGAGAGACTAAGTCTGGTGAAACCAACGCTCAGAAAACGCCCTGAGGTAACCTCAGGGACAACGATGAGGGAGGATGGAAAAGAATGCCACAAATCCCCCAGCATACATAATCTCTCGATACTCTGGATGAAGAGTCTGATATAGAGAGTGTATACTGAACCAGTTCTCTCGAGGCTGTATAAAGCCGGGAACCTGCATCATAAATGCAAATCCACATCAGAACCCTTTCTCCTCATCAATTGTAAAAAGGAAAATCAAACACAACTTTTACCACGTTCGCCTCCAAATATGTCGAGGGGTGGCGACTCAAATCACCCAGTAGCTTTAGATTCGTCACATTTATGGCTGGTAACTCTCTGCAGAGAATAGAAGCAGCAGGAGTGGGAGCCGCGACCGGTATATCCTTCTCCTAGTCCACAACATCTGGAACCTCAACCCGGATAGGAAGAATCACTGTCTCCACCAACCGACGAGGCTGTCGGGCTACGCGAGGCCTAAGCACATCAGAAGCTCTCCTCCTCATACCTGAAGAGGTCCTACCGGAGCCGCTCGGCTGGTCTGGATCCATGTATCTAGACAAAAGTCTCCAAATTACCTCATAAAGGGTGTGATAAATTCTAACCTGGAGCTTTTTAAATGCGTTTTATGCCTATATACATGCATGTATTACTTTAACATACCACTAAAGTAGAGTTAAAAATGCATGTCCATTCAATGCCTAGGCTCATGGTAAAATTTCACCATAGTCTCCTTTGTAAAGAGGACTATTCACATACACGAAGGCATGATTAGGTGGCCATTTAGTAGCACACCAATCAACAGTCATAAACATTATATATGCATAAAAATATCAAAGTCATAATCCACAAGGGTAGTCTAATTAGCAGGATTACTTTGCTTTACAACCTTTGCTCATTTATCCTTAAATACGATAAGAAATAGCAGAAAAAAGTGCCAATTTGACTGTTTCAAAAGTCAAAAAAATTCACATCATTATGTTCAGGATGGTTAAATACTAACATTTACTATGTTGAATATTTTTTATCAAGCCATATGAGCCTGCATAATCACTACTATGTCTTTAGAAGCATTTCATGTGATAACTCACTTTCCAACGGACAAAAATTGGAAAAGAAGACATGCATACGTTACCAAGATAGTGCAGAACATTTGTAGAGTGACGAATTTTGTAGAAAACAGCCCGAACTCAGTAGATCTGAAGACGAACTCTTAGATTCTCTGTGTGGCGCAACTTGAAAATGACTTGTGAAATGGAAAGGCACCTCAAATACACCTATAGATGGCCACAGATGTATCTGTGGCTGCAGCAGGTCTACTTGTAGCTGTCCTAGGTGGGGCCCACCCCCTTTGGCTTGATCCAATTTGAGTTGCAAAGGAGGGTCCCACAAGTTGAAAAGTTAAATCAGTAAAAAAGATGCTACGCGATTGAGCGAAAAAGCCTAAAATCCTGATTTTCAGAGACCAAACTACGGGTCTACACATCACTCATTGGTATTCACGCAAACACAGGGTTCACAAAGCTAATGTTCACAGATGTTGCAAACTACATATGGCAATGCCTCACAAAGGTCTGATGCCATCAACTTGGGGTTGTGATTCCAATTGCAAGCATACCTTTCATTAAAAGTTTCTCCCCAACGGAGATTTCATACATGTTTAGCCGTTGAAGCAAATTTCAGAGAAGGTCAAGCAACCTTGACAATATTCAGTCATTGGCAATTAAATCCAGCGAAGCATCAGAGGTGGTCCGATGATATTCATCTGTTGAAGCACATTTTAGCCAAGGTCAAGCAACCTTGACATTATTTAGCTGTTGACAAGTAAATCCAGCAAAGCATCGGAGCTGATCCGATGATATTCACCCGTTGAAGCTCATTTTAGCGAAGGTGAAGCAACATTGACGTTATTCAGCCGTTAGCAATTAAATCCAGCGAAGCATCGGAGGTGGTCTTATGATATTAATCCGTTGAAGCAGATTTCAGCGAAGGTCAAGCAACCTTGACATTATTCAGGTGTTGGTAATTAAATCTAGCGAAGCATCAGAAGTGATCCGATGATATTCACCCGTTGAAGGACATTTCAACGAAGGTCAGGCAACCCTAACGACATCAGTCGTTGGCAATTAAACCCAGCGAAGCATCGGAGGTGGTCCGATGGTAACCGTTGAAGGACATTTCAATTAAGGCCAGGCAACCTTGACAACACCAACTGTTGGCAGTAACTCCAGTAAAGCATTGGAAGGACTTGGCGATACAAACCAAGGAAAATCATCCTCATCGGGGAGGACCGATGATTGAATATGTTATACAACTCTTCATTAGACAAAACACAATTCCCCAAGAGTCTCTCATAGATGAGAAGCACATCTTCAGTGGAAAGTCTGTACCAAGGATTAAGGACTTTGGTGATAACCCCAATGTCAACATCCTTGAGGTTCTTGTGAGCTTTGGAGTAAACATCCAAGCAGTTTGTCAGGATCATCTGTGATAGCTTCATTCCCCAACAGAAGCTGCGGGAGCAGACAGTTGTCACATCCCGTTGGAAAACGGTCCAATAAACCACATTCAACATACATTTGCATCATGCTGCATTACATTGCATCATGATTATCTTGTTACATTTCAAGTGTCTAGTATTCTTTATACTATCTATGCCATTACATTGCATGAATATGATAAAGAGGGGCATCTATAGACACTCAAATTTTTGTATTCCTGTTACTAACCTTGCAAGAAAGGCAAAAAAAGTGTTCCAGAGATAACCCTGGAAGTCAAATCAGCTCAATCCCGGAGATAACCCCGGGATAATCAGTTCACAATCTCAGAGACAACCCCGATAAACTCAGTTTTAGGCCCAGAGACAACCCCAGGAGATTCAGTTCCAACCTCGGAGATAACCTAGAGGGAAGCAGGTTCGGTTCTAGAGATAAACCCGGAGAAGTCGATTTGAACCTCTAAGACAACACCGAGGTACTCAATTCTAACCCGGAAGATAACCGCAGGAGGTCAAGCACACCTCAAAGATAACCCTGAGGATACACAGCACCCACAACAACCCAATACAATAGATAACCCTGAGAAAGGACTGCTACATCAGCCCAGAGCCGGAGATAACCCCGGTGAGGGGTAAAATCATCATTTTGCCACCTCGATCCTACATTCACACCGTCTCAACAACATTTCATCCTACATTTCACACAGAAGTGTCCCACAAGAACCATAGCTCAAAATCCCGAGTGACTACTACACAAGACAACACACCGGATAGAATTTAAAGACTTAAAGATCTGGTCATGGACCCATCTTTTCGGCTTCGTACAAGTTCTTATCCAATGCCATTGTGTAGCTCTCAACAACCGCATTTCAGAAAGGTATAACATGCCTCAATCGGATGCCCGGATTGAAAGTTATGAAGGTTCAAGCGGACAATGTGTTGCACGAGTGCACGTACTTTGAGACGGCAGGACCTGCAAAGCCCGAGGAGCCCCGGGCAGCCGCAGGTGGACCTGTGGCTCCCCCCTCTATAAATAGAGGGCTTGGAGTGGTCATTTTAAGAAGAGAAAAGGCGAGGAAGCCTGACCCATTTTAACCTGTACAAACTTTAAACTGAGTGCTTTCTTTTTCCAAACACTTGTGAGCTCGTGTTTTGCTATATTTACTCGGTGGATACCGAGTACTCATTCATTAAAAGATATCTGAAGTCTTCTTGGCAGCCCACTGTAAGACATCTCAGATTTTTAAGTTTTTACTCCCTTCCATCCATACAGATATCTATTCACGATGAGAGTCGTGTTGTGTGCGTATACGTGGACCGTCGATCCGTGACTTTTATTACTTTCATATATATATATATATATATATATATAAGTTCTAAATGCACCGGATATTACACCCAGGCTCAATCGATCAGAATTCGATGATATATATATATATATATATATATATATATATATAATTGTTTATCAGCATGTGGCTTAGATTTGTCTAAATCTGGTTATTCTCACTTTAACCGGTTCATAGTGCCGAAATTGGAACCGTTGAAGCCGAAAAGCTCAGATTTACTCAAATCTAGTTCATTTTCTAGCTTTTGCACCTATTGCTTTATCATGTGATCCTAGGAATCATGTGATCACATATTCAATTTTTGAATCTAGATTCGGTTCCCGTGATGGACATTTTCAACTGCAGTCAGCTTGTAAATTATTCACAGTGTCTAAATTTTCTTAGATGACTCTCATACCCACATAGAGTTCGGCGCTGCTATATATCTTATTTTCTCGAACATGCTTCTCATCTCGAAAATAATAAAAGCAATCAAGCAGAACACTTAATAAAATGGAAGTATTAAAGGCATCAATTACTATTGAGCACAATGGTTTGAAAAACCTATTTTATAAAACATCATTGCCATATTTCGTTAAAATTAAACTTTTATACAAAAGTTAAACCCTTTGTATATAGGTGCAAACGAGACATAACACTACTTCCAGACAACTGCATATAGACCCACACAAACACACACACACACACACACACACACACACATTTAGATAAAAGTTTAAATTTAAAAGTGGTGGTAACCGTGTTATCACGAATGTCGGGGGGGGGTACCTAACACATTCCCTCCGTATAATCAATCCCCCGGACCCTAATGAATTTCAGTTTTGTAGACCAGTTAAACTGTGTTATATTACTAGGTCTATATGCAAACCATTTTTCGGTTGAGTTAGTGCAACCATTTAAAAATACCAATTGGCGACTCTTACAGTCAAATCGTCGACATATACATGTCAGAACTTTTTAAACTTATTTTTTCAAACAAATCTCAGCTAACATGAAAACACCAAAAGACAAGAACAGAAAGGGACAAATAAAAATCCCGACGTCGACATGGACGATCTCCTGATACTCCGTAGGAAGGGTCTGGTATAAAGAATGAATGTTGAACTAGTTCCCCCTAGGCTGAGTGATGTTGGGAACCTACATCAATTTCAAATTAAACCTTTGTCCCAAAAGTGGGGAAAAGAAGAAAGGAAAAAATGAAAAATTCCATTAACTTGTTCACGTGAAGATAGATGGATGGGTGACGTCTCAAATCATCCATAAGATTAAGAATCCTCACATTAATAGCGGGAAGATCCCGATGTGGGGTAGAAGAAGAAAGAGCAAGGTCCTCAATAGGAACATCCTCCTCCTCGTCTATGACATCTATCCTATCAACCCGAATAGGACGAATCACTGACTTAGTCAACCGGCGAGGCTACCGAGCTGGATGAGGCAAAGGAATAGTAGAAGGCATCCTCCTCACACCTGAAGAACCATGCGGGAACTTATGTGTAAGACCCCGAATTTTATGAAATAGAAGTATTCAATTTTTCTTATAATTACGATTCAGTAAATGGTTAAATTGATAAAAAGTTAAAGTTAAAGGTGATATATGAATTTTTTTTCAAAATAAGCAAGTGGTTATAAAATAATCATTGTTGTCGGGGAATATTCGTTTGGTCATGGAATATTCTTTCTGTCGGGGAATATTCGTACGACGGCGCAGCTATTTGTGGGCCCCATAACGAATAACTGTCGGATGAAGATAACGACAAAAATTGAGTTTTTATAATTAACGGCGTAGTTGTTACCGTTAACACTGTTAGAATACCCGGTGGTTAAAATACAGTAATACGCGTTGTTACACAGTAGCACACTGATTGCACAGTATTTTTGAATTATTGATTCTTACGAAGGAAGGCACTACTCAATAATTGTTACAGTAGTTACTGTTCAATATTTTATTTTATTGATTCAATAATTATTGCGTTGATATTTTATATTATTGTTGTTTCAATAATTGCTGCTGCACAGTATTTTCCTTTATCAGATCAATAATTCATATTATTTGAATAATATTATTAGATAACATTATTGGCAATGTCTAGAAAGTTCTGTCTAAGGAGAGGTTTGGTCATCTAATTGCGCGTCAGTAAGGAGAAATCCTTATTGGAAAGCCCCCTCTTTCCTGGGAACGACCTGGTTGTCATAAATGTGATTCTGTAATATTATCTGTGAATAATTAATTATTGATTCATATGATAAGAAAATATTTATTTTATGTGGATATAAATGACGAATTTATTTATGTGGTTATAAATGAAGGAATTAATGTTGAGGTTGTTATCAGTATTTTTGTCGGAATGGAGGTATTAAAAATTAGGGTTTTTGAGATATTTTGCGAGGGTTATAATTTTTAATCCGACCGTTGGATCGTGGTAATATTTGGATATGTTATACATATACAAGTTGAGTATATGTCCACAAATTTTGAACCGTTAAAAATGAACGTATGATTTGTTATGAATTTTACGAGATGACTGGTTCAGAAATTGTTGAATTTTTGGAGTTAATCATTTTAGTGGAAAATTCTAGAATTGGTGGGCCCCACTTGTGGTTGGTAAAGAAATGTGCTGAATTATATTTCAAATGTGGTGGGTGGGAATAGTAGCAGGTAAAGCCATCAGGTTGCAGGTCAAGCCTACTAAAATTTTCCTATAAATAGAGGGCTAAGTTAGAATTGAAAATCACACCAAAAACATAAGCTTTCTCTCTTTCTCTCTCTATACTATGAAGCATATTTTGTGAGTATTTAGATACTTTGAGAGTTGCTATTCAGTGCAAGTTTCCTTCGGCTTTGCATTCTAGTCAGAAATACTGCACTTTTGAGGTAAGGGATAGTAAGGAATTTTAAGGGTTGTTATGTTTTTCAGTTTCGTAATTTTTCTGACCTTCAAAAATTCTGGAAAAATTTGAAATGATATTTTGATGAGTTTTCTTGATTGTGTCCAAAAATGGTGATTTTTGGATGTATAGATTGAGAGTTATGAATTTTATGAGAAAATACTATTTTAAAAGTAATCGCTTATAATTCCTTGTGGTTAACTCCAAAATTGATGAAATTTTTATTGGGAGTACATGTATATGATAGAAGCATACTCTGTAAATTTCAGAATTTTTGGACAAAAGTACAATTTTTGATAAATGTCTAAATATTCGGCTATTTTGGCCATATGAAAAATAGTAAATGATTTTTAAAAATTCTGAGAAAAATATATGTTTACTATGGGACTATATTATGCTAAATCCCAGAAAAGAAATATTTTTCGAACTGATTTGGTATTTTTCATAAAAATGGTCTAGTTATGAGTAAATGAATTAAATATGTTTTATGAAGTAAGAAAATTGAAAAATAGGATTTTCTGACTTGAGAATTCTATATGAGGTATATGCAGATTTTTGATGAGGGTTTTGGTTATTGGTGATGAAATCTTATGAGTTTGGCATTTTAGAATAATTAAATACATTATTTAGTAAAGTGTAAACAATTAAAATAAATTGTTTATAAGCTTAAGAAATATTATTCTTTCAATATCATTATACCGAAATATTGGTATGTATTTTATTGTGGAATTTCTATCTTTTGTGTCGGGGGTTATTAATCATGAGTTACTATTCACGATTTACTATTCATGAGTTACGAATATTACTCTTGAGATTAAAACTATATGTTGATCATATTATTTTTATCATCATATATAATATTTTTATAACCCTGATGTTGAAATTCTCTTTCACTGGAGTGTAAAGATGGGTAGATTATTGGTATGATCATGACTAGGGTTCTCTTTGGCCTGTAGTGCAAAGTTGAATTGTGACTGGTATGATCATGACCATTGAATTTATAATTGAATATCTTAAGCTTAAGTGCAAAGGTGAATTGATCAACATGGTTATAATTATTGTTTATATAAATTCTAAAATGATTATATATTTCTTTGAGATATGAATATATTTGGCCTGTAGTGCAAATATGAATTGTTGATGAATATCTTTGGCCCGTAGTGCAAAGATGAACTGTTGTTGAATATCTTTGGCCTGTAGTTCAAAGATGGTCTGTTGATGAATATCTTTGGCCTGTAGTGCAAAGATAAACTGTTGTTGAATATCTTTGGCCGTAGTGCAAAGATGGATTTATTAGTATGATTATGAACAGGAACTGTAATTTGGTATAACCATGATCTTTGATGTTTCAGGTAAAGACATGTGATGAAAATTATCTTCGTCTTGGATGAGAAGAAAAATTTAGAATCGTAATTATGATTATGAGTTATTTATATGATTGTGGACCAGAACTGTTGATTGATGTTACAGGGATAAAACATTATTGGTGGATTTTTAACATGGAGAAGATAATAGACTTTATAGTCTATTTGACTCTTCTAATGGATTGCTCGTTCCGCTGCAACTATGGTTGAAATTTTTATCATTTACCATATGTTCTAAATCTCTGATTTATTATTGATGAAGGCTATTGATAATTTAATTATCTTTAGTCGTGATATTTTTTACTGAGCTAGTTGTGCTCACCCTTTTGCTTCACAATTCCTTTCAGGTAATAAGAGTGTAGCTGGGTCGAGCGAGGGTAACGGAGAAATAGAACGGTGGTCTCTAGCTGTGGATGTTCTCCCGAAGCATTATAGAAAAGTTCATTTAGTAGTTTTATTTGGTGAATCCAATAGGGCAAGGTGTACCCAACGTTTGAAGGGTGGTTTGCCACTATCATACAAGATGTCTAACGACATACAACCTCGTATTATCATAAGACAGGGATGTGCTCGTCCACTTGCTGAGTATATATACGAGCACTACCTATATAATCTTGGTGTTTGTTTGAAGTATAATTCTCAATTAGAGACAGTAGAGATAATGATATGTCAAGAGAAGACTCACCATTGGGAAGAATATGATAGTAATCTTCTCATTTTTCTTTGGGGTCTATTGGGTCAACCAAGAATAATTCTGTGGCCATATGATATCTATCATAACCTAGATGCATGGCCTCCAATGTACGAAGGTTTCCTTGAGCACTTCCCAAAGATTCTAATTTCTAAAACAGTTTTTGACTATACCTTTATGTAAGGTGTCATTGTGAGGTGATGTCCACGGTTGGAACATGAGTCACATTTGGTATATATTTGTATCCAAACTCACAGCATATGTGTTGTTGTATTTTACACGACAATTGTTGTAATAAAGTTACAATTGTTTTCTGTACCATGTATTTGGCGACTCAGAATAGGTTGGATGGAATGGACCTATTTTGGGGTCGTCACAGTTTGTATCAGAGCTATAAGTAAAGAGCCCCGAGCCTCTCGTTGGTGACTTCCTGTTGATGGGGGATGCACCGAAGCCAGACTCTCCGTAGGGGACGCCGTTATGCGGTGGCAAGTTGATAGGTATCAATGTAAGGTGCTGACATAGGTTGGTGTCCAGAGTTACAGTTGGTATCAGAGCTTAGGGATATGATCTCTGGCGGAGATCGGGGAATACAACTTGGTAGGGAGAGACGAGTAAATCCTTCGCTAGTGTGTCCTACCTAAGCTTATTTGTTGGTCAGTCATACTATCGGGATATGATGTGATATGTTAATTTGTTAAATTAACCTTTGTTTTTGAAGCTGTATTCTAGAATGATATCTGAAATACAGGAGATGAGCAATGGAGAAATCATGATGACAGGAAAGATGGAATCTGAAATGAAAGCAAGGTATTCTCAACTCTTCGAAATACCAGGTACGCAAATTTCGAGGACGAAATTTCATAAGGAGGGGAGATTGTAAGACCCCAAATTTTATGAAATAAAAGTATTCAATTTTTCTTATAATTACGATTCAGTAAATGGTTAAATTGATAAAAAGTTAAAGTTAAAGGTGATATATGAATTTTTTTCAAAATAAGCAAGTGGTTATAAAATAATCATTGTTGTCGGGGAATATTCGTTTGGTCGTGGAATATTCTTTCTGTCGGGAAATATTCGTACGACGGCGCAGCTATTTGTGGGTCCCATAACGAATAACTGTCGGATGAAGATAACGACAAAAATTGAGTTTTTATAATTAACGGCGTAGTTGTTACCGTTAACACTGTTGGAATACCCGGTGGTTAAAATACAGTAATACGCGTTGTTACACAGTAGCACACTGATTGCACAGTATTTTTAAATTATTGATTCTTACAAAGGAAGGCACTACTCAATAATTGTTACAGTAGTTACTGTTCAATATTTTATTTTATTGATTCAATAATTGCTGCGTTGATATTTTATATTATTGTTGTTTCAATAATTGTTACTGCACAGTATTTTTCTTTATCAGATCAATAATTCATATTATTTGAATAATATTATTAGATAACATTATTGGCAATGTCTAGAAAGTTCTGTCTAAGGAGAGGTTTGGTCATCTAATTGCGCGTCAGTAAGGAGAAATCCTTATTGGAAAACCCCCTCTTTCCTGGGAACGACCTGGTTGTCATAAATGTGATTCTGTAATATTATCTGTGAATAATTAATTATTGATTCATATGATAAGGAAATATTTATTTTATGTGGATATAAATGACGAATTTATTTATGTGGTTATAAATGAAGGAATTAATGTTGAGGTTGTTATCAGTATTTTTGTCGGAATGGAGGTATTAAAAATTAGGGTTTTTGAGATATTTTGCGAGGGTTATAATTTTTAATCCGACCGTTGGATCGTGGTAATATTTGGATATGTTATACATATACAAGTTGAGTATATGTCCACAAATTTTGAACCGTTAAAAATGAACGTATGATTTGTTATGAATTTTACGAGATGACTGGTTCAGAAATTGTTGAATTTTTAGAGTTAATCATTTTAGTAGAAAATTCTAGAATTGGTGGGCCCCACTTGTGGTTGGTAAAGAAATATGCTGAATTATATTTCAAATGTGGTGGGTGGGAATAGTAGCAGGTAAAGCCATCAGGTTGCAGGTCAAGCCTACTAAAATTTTCCTATAAATAGAGGGCTAAGTTAGAATTGAAAATCACACCAAAAACATAAGTTTTCTCTCTTTCTCTCTCTATATTATGAAGCATATTTTGTGAGTATTTAGATACTTTGAGAGTTGCTATTCAGTGCAAGTTTCCTTCGGCTTTGCATTCCAGTCAGAAATACTGCACTTTTGAGGTAAGGGATAGTAAGGAATTTTAAGGGTTGTTATGTTTTTCAGTTTTGTAATTTTTCTGACCTTCAAAAATTCTGAAAAAATTTGAAATGATATTTTGATGAGTTTTCTTGATTGTGTCCAAAAATGGTGATTTTTGGATGTATAGATTGAGAGTTATGAATTTTATGAGAAAAGACTATTTTAAAAGTAATCGCTTATAATTCCTTGTGGTTAACTCCAAAATTGATGAAATTTTTATTGGGAGTACATGTATATGATAGAAGTATACTCTGTAAATTTCAGAATTTTTGGACAAAAGTACAATTTTTGATAAATGTCTAAATATTCGGCTGTTTTGGCCATATGAAAAATAGTAAATGATTTTTAAAAATTCTGAGAAAAATATATGTTCACTATGGGACTATATTATGCTAAATCCCAGAAAAGAAATATTTTTGGAACTGATTTGGTATTTTTCATAAAAATGGTCTAGTTATGAGTAAATGAATAAAATATGTTTTATGAAGTAAGAAAATTAGAAAATAGGATTTTCTGACTTGAGAATTCTATATGAGTAATATGCATATTTTTGATGAGGGTTTTGGTTATTGGTGATGAAATCTTATGAGTTTGGCATTTTAGAATGATTAAATACATTATTTAGTAAAGTGTAAACAATTAAAATAAATTGTTTATAAGCTTAAGAAATATTATTCTTTCAATATCATTATACCGAAATATTGGTATGTATTTTATTGTGGAATTTCTATCTTTTGTGTCGGGGGTTATTAATCATGAGTTACTATTCACGATTTACTATTCATGAGTTACGAATATTACTCTTGAGATTAAAACTATATGTTGATCATATTATTTTTATCATCATATATAATATTTTTATAACCCTGATGTTGAAATTCTCTTTCACTGGAGTGTAAAGATGGGTAGATTATTGGTATGATCATGACTAGGGTTCTCTTTGGCCTGTAGTGCAAAGTTGAATTGTGACTGGTATGATCATGACCATTGAATTTATAATTGAATATCTTAAGCTTAAGTGCAAAGGTGAATTGATCAACATGGTTATAATTATTGTTTATATAAATTCTAAAATGATTATATATTTCTTTGAGATATGAATATATTTGGCCTGTAGTGCAAATATGAATTGTTGATGAATATCTTTGGCCCGTAGTGCAAAGATGAACTGTTGTTGAATATCTTTGGCCTGTAGTTCAAAGATGGTCTGTTGATGAATATCTTTGGCCTGTAGTGCAAAGATAAACTGTTGTTGAATATCTTTGGCCGTAGTGCAAAGATGGATTTATTAGTATGATTATGAACAGGAACTGTGATTTGGTATAACCATGATCTTTGATGTTTCAGGTAAAGACATGTGATGAAAATTATCTTCGTCTTGGATGAGAAGAAAAATTTAGAATCGTAATTATGATTATGAGTTATTTATATGATTGTGGACCAGAACTGTTGATTGATGTTACAGGGATAAAACATTATTGGTGGATTTTTAACATGGAGAAGATAATAGACTTTATAGTCTATTTGACTCTTCTAATGGATTGCTCGTTCCGCTGCAACCATGGTTGAAATTTTTATCATTTACCATATGTTCTAAATCTCTGATTTATTATTGATGAAGGCTATTGATAATTTAATTATCTTTAGTCGTGATATTTTTTACTGAGCTAGTTGTGCTCACCCTTTTGCTTCACAATTCCTTTCAGGTAATAAGAGTGTAGCTGGGTCGAGCGAGGGTAACGGAGAAATAGAACGGTGGTCTCTAGCTGTGGATGTTTTTCCGAAGCATTATAGAAAAGTTCATTTAGTAGTTTTATTTGGTGAATCCAATAGGGCAAGGTGTACCCAACGTTTGAAGGGTGGTTTGCCACTATCATACAAGATGTCTAACGACATACAACCTCGTATTATCATAAGACAGGGATGTGCTCGTCCACTTGCTGAGTATATATACGAGCACTACCTATATAATCTTGGTGTTTGTTTGAAGTATAATTCTCAATTAGAGACAGTAGAGATAATGATATGTCAAGAGAAGACTCACCATTGGGAAGAATATGATAGTAATCTTCTCGTTTTTCTTTGGGGTCTATTGGGTCAACCAAGAATAATTCTGTGGCCATATGATATCTATCATAACCTAGACGCATGGCCTCCAATGTACGAAGGTTTCCTTGAGCACTTCCCAAAGATTCTAATTTCTAAAACAGTTTTTGACTATACCTTTATGTAAGGTGTCATTGTGAGGTGATGTCCACGGTTGGAACATGAGTCACATTTGGTATATATTTGTATCCAAACTCACAGCATATGTGTTGTTGTATTTTACACGACAATTGTTGTAATAAAGTTACAGTTGTTTTCTGTACCATGTATTTGGTGACTCAGAATAGGTTGGATGGAATGGACCTATTTTGGGGTCGTCACATTATGGGTCTATCTGAATCCATGACCTGATCAAAATCTCAAAATCACCACAGAAAGGGTGAGGTACGTTTCAAATCTAAAGCTATTAAATTCAAATCATTGCATCATGAATAGCCTATATGATAAATCTGAAAGTAATATGCATATAAGCCAATGACGCCCCCAAATCCGAGTATCTTGCAACCCAACAGATAGCGCTACACAGTGCTACAGTTCACACAAACATTCAATTGAAATTCCTCAAAAGAATGAATATGTCTTATATATATATATATATATATATATATATATATATATATATATATATATATATATATATATATATATTAAAAAGAATATTAACATTCCCCAGATTCTTTACAACCATTACATTTATGCTTGTCAAAATATCAAATATTATCCTTACAAAACTATACTATTACATAAGTAATATACGGGTTCGCCTTCGCCTTCCTTTTATCCTTGCCGAATCCATCGGTCCGTTCGATCTTAGCTGCATTCATATCGTTCAAGAAAGAATGAGCCTAACTAGCTCAGCAAGTACAACAATTCTAATAAAACTAGCATGCTTGAAACATAGGAATCGTATATCTTCGATAACTGGACAATAGTTACGAAGTACTATCGATAACTCAAAATAGCACTTCTTTTCATTCAAAATGGTTTACAATAATAATATTCAGTAAAACATCAATTCCGGTCCAAGACCATGAGCATTTCATTAGTACTTTGAAAAGGACATCCTGGCACGAAGTCCGTAAGTCTGGCATAGCTTACGAGCATGTCTAGGTGATCAGCCTATAGTACTCTATGTTGATCAACACTACATTCATTAAATGTTAATACGTTTAAGTTGTGGCAAGCTCACGTGCTTGTCGTTTGACGACAAAATAGTTTAGCATACTTAGTCTCCTTTTGAAAACCACAACAATATTAGTTTGGTAAATCCTTGTCAATACTTGATAGATTATAAGAAATCCAACATAGCATAAGTCTAGCCGAAAGAATTGGCTTTGACTTCATCAGACATTAACTCATGCGTAAGAATACATGAATCACAAAGCTCATCCAGAACGAAACGGAAGAAGGGTTAGAGTACTTGCCTTTAGCGTCTGCTACAGATATAACACGTGCACTTTAGGTCTTTAAGGTCTCTACAGTAGATGATAACATCACATAGCACATTAGGTCATGAATAACATACATGGTTCCTAAAGTATCTTACCCTTATTCTCAATCTAATTACGTATTATATTTGTTATTTATTGGTTCTGGCTTTCCATTACGCCGTTCTTTCCTTCATATGTAATTGACTTCTCTTAACCCTTAGTGATCATACTTAAGGCTTAATTATGTCTTAACAATGTTACATTAAGATCTTTAGTTATGTGTTCATCATTTACTATTCATGCTCAACATGTAAACCTTCTTCACTATCTAGGTTTTAAGGTTGGCGCTGTGGCGCCAGCTATTACTCTATGTGCCGTGCTGCGACGTCACACATTAGGGCTTGAAGACCAGACTCGGCGCTGCGGTGCGAGTCTTCTTTGTTAAGGCAGCGTTGCGGCGCCAACTAACAGGGGCTGAAGGCAAGTTTGGCTCTGCGGTGCCGGACTTTTGGCTTGGAGTCGCGCCACGACGCGGACTTTGTGCCACAGATAATTTTGACAGATTTTTGAACTTGTGAGATTCCCAGACTCATAACTTCTTCGTTATAAGTTCGAATTGGCTCTCTACGGTTCACAAATCACGTACTCTACGATTTTATGCAAGAATTTTATCTATTCGACTTTGTTTGCTAAAAATTCACCTATTAGTCTATTTTTAACAAAAACGGTAAACGTTCGTGAACGTTCAATGCTCGTTTCTTCGTTCTTAGTCAGAATTCTGCCATTTTCGAGTTTGCAACTCTATTATGCCAAATACGACTTGTCTCAATCGAAAACCAATGTTTCTGAGTTCAAACACAAAATACGACTTCCATTTCGAGAATTTCACGAATTCGACGATTATCGTCCAATCGTGTGAATTCTGGAAACCTTCATTACTAGTGATTTGTTCAACATTCCAAATGGATTCATTTCATTATCCAAACATCTCAACCTATATATTACAATAACTTATATTTAAATTAGGTTATGGCTTATTTCTTATATGTTCATAACTTAACTAGTTCCTCATGACAGACTTTCATTTCCTTATGACTTATTAACGAATTAAGTCCTTTATCCAACATTCTTGCATTATATGAATCATACCAACTTTTTAAAGTAATCATATGACAATTCATCTATGTTCTTCATAAGCTTACGACTTGTTTATGTTCAAGTTACTTATTCATAACTTATTCAGCGTAAGTTCATTGCTTATCCACTTCTCATATGTTCTTAACATATAAGTTCATTAGATTACACTTCTCTTATCACCCTACTATGGTAGAGATGGAAGATATAAGATAATTACCTTTGAAGACTAACTCCTTCTTCTTTGGAAAATATAACAATGAAAAGTTGGACTTATAAGTGCTTATCTTCTCTAACAAACAAGTTGATTTGTAAGGAGAGTTTGTTGGATGAAACTAATAACCCACAAATGATTTATGAGATTCCTATTTATAGGACTTCCAATGTTAGGGCATAATAGTCAATAAAACATCCCACCTCGTTAACTAACCTCCTTACTATTCCTTTCTTAATGTCCAAGTATTCTTGCAGCCTACATCTAATACTTGGCCACCACACTTAATTCTTTCCCATCACACAAAGGTCTTGGTCTCCACTTCACCCATGGGTTGCCCCATAGATCTTAATTAACTAATAGATCATAACTTGGGCTTGGTTTAGTTTGTTCAATTTATCTTTGGGCTTACCTTTTAATTTGGTTTGGGCTTCATATTAATCCACACTTGGGCTAAACATTATTTCATCTTGGGCTTACCCCTTAATGATTATTGGATTTGTACTTCTTACATAATCCACAATTTCATTCCATTAGAATTAATACTTAACATTCTCAAATTAAGTCCGCATGCAAAATATTGCATTTTTCATACTTAAATTATTATTACATAATCCATCTCGCCTCGATATTATAACGTTACGTATTTCTCGGAAGTTCAAAAATAATTCCCGAGCGATAAATGATGAATAGTGTTTCTCGTAAACTTTCTCGGAAATCTTTTATTTTCGTCTTGAAAATTCAACCACTTTAATTCACTCACATAGTTAAAATACTACGATGTTCCGACATTTCTAGGTTATAGAACGACATACATCTTATTAACACATAATAATAACAAATAATATTATTTTATTCATTATTTAATTCTTTCAAGTATTTTACAAAGGATCCAAATTTCTCGGTCGTTACATTCTTCCCTCCTTATAAAGATTATGTCCCCAGAATCTCGCCTTACATTACGCAAACAAATGAGGGTAGTCCTTCTTTATCTTTTCTTCCAATTCTCACGTCACTTCTTCAGCATCGTGGTTCTTCCATAACACCTTTACCGATGATATAACCTTGTTTCTTAGAACATGCTATTTTCTATCGATAATTTGAATCGGCATCTCTTCATACGTAAGGTCCTTCTCGATTTGAGTAGGCTCAAATTTTATCACGTGTTTATAGTCCAGTTTGTAATGACGTAACACTAAAACGTGAAATATGTTATGTATTCGCTCTAGGTCTAGAGGTAATGCTACCATATAAGCTACCTCACCTACCCGTTTTAATACCTCAAAAGGTCCTATAAACCTTGGGCTTAGTTTTCCATTCTTTCCAAAGCGTTTCTTTCCTATCTAGGGAGATACCTTTAGAAATACGTACAAACCTACCTCAAACTCTCTATTCTCACGATGTAAGTTTATGTACTTCTTCTGTCTGTCTTGAGCTGTTACGAGATGCATCCTTATCAACTTCACTACCTCCGTTGTTTGTTGCACCAATTCTGGTCCTAGCATTCGACATTCTCCCACTTTATCCCAACACAATGGTGTTATGCATTTCCTTCCATACAAAGCTTCGTAAGGTGGCATACCTATGCTTGCATGATAACTGTTGTTATACGCAAACTCTACTAATGGTATATGATCAACCCTTAAAATCCATGACGCAAGATCTTAACATATCTTCTAACGTCTGAATTATCCTCTTGCTTTGTCCATCGGTTTGTGGATGATATACCGTACTTAACTTCAACTGCGTCCCCAACTGCTCTTGTAGACTTCTCCAAAAGTTCTACGTGAATCATGGGTCACGATCTTACACAATCGAAACTGGTACTCCATGCCTGGAAATAATTTCCTTAACATAAAATTTAGCTAACTAATTTAGATTATACTTAACCCGAATTAGCAAAAAGTGAGCTGACTTTGTTAGCCGGTCCATGATTACCCAAATCGCATCATACCCCTTTTGTGTAGTCAGAAGTCCCACCACAAAGTCCATCGTGATATGCTCCCACTTCCACTCCGAAATTTCCAATGACTATAACAAGCCACTTGGTCATTGATGTTCGGCCTTAACTTTCTGACAAGTTAAGCACCCACTCACATACTCAGCTATCTCTCTCTTCATGTTCGGCCACCAAAAACTCTGTTGAAGGTCTTGATACATCTTAGTGCTACATGGATGAATCGAGTACCTTGAACTGTGAGCCTCTTGCAAAACTTACTCCTTTAATTTCGTCTCATTTGGAACCCAAATTCTTCCCTCAAATCTTAATAATCCCTCATTATCAAGACTAAACTTAATATCTTTTTCATTGAGCAACCGCTTCTTCATCTGGTCACACTCATCAGTTTTGAGCTTCACCTCCTTAACTCTCTCTACGATGGTAGATTGGATCTCCGTCGTAAATAGTCTCTGACCCACTTCACTTGGCAACTTCACCTCTAACTCCATCCTAGCCATCTCTGTTATTAACTCAGTTTGAGCCGTTAACATAGACAACTTTTCCCGACCCTTTCTACTTAAGGCATCGACAACTACATTGGCTTTTCCAAGGTGATATAGGATTTCACAGTCGTAATCCTTTATCAACTACAACCATCTTCTCTGTCTCATATTCAACTCATTCAGTGTGAAGATATATTTTAGACTCTTGTGGTCCGTGTATATCTCACACTTTTCCCCGTAAAGATAATGTCGCCATATCTTTAAGGCAAACACTACTGCAGCCAGTTCCAGATCATGAGTAGGGTAAACTTTCTCATAATCCTTTAACTGCCTAGATATAGATACAATGACATTGCCATGCTACATGAGCATGCAACCAAGTCCTCTATGCGAACCATCGCTATAAACTATGAAATTTCCTGTGTCATCGGGTAATGACAAAACATGTGCTTCACTTAATCTCTTCTTTAGTTCTTGAACACTATCCTCGCAATTCTCAGTCCACGCGTATTTCACCGTCTTCCTTGTTAAGTTAGTCAACGGAGTAGCTATCTTCAAAAAATCCTGAATGAATCTCTGAAAGTAACCCGCTAACCCTAGGAAACTCCGTACCTCAGTCGGCATTTTTGGTTGTTCCCAATTGATCACGGCTTCCACCTTCGCTGGATCTACTAAAATCCCCTCATGGTCAATGACATGTCCTAAAAATTATACCCTCTCTAGCCAAAATTCACACATAGTGAACTTTGCATATAACTTTTCCTTCCTTAGTGTCTCAAGCACTATTCTTAGGTGTTCAGCATGATCTTCTAGCATCTTAGAATAGACCAGAATATCATCGATAAACACCACGATGAATTTGTCCAAATATTGTTTGAACACTCTATCATAATATCCGTAAATGCAGTAGATGCATTAGTTAATCCAAATGACATCACCAGAAACTCGTAATGACCATAACGAGTCCTGAATGTTATCTTTGGCACATCTTCATTCCTAACCTTCAGCTGATGATATCCCGTCCGTAAATCTATTTTAGAAAATACTTTGCCCCTTTCAACTGATCAAATAGATCATCGATCCTGGGCAATGTGTACTTATTCTTTATCGTTAACTTGTTCAACTCTCGGTAGTAGATACAAAGTCTAAACGATCCATCCTTCTTCTTGACAAACAATACCGGTGCTCGCCACGGTGAAACACTCGGTTGTCTGTACTTCCCATCCAATAATTCTTGCAACTGCACCATCAACTCCTTTATCTCCACTGGCGCTATACGATACGGTGCCCTAGAAACTGGTGCCGCTCCTGGCACAATGTATATTACATACTCGATCTCCCTATCCAGCGGAAGACCCGATAATTCAGTCAAAAATACATCCATGAATTCACCCACTATCGGTATTTGTTCCATGGTCGTTCCCACTCTCTGGGTATCAACCACATGACACAAATAACCTACACACCCCTTCCTCAATAGTTTTATAGTTTATGTCATGGTAAGACAATACGAACATCCCGGCGATTTATTCCCGTAAAATATTACCTGAGGTTGTCTTAATGTTTTAATATTTATGCTTTTCTTTTGACAATCTATAATTTCTCCATGGTTCACTAACCGATCCATTCCGAGGATTACGTAGAATTCTCCTAACTTTATCGGTATCAGATCTACCGATAACTTATAACCTCGTATGTCTACGCAACAATTCCTATGAATATCTTTAATAGGAATTATTTCTTCATTTGCTACCTTAATATTTAAAGGTATAGGAAACTTTTTGATAAGTAATCCTAATCGTCTAGCAAAATCACATGCGATAAACGAACAAGTAGCACCCGAGTCAAACAGCATGTATGCATGTCTTTGATCAGAATAATACATGCGACTACGTCCCCTGAGGCCATCGCATATTGGACGGTCATATTAAAGGTACGGGCCATCGGCCTACCCGGCTGCGCTGGACCCCCAATAGTTAACTTACCACTATTGGCGCTCTTATTCCCGTCCGTCCCCTTCTTTGGGCAGTTCTTTGCCATGTGGTCGGTTGACCCACACACAAAGCATCCATGGTTCTTCTTCGAACTTGGACAGTTCGGCGCAATATGCCCCTCTTGTCCACAGTTGTAACACACGGCCTTACCCTTGAGATAAACTCCTAAATGAGTCTTCCCACAGGTCTTACAGGCCTCCATCCTCCTCTTCAGGTCTCCTAGTTTCACTCCGGTATTCCCAGATCTACTCACCTTCCTCTTATACCCTTTGCCACTCCTGCTGGCACCTTTAATCTTTACTCCCCCATCCACTTTCCCCTTATTCTTCTTGTCTTTGTGGTACTGGCTCAACGCCTCGCTACCACATTCGGCAATTATAGCCTTCTCTAAAATGATTCCAAAGGAAGTACTTTGGAACACGAAAATACAGTTATAGAGCCAGGGTTTCAAGCCCTGCTCGAACCGTCGCGCCTTCCTCACCTCGGTGTCCACTTGGTGTGGAGCGAACCTCACCAGTTCATTAAACTTGGCTGCGTATTGGGAAACTGTCATGTCCCATTGCTTCAATTTCAGAAATCGCATCTCCGTCCTTCCCTGCATGCTCGTGGAAAAGTAGTTCTCGAACAATATCTCTTTGAACCTCACCCATGTTAGAACTTCTATCCCGGCCCTAGCTTGATTGGCCTCCCACCAAAAGTTGGCCTCTCCCTTCAACATGTAGGTTGCAAAGGAAACCTTCTGGTCCTCGTCGACATTTGCTATCATAAATGCCTTCTCTATTTCCTTCACCCACGTTTGGGCTTCGATAGGGTCCGTAGTTCCTTTGAACTCCGGCGGACCCACACTCTTAAAGTCTTGAAACATAGAAGTTCTTACTACTCCAGGATTTACGGGGATGTTAGCCCCAGTTCTATTAAACGCTGCGGTGAAAAGGTTTATAAACTCCTGCATAGGGTTAACCGGACCTCCCTCCAGTTGATTTACATTCCCGCCTTGATTACGTGGTACTCTTCTTGGCGGCATTTTGCTGTTACAATAAACAACACATTTCGTTATTATTCATTTCCTGTTAGTTAGTTATTGTTTAATTTTTTTTAAACAATAACTCAAACATTCATTACTCAACATGTTTCGAAAAAGAAAACTTATATTGATTCATTGTAGTATAATACTACATCGGTTACATTACACAGCCTAAGCTAATTATAATACTTTTTCACAATTACTTTTTAAAAATTGGGATTTACAAAAGAATACCCTTTGTTATACAAAAGAGGGTTTTACGTCACTACTAGATACAAAATATTTACATATCTAAACTACTCTAGCCACTGCCAGATCACATCTGCCTTAAGCCATTCTCAAAATCCGCCTTAACAAGACCGGCGATAATATCACGGCTGATAGTATGCCGCGTCTGCCCTGTCTCTACGGGATAACCAGCTACCTGTAGCTGGAAGTTCGCATGAGAACTCCTATGGATATAGGACATTCTCCCTATCTTCTATTTCTTGGTCTTTTGCTTACCCCTAAGCTCAAAGACCTCCTATTTCAACTTATGGACTTTGTCCTTAGCCAAAATCCTCTCATCGTGCTCTTGCTCCCACATGGACTCCACGTCCATCTTATCCTCTATAACAGCTTGGAGCTCTGCTTTTAGCTCATTAACCTCCTAACAGTAGTGGATGTTCCTATCCAACACTGACATAAAGAGGGACATCATCAATTCCCCCGGAGCCATCTCGGCTACTATCGCTACAGGGTTGAAGGACACCACCTCCACCTCTTCTTCTAGCATGCTGTCGAAACACAGACATGAGATCTAAACTCTTTGAGTCTCCAGACTCAACCACAACCACCTCGGGCTCTGCTTCTATAGGGTTTGATATAATCTCTATCTGATTAACCGATCTTTCACTGACTAACAGTACATCTCTATTTTCTCCTGACATCTACAACAACACAAAAAGTTTGATTAGTACACGTCAGTAGAATAATAAAAATACATAACATATATAATGCATTTTTATAAGGTTAATTTCCATCTTTTATTTCTTTGACTTTTCCTAAGATTATGACTTAGGGTTTTATTTCCCCCTTAAGTTTTATAACCTAATGCTTTGATACCAACCTGTGACGTCCCCAAATTCGGGCATCTTACAACCCGACAGATGGTGCTACACGGTGCTATAGTTCACACAAACATTAAACTAAAATGAAGAATGAATATGTCTTATATATATTAAAAAGAATATTAACATTTCCCAGTTTATTTACAACCATTACATTTATGCTTGTCATAATATCAAATATTATCCTTACAAAACTATACTATTACATAAGTAATCTACGGGTTCGCCTTCGCCTTCCTTTTATCCTTGTCGGATTCATCTGTCCGTTCGATCTTAGCTCCATTCATATGGTTCAAGCAAGAGTGAGCCTAACTAGCTTAACAAGTATAACAAGTCTAATAAAACTAGCATGCTTGAAACATAGGAATCGTATATCTTCGATAACTGGACAATAGTTACGAAGTACTATCGATAACTCAAAATAGCACTTCTTTTCATTCAAAATGGTTTACAGTAACAATATTCAGTAAAACATCAATTCCAGTCCAAGACCATGAGCATTTCATTAGTACTTTGAAAAGGACATCCCGACACGAAGTTCGTAAGTCCGACATAGCTTTTGAGCACGTTTAGGTGATCAGCCTATAGTACTCTATGTTGATTAACACTGTGGCGTCCCCAAATTCTGACATCCACTTGGTCACCCAAATTCGGTTCATCACGTTCTCATAGTAAAACCATAATAACTAAAATAACGCATACACAACGGAAAATCTACTTTAGAATAATGTACAATGATTTATTATAATTATTCTCCCAAGTCTCGTAACCTAAAGTGCTTAATAGATTACATGATAATATCGAATAAAGACTTATTATATAATCCTACATAAGCTTAAACATAGTCTAGAAATAGTCTTTAAACAACATAATAGATTTAACATAAAAAAGGATAAGCTAGTCGGTAGCCTTTCCCTTGCCCTTATCTGCTCTAGAGACACCTTCCTGGTCTTCCTTAACTGAACGGTTTTAATTAAGCAAGGATGAGCACAAATTTGCCCAGCAAGTAATATACAACAAGTGGTATGATATAATATCACAAGGTTTGAAATATCGAAGGGTTATTTCTAGGATAGTTTAAAGTGTCAAAATAACATCATGAATAAGGGATATGTCAATTCAATATAAATCAACAGATATATATGAATTCAACGGCTAATAGTGTATCCAACTAGATAAGCACTTTATACTGAGCAGTCACTAAGGACTATTGAACTTTCACTAGAGTTACCAATATTAAAATGATAACAAAAAATATCAAGTATTATAGATGATCAATCTACAATACTATACGTTATGTATAACACCACAGTAATAATATACTCATGTGTTGGGGTTTCCAACAACATACAATCCCCTTACCATAAGGGTTGTCCAACTCAATTTTTAAGATTTTCGCACCAATCAATTGGTTTGGACTGTTTTGTAAACATACATATAGTTTAGCCGAATCAAATGACATCGACTCTTTCACAATATTCAAGGACAATACTAAGTTTATTATGAATAATAATTTTCACAAGGGTTTTAGCATAATGGCTCATTTGAACGAGAAAATAATATAACTTGTACTCAAAGAGATAAGCTTACGGTATTTGTCGAATCAAGAATGCAAAGATACTTGCACAATAAGATAGGTTTAAAAACTTGCCTTACACGTAGTTTATCCTCGTTTAATAAATCAACACTATTGAATCCTATTTATAGCGCATTATAAGTATACAAGGTTACACAAATAGATGGGGATAATCCTGCATCATCCTATCTTCTAACTCCCACGTTACCTCCTCGACATCATGGTTATGCCAAAGCACTTTTACAGAAGAAATAACTTTATTCCTTAAGGTTTGCTCTTTCCTATCTAGAATTTGGACAGGAATTTTCTCGTACGCTAAGTTCTTCTCCTCTTGAATGGGTTCATAAGAAATCACGTGTTTGTAGTCAGGCTTATACGGACGCAACACGGATATGTGAAACACGTTATGGATGTGTTCCAACTCAGGTGGTAGTGCAACTTTGTACGCTACTTCGTCCATTCGCTTGACTATCTCAAACGGTCCTATGAATCTTGGACTCAGTTTCCCTTTCTTGCTGAAACGGATCTTTCCCTTCCATGGAGATACCTTCAAGAAGACAAAACTGCTTACTTCAAAATCTCAGTCTTGCCGATGCAAATATGCATACTTTTTATGGCGATCTTGAGCTACAACAAGTCTAGCCCTTATTACCGTCACCACATCTGCGGTTTGTTGTACTAACTCTGGTCTGAGTATTTGTCGCTCTCCGACTTCATCCCAACATAACGGCATTCTGCACTTCCTCCCGTAAAGAGCTTCGTACGGTGGCATGCCGATACTCGCATGGTAACTATTATTATACGTAAATTCTACTAAGGGTAGGTGGTCGTCCCAATTCCCCTTGAAGTCCATCACGTAAGTCCTAAGCATGTCATCTAGCGTTTATATTGTTAGCTCACTTTGTCCGTCTGTCTGAGGATGATAAGTAGCACTCAACCTCAACTGTGTTCCCATCCTCTCTTACAAACTTTTCCAGAATTTTGACGTGAAACGCGGGTCTCGGTCAGAAATAATCGATACCGGCACTCCATGTCGTGATACAATCTCTGTTACGTACAGATTTGCTAACTGATTTAGACTATAGCAGATCTTGATTGGCAAAAAATGTGTGGTGTTTTTAAGTCGATCTACGATAACCCAAATGGCATCTAACCCTTTTTACGTGACCGGAAGTCCTATTACGAAATCCATCATAATATGCTCCCACTTCCACTCCGGTATTTCCAACGGTTGTAGCAACCCACTCGGCCACTGATGCTCTGCTTTTACACGTTGACATGTAAGATATCTACTAACGTACTCCGCTATTTCTCGTTTCAAATTTTGCCACCAAAAATGTTGATTCAAGTCTGGGTACATCTTTGTGCCTCTCAGATGAACAGAATATGTCGTATCGTGTGCCTCATGCAAAATCTTCCCTCTGAACTCGGTTAACGCCGGTACCCACATTCTCCCTTCGAATCTTAAAATACCATCTTTATCTATTCGAAATTTTTCTTCCTCATTTTTCATGATCCTTCTCTTGATTTTATCACATTCTCCATCTTTCTCTGGTGCCTCCTTTACCCTATCCAACAATGTCGGATGAGCTTCCATTACAAATAATTTCTCTTCAGACCTCTTGAGTCCCTTCACTTCTATTTCCAATTTCTCCATATCTCTTATTAACTCCTCCTGAGTTGTTAGTTGAAATAATTTCTCCCTTCCCATCCTGCTCAGAGCGTCGGCAACTACGTTTGCCTTCGCCGGGTGATAAAGAATCTCACAGTCATAAAATTTGATCAATTCTAACCACCTTCTCTGTTGCATATTCAACTCCTTCTGTGTGAAGATATATTTCAGACTTTTGTGGTCTGTGTATATCTAACATTTCTCTTCATACAAAGAGTGCCTCCATATCTTTAAAGCAAAAACTACTGCCGCTAACTCTAAATCATGAGTAGTGTATCGTTTTTCGTAATCCTTCAATTGTCGTGATGCATACGCAATGACTTTGCCATGTTGCATAAGCACACAACCAAGTCCTCTATGCGACACATCACTGTACACCAAAAATCCTCTCGTATCATCTGGTAATGATAATATAGGAGCCACGCTCAATCTTTTCTTCAACTCTTGAAAACTCTCTTTGTCAGTCCATACAAATGTCACTATTTTCCTTGTCAGATTAGTCAATGGGGTCGCTATCTTAGAAAAATCTTGGATAAATCTTCGATAGTACCCAGCTAACCCAAAGAAACTTCTCACCTCTGTCGGTGTTCTAGGTTGTTCCCTGCTACATACTGTTCGACCTTTTCGGGGTCTACTGAGATTCCATTCTCATCCACCACGTGGCCTAAGAACTGAACCTTCTTCATCCAAAATTCACATTTTAAAAACTTCGCATACATCTCCTCCTTTCGTAGTGCTTCCAAAATAATCTTCAGATGTTCGGCATGTTCTTCCTCGGTCTTCGAGTAGATCAAAATGGCGTCGATGAACACTACTACGAATTTATCCGAGTATGGCTTGAAAACTCAATTCATCATGTCCATGAATGCTGCCAGAGCATTAGCTAAACCGAATGACATTACCAAAAACTCGTAATGTCCATAACAGGTTTGAAACACAGTCTTTGGAATGTCCTCGTACCGTACTTTCAGTTGGTGATATCCCGTCCATAGGTCAATTTTCTAGAAACACTTCGCTCTCTTCAATTGATCAAATAAGTCGTCTATCCTCGGTAGCGGATACCTGTTCTTAATCGTTACTCGGTTTAATTTGTGATAATCGATACAGAGCCTCATCGATCCGTCCTTTTTCTTCACGAATAACATTGGTGCTCCCCAAGGAGATACACTCGGTCAAATGTAACCTTTATCCAATAGCTCTTGAAGTTGTATCATCAATTCCTACATTTCTACTAACGCCATACGATATGGAGTTTTCGAAATCGGTGCCGTTCCCGGTGCTAAGTCTATTACAAATTCGATTTCTCTGTCTGGCGGAAGGCCATGCAGATCGTCTGGAAACACATTCTAAAATTCACTCACTACGGTTAATTTCTACTCCCTTTTTTCGAGTATCCACAATGTAAGCTAAATAACCTACACATCATTTCTTTAACAATTTCCTGGCCTGCATCAACGTAACACAACACGATTGCTTAAGCGATGAGCTACCATGAAACACTACCTTAAACTTACTCGGAGTCTGAAGGTTCACACATTTGTTTTGACAGTCAATTACTGCTGCATGGTTATATAACCAATCCATCCCCAGTATTACATCGAATTCTCCTAGTCTAATAGGAATCAAGTCTACGCTTAGTTCATGTTCTCTAATATTTGCGCGACAATTTTGATAGACGTATTCTACAGGGATTATTTCCTTATTCGCAACTTCTATGTTTAAAGGATCATCTAAACGTTCTCGGGGTGTACTAAGTTTACTAGCAAATTCTTTAGATACAAACGAATAGGTGGCACCCGAATCAAATAATACATAAGCATTTATATTATTGATTAGGACTATACCTGACACCAAGTCCTTTGCTGCTACGGCGTCTTGGACGGTCATGTTAAAGGTTCGAGTGGTCGATCGGTTGGGTTACGTAGGTCCACCAATCATCAACTTCCTTCCTCCTCCTTGGCTTCCGCCGGCTCCACCGCTTCCTTTCTTCAGGCAATCTTTTATCTGGTGCTCTGTTGATCCACAAGCAAAACATCCTCTGATTTTCTTCGGCTTTGAGAAGTTTGGCGATATGTGCCCCTCTTGGCCGCAATTATAGCAAGTGCTTTTCCTCTTCCAGCATTCTCCCTTATGGCTTCTTCCATATTTATTGCAAGCTTCGGTCCTTTTCGTAAAGTTTCCCTGGTGACTCCCACCTTGGTTATTATTTTTGTTGTTATTGTTTTCCCATTTCCTCTTTCCAGAGTTACTTCCTCCGCTACTGCTCCCTCCACGATGCTCACTACCAGCGTTCTTGTTCTTTTTCTCCTTATGATACAGACTTAAGGCCTCACTTCCACCTTCCGCAATAATTGCCTTTTCCAACAATGTTGTAAAGGAATCAATCTGGAAGGCCGATACCTTATTATACAGCCACGGCTTCAACCCCTGCTCAAAACGTCTTACTTTCCTCTCCTCATCCACAACTTGGTGTTCTACAAATCACCCTAGTTCATTAAACTTAGCTGCGTACTGCGCCACCGTCATCTCACCTTATTTCAACTCTAGGAACTTCACTTTCATCCTACTCTTCATACTCTTCGGGAAATAGTTCTCGAAGAACAATGTAGTAAACCTCTCCCATGTTATATTTCCTTCCCCCACTCTTTGCTGATTAGTTTCCCACCAATAGTTCGCTTCGCCTCTCAGCATGTATGTGGCAAATACGGTCTTCTAGTCTTCACCTACGCGAGCTATAGTGAAGGCCTTCTCGATCTCCTTGATCCATGTTTACGCAACTATCGGGTCAGTAGTTCTTGTGAACTCTGGAGTCCTACACTTTTAAAGTCTTTGAAGGTTGTTACTGGGACAGCTTGGGGAAAGGGTGGTACGGGTTTGTTTCTTCCCCTCAGAGCTTCTCCCAATAAATCAACCAGTCGCTGTATCGGATCTACAGGACGTCTCTCATCATTAACTGACTCTTCTGGGACAGTTATTCTACGTCTGGGCTGCATTTTCTACATCACAAAATTTTCCATTTATTATATAATAATCATATTTAGACATTTTTCAATAGAAAAGAACTACAAGTTTATAACACGTTTATGAAATGGGATCATTTGTATTCATATGCCAAAGGGTTACATTACACGTTCTTTTCTAGCATACTGCTACAAATGATAACACATATCCCCTAGTATCACAAAAGATGGGGACCACACTAACTTACTACCCCTCTAACATTTTTCAAAAGTTTGGGGTTACCACTGTCTCACATCTTACACAAAAGACGGAGATTACAACAACATATTAACAAAACATAAATAATACTACTACACTACTGAGCTTTTCCCTCTAACTCAATCTAACATCCCACGATCCATGGCGCTCTGATACTCCTGCTGCGTAATGTGTGCTACCATATCCCAACTTATGGTATGTCGGGTCTGTCCTTGCTCAGCTGGGTAGTGATTTACCCCATCGATCAATCTCTCCATAGCCGTGCGTAGAGCATAGCTCATCTTGTTCATCTTCCTTTTCTTGCATCGCACCTCATCTTCTAGGTCATTCACCCTATCATTGGAATCATCCCACTTCTCCTCAAAGTAAATCCTGTCCATCACCTCCATCTCTAACTGAATTCGGAGAGCTTCCTTCTCTGTCCTATCACTCAAAACCCTCTGCTCCATCTCTTCTAGCCTTCCTGCCAATTCAACATTCCTCGCCACCTATCGGTGAAACAAGGCTCCCATTTGGATCCCTACCTCCTTTTGGTGAGCAATCTCTACTTCCATCTCCTGCATCACTAGTTGCCTCTAATGGTCCTTGTCCCTCAACTTCTGGAACGTGAACTCCCTCTACCTAGCCTCAGCCTCTAGCTCCTCCACTCTACATCCCAACACCAATATATGTTCTTCATATTCTCCTAACATCCGATCTTCAAAAGTAGTCCCGTCGGAGTCCTCCATGGGCTCGATTTCATCCTCCACGGGTTCCTCCTCTGGATCAGATTCCTCAGGTAGAGGCTCCATCTCCTCCTCCTCCTCATCGTCATCATCATCAATAGGGGCAACTACCGAAATAGGTTCTCCTATCAATGGTGCATCATAGACTACGTGGATATCACGCGGGTCTTCCTCTACTACTCGGCTAGGTCCTCCCATGTCAGTCATCCTAAAAACACCAACATAAGACAAGACAAACAACAACTCCATTAGAATGTTAAATAACATAAGTTCATTGTATAGAATGAAGTTACATTTCATAACACGCTAAGTCCCTCAAGGAAAACTCTACAAGAGTTTTATCTCCTTCCTAACTTCTAAGTTTCCTTAAGTTATAATCTAAGGACACTCACTCCTACGGTTTATAACTAAGGCTTTGATACCAACCTGTGACTCCCCCAAATTCTGACCTCCACTTGGTCACCCGAATTCGATTCATCACGTTCTCATGGTAAAACCATAATAACTAAAATAACGCATATACAACGGAAAATCTACTTTAGAATAATGTACAACGATTTATTATAATTATTCCCCCAAGTCTCGCAACCTAAAGTGCGTAGTAGATTACATAATAATATCGAATAAAGACTTATTACATAATCCTACATAAGCTTAAACATAGTCTGGAAATAGTCTTAAAACAACATAATAGATTTAACATAAAAAGGGATAAGCTAGTCGGTAGCCTTGCCCTTGCCCTTATTTGCTCCAGAGACACCTCCGTGCTATTCCTTAACTGAAAGGTTTTAATTAAGCAAGGATGAGCACAAATTTGCCCAGCAAGTAATATACAACAAGGGGTAAGATATAATATCACAAGGTTTGAAATATCGAAGGGTTATTTCTAGGATAGTTCAAAGTGTCAGAATAACATCATGAATAAGGGATATGACAATTCAATATAAATCAACAGATATATATGAATTCAATGGCTAACAATGTATCCAATTAGATAAGCACTTTATACTGAGCAGTCACTAAGGACTATTGAACTTTCACTAGAGTTACCAATATTAAACTGATAACCAAAAATATCAAGTATTATAGATGATCAATCTACAATACAATACGTTATGCATAACACCACAGTAATAATATACTCATGTGTTGTGGTTTCCAACAACATACAATCCCCTTGCCATAAGGGTTGTCCAACTCAGTTTTCAAGATTTTTGCACCAATCAATTGGTTTGGACAGTATTATAAACATGCATATAGTTTAGCCGAATCAAATGGCATCGACTCTTTCACAATATTTAAGAACAATACTAAGTTTATTATAAATAATAATTTTCACAAGGGTTTAAGCATAATGGCACATTTGAACGAGAAAAATACTTAGTTATAAGCGAATCAAGAATGCTCCAGGTTAAGATTTTCTCTACTCATGGACTTCCCATTTCAATACAACACCAACTTAACAACTAAGCATCACACATATATATGTACACCGGTAGGTTTTAGATTACATGTAGCATCATAAACACCATACAAGTTATTGTCCAAAAGTCAAAACTCACCATATGAAATTCCAGACTGGCGCAGCTGCACCATGGCTAAGCCTAGGACCGGCGCAGCTGCGCCGTCCCCTGACCCAGCCAAAACTCAGCAGCTGCCTTGTGGTCTCTGTTTGGCTGGAACCTACAATTATACATGATCTATTTAAGGGTCTTTTCATGCTCCGCAAGTCAATCTAGGTTCCCTTTTATAATATTTTTCTAAATTAAACATTTCAACCATTTAAGACCATTCAAGGTTGTGAAACCACAAAGTCTAGCATGCTTGCTTTCTAAACATACATGATAGTTATAAAACTCATTTTAGGCATGCTTGTGTGTATTCATAATGCACATGTGAAACTAACACCGCTTTAGTTGAAAAATAAGTTGTGTTCATGCTTTTCTTGAAATATGCTACACAAGCATGGTATATATATGTTCACACTACATGAGTGAGTCTAAGAGAGTCATTAAACATGATCATTATTATCAGACTTTAGTCCTCATGGTATCTTGACAATATTCACATTTAAAGCTCACTAGTAAGTTCAATATACTCATGTTTCCTTACTAATCAAATAAGCACAATCTAACGGTTTGTTCATGCATTTCTAGGTTACACTAACATGCTTGCAAAGTTAGTGCATATACATGGCATACATACACAATAAGTTCGTTTCTAAATTCATGAATCCATTTTAAATCATACACCTTCGTTAATCAAGCTAAGCTAGTCTATCATGCTTATATTAGGCTAACATATCCACATATACATCATACACATGTTCACATGCTAGCTTAAGTCATAACCACTAGCTCATATGGATCAGACTTGAAAATAGATTGCTCAACTGAAATCAGCAACCAACGCAGCTGCGCCTCAGTGTAATTACGGCGCAGATGTGCTATGCCTGATTCAGGTGCAGAAACAGTAACCTCGGCAACTGTTTAGCCCAAACTCAAAATTTACTCACAAAATCATTCCTGAAAACTTATTTATCAGTTCAAACATGTTTGTAAGGTCCTATAACAACAATGTGAACATTACTCAACCTCATTAACATACAATTACATGAATTCAAGAATTTGAGTTTTAAGAGTTCAAGAACTCAGTTAATCCAAAACTGAAAATTGAAAGTATAGAATGGAATTATACCTTTGCAATATGAACGAAACTTGCTCCGGTTGAACTTCTAAGCTTCTAGATTACTTATATCCTCTCAACCTTACTACTTAGCAATTCTCAGACACTTCAAGCAAAAACATTGAGAATTCTTGGGTCTGCTATTTAAAGAATAAGTCTTGACTAGACATTGATGTTACACAAACTTGAAATCCATAGTGCAATGAGATAGAACAATGGTTGTTCAAGGGTTGGCCAACCACCCTCAAGCACAGCCATCATCAGCTAGTTCTAGCCATGATCTCCTATGCTTTAGCAATTAGAAAGTTTACGTAATATAGCTTCAAGTTACTGTTCATGGTACTTGGTGACACTAATTATGGGACAAGAGGAAATTCTCAGCAACACTTAGCTCTACACTTGTACACATCTAGTTACTCTATTATAAAAATGGGTTTAATGTCCAAGTGTTACCATTTTAGGAGAATTTAGGGATTAATTGTACACTCACATCATATAGTTCATGTACATTAAACATAAGAAATAAAATAATGCAGTCACATATTATTGTCCGGGTAGTTCCATAAGTATCTCTACCACTCATATAACCATTTAATAACCTAATGTCACAATATGATTAAACATTCCAGGTTAGTAGGAGTTATGCAACATACATATAATCTATGAACATTTTATCACACTGGTATACTTTAATAGTTCATGGTATATTATTTTAATACATGCCCACATACATATTGTCACATAGATAATATATTTATAACATATAGTTCCAATATATTTAGTCACAATGCCCATACAATATAGTTTTATACAACCTAGGATATATAGTCACACTGCACTATATAATATAGTTGTATATGCACATAACCGTTTATATAATACTATTATGTTATTAACTTATTTATGCTAAATAATTAAATCACGCACTTCCTTAATTAATGAACACCAATATTAATTAATCCAACAATTGATTAATGTAATTATGAACTTCCATAATTATTCATTGATAATATTCTCATTACATTTATAGGTATATTGCAAATAATAATAATCACATATTATTAATTAATTACAAGGAAACCCATTTCCACAATTAATTAATACTAATTAATGATTTAATAATTCCTTTGTTGGACATAACATATCTTATTGCAATAAACTCCTATCATATGGTTTCACCCATGTTACACATATGACATTAATGTCCCCCAATTTAGTGCTACAGTAGAAAGTAACTAACTCAAACTGACTGATGGCGCAGCTGCGCCAGTTTGTACTGTTGGGACGGCGCAGCTGCGCCGTGCCCTGACAGTGCCAAAACTGGTGCAGTTTCTGCCCCTGCCAGTTTTCAACGCTAACTTGTTTTGCAAGACATGAATTGATCTCCACATGAGTGTTATTACAAGTTTACGAGTGTATTGATTACTTATACGAAATCACATGATTGACATGACTAATCTTCCTAATTCACGTTTTAATTTACTTAATGAATTTTCTCGTTTCGCATTATGCCACACAAGGCATTTCAACGAGTTTACCACAAGCTCCACATTTTCTCAATTATTCAATTACTCAGTATAATTGAGTTGTCTCATTTCATAACACGAAATTGTTCATATTCAAATAAATATTCATTTCCATTAATATATTCACTTACATAATACGCGAAAATTCTCAGGTATTACAAACACTACATTCATTAAACGTGTATATGTTTAAGTTGTGGCAACCTCATATACCTGTCGTTTGACAAATAGTTTAGCATACTTAGTCTCCTTTTGAAAACCACAACATTATTAGTTTGGTAAATCCTTGTCAATACTTGATAGATTATAAGAAATCCAACATAGCATAAGTCTAGCCGAAAGAATTGGCTTTGACTTCATCAGACATTAACTCATGCATAAGAATACATGAATCACAAAACTCGTCCAGAAAGAACAGGAACAAAGGTTAGAGTACTTGCCTTTAGCGTCTGCTACAGATATAACACGTGCGCTTTAGGTCTTTAAGGTCTCTACAGTAGATGATAACATCACATAGCACATTAGGTAATGAATAGAATACATGGTTCCTAAAGTATCTTACCCTTCTTCTCAATCTAATTACGTATTATATTCGTTATTTATTGGTTCTGGCTTTCCATTACGTCGTTATTTCCTTCATATGTAATTGACTTCTCTTAACCCTAAGTGATCATACTTAAGGCTTAATTATGTCTTAACAATGTTACATTAAGATCTTTAGTTATGTGTTCATGATTTACTATTCATGATCAACATGTAAACCTTCTTCACTATCTAGGTTTTAAGGCTGGCGCTGCGGCGCCGGCTATTACTCTCTATGCCGCGCTGCGGCGTCACACATTAGGGTTTGAAAACCGGAATCGGCGCTGCGGCGTGAGTATTCTTTGTTAAGGTCGCGCTGCGGTGCCAACTAACAGGGGCTGAGGGCAAGTTTTGCACTGCGGCGCCAGACTTTTGGCTTGGAGTCGCGCTGTGGTGCGGACTCTGTGCCACAGATAATTTTGACAGATTTTTTAACTTGTGAGATTCCCGGACTCATAACTTATTCGTTATAAGTCCGAATTGGCTCGTTCAAGAGCCTACGGTTCACAAATCACGTACTCTACGTGTTTGTGCAAGAATTTAATCTATTCGACTTTGTTTGCTAAAAATTCATGTATTAGTCCATTTTTAACGAAAACGGTAAACGTTCGTGAACGTTCAACGCTCGTTTCTTCGTTCTTAGTCGGAATTCGATCATTTCCGACTCCGCAACTCTATAATGCCAAATACGACTTGTCTCCATCGAAAACCAACGTTTTCGAGTTCAAACACAAAATACGACTTCTATTCCCAGAATTTCACGAATTCGACGATTATCGTCCAATTGTGTGAATTTCGGCAACCTTCATTACTAGTGATTTGTTCAACATTCCAAATGGATTCATTTCATTATCTAAACATCTAAACCTATATATTACAATAACTTATATTCAAATTAGGTTATTTCTTATTTCTTATAAGTTCATAACTTAACTAGTTCCTCATACCAAACTTTCATTTCCTTATGACTTATTAACGAATTAAGTCCTTTATCCAACATTCTTGCATTATATGAATCATACCAACTTTTTAAAGTAATCATATGACAATTCATCAATGTTCTTCATAAGCTTATGACTTGTTTAGGTTCAAGTTACTTATTCATAACTTATTCGGCTTCGGTTCATTGCTTATCCACTTCTCATATGTTCTTAGCATATAAGTTCATTAGATTACACTTCTCTTATCACCCTACTATGATAGAGATGGAAGATATAAGATCATTACCTTTGAAGACTAACTCCTTCTTCTTTGGAAAATCTAACAATGAAAGGTTGGACTTATAAGTGCTTATCTTCTCTAACAAATAAGTTACTTTGTAAGGAGAGTTTGTTGGATGAAAATAACAACCCACAAATGATTTATGAGCTTCCTATTTATAGGACTTCCAATGTTAGGGCAAAATAGTCAATAAAACTTCCCACTTCCTTAACTAACCTCCTTATTATTCCTTTCTTAATGTCCAAGTATTCTTGCTACCTACATCTAATACCTGGCCACCACACTTAATTCTTGCCCATCACATAAAGGTCTTGGTCTCCACTTCACCCATGGGTTGCCCCATGGATCTTAATTAACTAAGGGATCATAACTTGGGCTTGGTTTAGTTTGTTCAATTTATCTTTGGGCTTATCTTTTAATTTGGTTTGGGCTTCATATTAATCCACACTTGGGCTAAACATTATTTCATCTTGGGCTTGCCCCTTATTCAATATTGGATTTGTACTTCCTACAAAATCCACAATTTCATTCCATTAGAATTAATACTTAACATTCTCAAATTAAGTTTGCATGGGAAATATTACGTTTTTCATACTTGAATTATTATTACATAATCCATCTCGCCTCGATATTATAACGTTACGTATTTCTCGGAAGTTCAAAAATAATTCCCGAGCGATAAATGATGAATAGTATTTTTCGTAAACTTTCTCGGAAAGCTTTTATTTTCATCTTGGAAATTCAACCACTTTAATTCACTCACGTAGTTAAAATACTACGATGTTCCGACGTTTCTAGGTTATAGAATGACATACATCTTATTAACACTTAATAATAACAAATAATATTATTTTATTCATTATTTAATTCTTTCAAGTATTTTACAAAGGATCCAAATTTCTCGATCGTTACATGTATGATGATAAAGTATATACTTTGTAAAAATTCTTATTTATTAATAAAAGTATTTATTTACTAAAGGCATTAATTTATCTACATGCTGCTGTTTTAATAATATGTGATAAACCCATAGTTCTAAGCAATGCTTTTCAAATCATGATGAGATCGTGCTAATGAGATCTAAATTCTTTGATAGCTTAAAACTAAAATGTTCTCAATCAATGGATTACTAAAAAGGGGATTAGTGAATTCAGATAGATTGGTACATACGTTGCTTGCTCATTGGATGAGGATGATTGATTTCATGATCATTTGTGTGGAGATACTAAAATAATTATATAGGTGCTTATTGGAGAATAAGTTCACTGAACGTAGCTCGCTAAGAAATACCTAATGGAGTTTTTACTTACCTGTCAATAGGAATTCCTGTAGTGATAGTAGTATAAGTGATTCTTATACTTGAGATTATAATAGTATATTGTATATAATAAATTATACTTTGACATGTCCCTTAAGACTCTTAGGATATATCAAAAGGTATGATTGGTTGTAATAAGTTATATATGGAGGTAATATATGACCAATAAAGAATCTACCACTTCTAGTAAATTATGATTCGATAAATGACAACCTAAAAATCCTTGGCCAAGGTGGAATGAAATTAGAAAGGAGTTTCTAACTAGCAATTATTCGGAGTTGTGTATTTGGGAATCGAAATACATATAATTAAATAAAATAAGACTTGACAGTAATTCTATATCTTATATTTAATTGGGACATTGTATGGTGGAATGATTGAATTGTACAGTAACTATTTACTCAAAGGTACTTTTATGATTAATGTTGAAATCTATATTATTTGAAAAGTCGTTGACCGCTAAGGAGTCTTATCCTTATTATAGAATAAATATTATTTATTTAAAATAATTATTAGTTTAATTTATTTATTTAAATAAAATTAGAATTGTTCTAATTAATTTATTCACAACCGGTTTAATATTGAGAACCTAAAGGGTCACACCATAAAAGAAAGAATAATTATTTAAGAAGTTAATGGCATAATCATAATAATATGTTATGTATATTTAATTTAATATGTGGTGATAGAATAAATTAAATAGTTTAATATTTATTATTTAATATTTTGGAAATATTAAATATAAATTAATAAGATGAGTCTTATTAATATTATTACAAATATTATTATTTTAATTTCTAAAGAAGTTTGGGAATTAATTTAATATAAGTACTCTCATTTATTCCTATTAAGATTAAGAGGCAAATTAATTAAAAGAATTTAATTAATTATCCCTAATAAGATTAGGGAGCTTAATTAATTAAAAGAAATTAATTAATTAAATAAAATCCTATTTTCTAATTAGATTAGAAGGGTTGACTAATATATAAGAGGAGTCTTATGCTAGATATCAGTGGACATAATTCCAATTGTTAGAGAGTACTCCTTTTCAACAAAGATAGAAAAATTAAGGTTTAGCCAACCACCTTCCTTGAATAATATTTCTTCCTTGGTGGAACACCTCTAAAGGCCAAATGCTGGGGTGGCTAATGTTGATCAAAGGAATAAATCAATTCCGCGTATTCAAGGAGAGGACGAAGGATACTAGGAGTTAAACTTGTACCTGAGGAAGCTCGAATCTTTAAGGGTATAATTCTGATCTTCTACACTTTTATAGATTAATAATTAAGCACAAGAATTGATCATGGTTAATGGTTTGTAAGAAAATTTAAAATCCTATTTTATTACGCTTCTGTTTCGTTTGTGTAATTTGATTGCATGTATGCGTTTCTAGCAAAACTAACAAAATAATGCATTAGTTTAACATACATCCCCAGTAGAGTTAAATTTGCATGTACATTAAATGCCCAGACTCGTGAAAAAAAAATTCGCCAAAGTCTCCTTTAATAAATTGACTATTCGCATGCACACATGCATTACTAGGTGGCCATTCAGTAATACACTAACCCAACATCAAAAGTTAAATGTTAAACATTGTCGATGTCGGGAAATTTTTTACCCCTCTTCTTATCCTTACCTTTTTTTGTTATCTATTTTGTTGAGTTTTGTTTGAAAAGGTGAGTTTGAAAAAGGTCCGATATATAAATGTTGACGATTTGAAAACTAGAGTCGCCAGTTGGTAGATTTGAAATAGTTGTACCAACTCAACTGATTTTGAAAAGGTTTACACAAAGGCCCAATGGTTAGACTCTGTTTAACAAACCTTGGAAATCAAGATTCATAGAGTTCGGGGGTTTGATTAAGTGGGGGGGAAGGTGTTAGGTACCCCCTGACTTCCGTGAAAATACGGTTACCATAACTTTTCAATTTCCCTAATTATCTGCATATTTTTGTGTGTTTATTGGGCCTAAGTGCAGTTATCTGGAAGTAGTGTTACGCATCGTTTGCACCTATATACAAAGGGTTTGATTTGTATAAAAGTTAAATTTTAAGCAAGATATAGCGATGATGTTTTTGAAAACATGTTTTCAAACCTTTATGCTCAATAGTAATTGAGGCCTTTGATGCTTTCATTTTATTCCGTATTCGGCTTGATTGATTTTATTTTCGAGATGTAAAGAATCTTCGAGAAAATATAATGCATAACAGTGTCGGGCTCTTTATGGGCATGAAAATTATCCATGGATGCCCGGACACCATAGATAATTTACAAGTAGCTGCACAGTTGAAAAGGGTTCATCGTGGGAACCAGATCTAGATTCACAAGCTGAGTCTTTGACCAAATGGCTCCTAGGCTCACATGATAGATTAAAATATACAAAAACTAGAAAGAAAACTAGATTTAAATAAATCTAAGCCATTCTAGCTTCAACGGTTCCAGTTTAGTCATTTTTGAACAGGTTAAAAGTTAGAGATAACTAGATTTTGATAAATCTAGTCCACGGGCTGGAATATTTACATTGCAAAAGCAATTACAACAGATATTTAACAGCAGTAAATATATATAGGTATATATATATGTAAAGATGATCAACTACCGCGAATTTAAAATCTAGGCAAGACTATGGAATGGAAATATATATATAAGCAGTAAAAGGCCACGAAGTGAACTCCAGTCCAAACTGAATATAAATATACATACATATATATATATATATATATATATATATATATATATATATATAAGTAGTAGAAAGCTTAAAAGTTTGAAAAATCTTACTGTGGGCTGCCAAGAAGACTTCAGATCGTTTTTGGAGCTAGAAAACTCAGTTTCCATTGGTTAAATTTTGATATGTCGTAGAATACGAGCTTACAAGTGTTTAGAAAGAAGAATCACAAAGTTTGGAGTACTCTAGAAGAGGTTAAAGGCTAAAATGGACAAAGTTTTCCCTCTTTTCTTCTTTTTTTTCTTACATTTTATGGTTGATGGTGTGACGCCCCCAAATCTGGGTATCTTCCAACCCGACAGATGGTGCTACACGATACTACTGTTCACACATTCATTCAATTGAAATTCCTCAAAAGAGTGAAAATGTCTTCTATATATTCTAAAATAATATTCCCATTATCCGGTACTTTATAACCATTACATAGATTCGTTGTCATAATATCAAATAATAAAAACATTCATCCTATACTATTACAAAGGTAACCTATTGGTTCGCCTTAGCATTTCCTTTATCTTTATCGGATCCTTCAGTCCGTTCGGTCTTAGCTGCATTCCTATGGTTAAAGCAAGAGTGAGCATAACTAGCTCAGTAAGTATAACAATTTCAATTAAACAAGAGGCTTGAATCATATAAATCGTATATCTTCATTATCTGAATCAATAGTTATGAAATACTATTGATAATTCAAAATAGCACTTCTCTTTTCTTTAAAACGTTTCACACTGAACAATATTCATTAAACATAAATTTCGGTCCAAGACCTTGAGCATTTCATTCTTTCTTTGAAAAGGACAACCCGACACCAAGTTCGTAAGTCTAGTATATCTTACAAGCACGTCTAGGTGATCAGCCTATAGTACTTTATGTTGTGCAACACTACTTTCTTTAAACATATGTACGTTTAAGGTTTGGAAAATTTACGTGTCTGTCGTTTGACGACAAAATATTTGTTTATCATACTCAGTCTTTCTTTGAAATCAATACCAAAATAGTTTGGCAAAAGATAGAAAGATTGACAATAGTTTGATAGATTATAAGAAATCTACAAATACATTAAGTCTACCCGAAGGAATTGGCTTCCACTTCATCATACATCAATTCATGCGTAAGATACATGAATTTACAAAGCTTGTCCAGATTGAACATTGACAAGGGTTAGAACACTTGTCTTTAACGTCTTCTACAGTTAATATAATTTCCGTTTGTGTCTTTAAGGTTTCTACAATACATGATAACATAACATACAACATTAGGTCATAGACAATCATGTAAGGTCACTACCCTTCTTCTCAATCTAATCATGTTTTAGATTGTTTAACATTATTCTTATATTTACAAAATCATTCGTCAACCCTTAGTTATCATTCTTTAGGTTTCAAACATCTTTAATGATGTTACTTCAACTCAATTAGGTATCTAATTCACCCTTCATTCATTTCCTTATTCATTATGTTCATAAGCATTCTTCTCTGGATTCTTCCTAGTACTGGCGTTGAGGCGCCAGCTTCCTTTATATAACTCGCGCTGTGGCGCGGGTTAGGAATGTCTACATCTTAGGCTTGGCACTGCGGCGCCAAGATACTTTACTAAAGTTACAGTGAGCAATGTTCTCGGTTTGGCGCTGCGGTGTGACGCCCCCAAAATAGGTATATATCACCCATTCTGAGTCGCCAAATACATGGTACAGAAACAAATACAACTTCATTATAATAATTGTCGTGCAAAATACAACAACACAAATACTGTGAGATTAAATACAAATATTGCCTTCTAGACAATATCCACACTCAAATAAGTCCTCATTACAATTATTGAAACACTATTTTATAAAATAGTGAGGACTGCTAACATAACTGACTGGAAACATCACTCCACACTCCGACTAGTTCCCGCTATATTCTCGCTTCCTGAGAAAAATGAAACAAAAAGGAAAAGGGTGAGCTCAACTAGCCCAGTAAAGAATATTATGACTAAGATAGTAAACAAAAACTTATCATTAGTCTTCAACAGGGAAAAATCTGATAAAATATAATAGACAATAAGTTTTAGATCAACAACTGCAGCGGAAACAGCAAACCATTAGAAGTGTCAAGTAGAGAATGAATTCTACTATCTTCTAAGATTTAAAAGTCCATCAACGATATATTATCCATGTAACATCAATCAATAACCATCTTTAATCAAATATTCATCTTTGCACTATAGACCAAATATATTCATTTGTAACACCAGTCGGTCATGTTCATCTCAACACCTGTTCATCTTTGCACTACGAGCCAAAGATATTCATCAGTTAATCATTCATCTTTGCACTACAGGCCAAAGATATTCAGTAATATCATCATTTATGACTGAGGATGATGAAAAATTATCTTAAAGAAAACGAATCCAATGAGACAGAAGGACAAATATTAGGGATTTGTATTATAGTTTATACAAGTACAATAATACTCCATAATAACCAATTGTGAAGGAGAATTCATAAATAAAGATCAAAATATGGATACAATCAAAGATAGTAACCATAATAGACATCTTGGACAAAAAGAAAAATTTTTATTTTTCGGTGAATAGTGTCGTATTCGTAAATAGTGACGTATACGTGAACAGTGCCGTATACGTGAATAGTAACCCCGACACAAAAAGTTCCAAATTTGATAAAAAGTTCATATCAATATTTTAGCATAATGATATTGAAGAAAATAATATCATTTAAGAAGAAAATAATATCCCGTACCTCAAACGAACAATACTTCTGATCAGAATATCGTATATGAGGCTGAATGAAACTTGTGCTGAATAGCAACTCTCAAAGTATCAAAATACTCACAAAATACGCTCGAGAATATAGAGAGAGAAAGAGAGAAAACTTATGAATTATGGTGTGATTTTCAATTCTAACTTAGCCCTCTATTTATAGAAAAATGTTAGCACGCCGAAGCAGACTTGACTTGCAACCTGATGGCTTTACTTGCTACTATTCCCTCCCACCACATTTGAATAAAAATTTCAGCACATTTCTTACCAACCAAAACTGGGGCCCACCAATTCTAGAATTTTCCACCAAAATGATAAATTCTAAAACTTCAACAATTTCTAAACCAGTCATCTCTTAAAATTCATAACAAATCATACGTTCATTTTTAACGGTTCAAAATTTGTGGACATACACTCAACTTATATATGTATAACATATCCAAAAATCACAACGATCCAACGGTCGGATTAAAAATTATAACTCAAGCAATATAACTTAAAAACACTGGTTTGATTTTTAATACCTCCATTCCGACAAAAATACTGATAAAACAACTCAGCATTAATTCCTTCATTTATAACCACAAAAATATATCCCTTATTTATATCAACACAAAAAAAAATTTTCTTATCATATAAATCAATAATTAATTATTCACAAATAATATCACAGAATCACAATTATGACAATCAGGCCGTTCCCAGGAAAGAGGGGGCTTTCCAATAAGGATTTCTCCTTACTGGCGCGCAATTAGATGACCAAACCTCTCCTTAGATAGAACTTTCTAGACATTACCAATAATGCTATCTAATAATATTATTCAAATAATATGAATTATTGATTTGATAATGGAAAATATTGTACAGCGACAATTATTGAAACAACAGTAATATAAAATATCAACGTAGCAATTATTGAATCAATAAAATAATATATTGAACTGTAATTACTGTAACAATTATTGAGTAGTGTCTTCTTACGTAAGGATCAATAATTTGTGCAATACCGTGTGCTACTGTATTTTAACCACCGGGTATTCCAACAGTATTAACGGTAACAACTACGCTGTTATTTATAAACAACTTATACTTGTCGTTTTTTTCATCCAATCGCTTTCCATTATGGGGCCCACACAAGGTTACGCCGTCGTACGAATATTCCCCGACAACAAGAATATTCCACGACCAAACGAATATTCCCCGACAAAATGAATATTTTATAACCACTTGCTTATTTTGCAAAATTTGCACATTTCACCCATAACCGAAGTATTATATCAAATTAACACCTTATTAGTCACAATAATATTTAGAGAAAATTTGATTTTATTCACTAATAAGTTGGGGTCTTACAACCTCCCCTCCTTATGAAATTTCGTCCTCGAAATTGACATACGTACCTGATGTTTCAAAAAGGTGAGGATACCTCGCTTTCATTTCTGATTCCAACTCCCAGGTCATTTCTTCAATAGCATGGTTTCTCCACAAAATCTTAACTTGTGGTATAACCTTCGTGCGTAGAACATGCTCTTTCCTATCCAAGATCTTAATAGGTACCTCCTCGTACGTTAAATCTTCGGCTATCTCGTCTGGTTCTAACTCAATTATGTGGTTCGGGTCTTTCATATATTTACGAAGCACAGATACGTGAAAAGCATTATGAACACGAGACATGCTTAGAGGTAATACAAGTCGATATGCCACATTTCCTAATTGGTCAAGAATTTCAAATGGGCCAACAAATCGTGGATTGAGCTTTCCTCTCTTCTCAAACCTTGTAACTCCTTTACATGGTGCAACACGTAACAATACATGATCCCCAATACTAAATTCTACATCCTTTCGATGAAGATCCGCATAACTCTTTTGTCGATCCTGTGTCGTTTGTATACATTGTCAAATCGTTTGGATCTTCTCTGTAGTTATGCATACTAATTCTGGTCCAACAACGTTGCTTCTCCCACCTCGTTCCGGCATACTAGAGAACGACACTTTCGTCCATACAAGGCTTCAAATGGAGCCATACCTATACTTGCCTGATAACTGTTGTTGTAGGAGAATTCCACCAGTGGCAAGTACTTATCCCAACTTCCTTTGAAATCTAGAACACAAAGTCTTAATAGATCTTCAAGGGTTTGAATAGTCCTCTCTGATTGCCCGTCCGTTTGAGGATGGTATGCTGAACTGAATCGTAAATCCGTGCCCATAGCTTTCTGTAAGCTAACCCAAAATCGTGAAGTGAATCTTGGGTCACGATCCAAAACTATGGATACTGGCATGCCATGCAATCTCATAATCTCATTCACATGCATACTAGCAAGACGTTCAAAGGAATAAGTCTCACGTATAGGCAAGAAATGGGCAGACTTGGTTAATCTATCAACAATGACCCAAATCGCATATAAGCCTTGAGAAACCTTGGGAAGACCCGTAACGAAATCTATAGTAATGTGTTCCCACTTCCATTTTGAAATCTCAAGTGGTTGTAATGGACCCTTTGGTACTTGATGCTCCGATTTTACACACTGACAAGTTAAACACCTCGAGATAAACTCCGCGATCTCTCTTTTCATATTGCTCCACCAAAATATATGTCAAAGATCATGATACATTTTGGTACTCCCAGGAAGAATTACAAACGGTGTGTTGTGTGCCTCCATCATGATTCTATGCTTCAAGTCAAAATCGTTAGGAACATAAAGTCTGGAGTTGACTCGAAGTATTCCTTCTTCATCGATTCTTACTTCTGGAATAGCACCTTCTTGCACTTTCTTCTTCATACTCATCAGCTCCATGTCCATAGCTTGAGCAGCTTTAACTTTATCAATTAAAGTCGGTTCTACTCGTATATTTGATATCATCATGTGTGTACTTGGACCCTTCATCTCTATCTCCATCCTTTGTAAATCATACAAAATGGGCCTTTGCATTAACAACATTGCACTCGTACCCGCATATGATCTTCTACTCAACGCATCAGCTACTACATTCGCTTTTCTAGAATGATATTGGATGGTATGATCGTAATCTTTCAACAGCTCGAGCCAACATCATTGCCGCATGTTGAGTTCCTTTTGGGTGAAGAAATATTTGAGGCTTTTATGATCTGTATAGATCTCCACTTTCTCCACATACAGGTAGTGTCTCCAGATCTTCAACGCGAAAACGACTGCTGCCAACTCTAAATCATGAGTAGGATAATTCCTCTCATATTATTTGAGTTGTTGCGAGGCATAGGCTATGACTTTCCCATGTTACATGAGAACACATCCTAACCTTTTGCCTGAAGCATTGCTGTAGATAACAAATCCATCCGAACCAGATGGTATTGTCAAAACAGGTGCCGAAATGAGTCTCCTCTTGAGTTCTTGGAAACTCTTCTCGCATTCCTCACTCCATACGAATTTTGTATCTTTCTGAGTCAGCTGAGTTAACGGAGTAGTGATTCGAGAAAATCCTTCCACAAATCTTCGATAATAACCAGCTAAGCCCAGAAAGCTACGTACTTCAATTACCGACTTCGGTTGCTCCCAACTTTGTATGGCTTCAATCTTCGTCGGGTCGACAGATACTCCATGTTTTGACACTACGTGCCCAAGGAATGCTACTTCCTTAAGCCAGAACTCGCATTTCTTCAGTTTGGCATATAGCTTGTTTTCACAAAGCCTTTTCAATATCAGCTTCAAATGGCACTCGTGATCTTCACGGCTTTTGGAATAGATGAGGATGTCATCAATAAAAACAACAACGAACTGATCTAAATATTTTTTGAACACACGATTCATCATATCCATGAAGGTAGTAGGAGCATTAGTCAATCCAAAAGACATGACTAAGAATTCATAATGCCCGTACCGAGTTCTGAAGGCAATCTTTGGAATATCCTCAGTTTTAATCTTCAGCTGATGATATCTAGAACGAAGATCGATCTTTGAGAAGAATTGTGCTCCTTGCAATTGGTCGAACAGGTCATCAATACGAGGTAGCGGATACCTATTCTTGAAGGTGACATGGTTCAATTCTCGATAGTCAATACAAAGTCGCATACTCCCGTCTTTCTTCTTTACGAATAAAATAGGAGCACCCCAAGGAGACGTACTAGGACGAATGAAAACAATGTCTAACAATTTCTGTAATTGGACTTTTAACTCCTGAAGTTTAATAGGAGCCATTCGATATGGGGTTTTAGAAATGGGCTTTGTACCGGGTTCAAGGTCAATAAAGAATTCAACTTCACGTTCTGGGGGTAAACCAGGAAATTCTTCAGGAAATACGTTAGGAAATTCACTAACAACAGAAATATTATTCAAATCTGACGTGTTTTTGTTCAAGTCCATAACACGGGCTAAGAAAGCTTGACATCCATTTTTCAATAAATGAATGGCTTTATGGCTTGATACAACATCGATTGATTTTAATGGTTTGGTTGCTTGAATTCGCATAACAGGTTGGTTAGGAATATGAAAACTATCAACCTTATGAAAACAATTAATTTTGGCATGATGAGTAGTTAACCAATCAATTCCTAAAATCACATCAAAAGCAAATATCTTTAAAAAGATAAGGTCAACAGGTAATGTCATTGTGCCAACTTGGATTAAGCAAGATTTATAAACTGTAGATGTAATGAAAGTTTCTCCTAACGGAGTCTCCACAGATAGGTCAAAGTTTAATTACTCTGGAGTCAAGTTTAAACGTTGAGAACAAGCAGGAGAGATAAAAGAATGGGTAGAACCGGTATCTAGTAAAGTATAAACTTCGCAAGAATTCAAGATTAGCTTACCCGTGATCACCTCGTTTGGGTTTCTCGCGTTTTGGCCAGTCACGACAAACGCCCTTCTAGGAACCGCTGATTTCGACTTATCCGGGATAACTTTTGAAGTCACCACCCTCCCTGAACTTGGTTTTGCTACAGAACACTCTCGAGCTATATGACCCTCCTTTCCATAGTTATAACAGACCTTGGATTATTGTGGATAGTTTGGGCTGATATGTCCCTCTTTCTCGCATTTGTAACATACGACCGGTGGTCGTTCTCCTCCCCTAGAAACAGTTGATGTTTGTGCTGACGTCTTCACGTTATCATTGTTGTACCTTCTCTTCTTGAAATCTCCTCCCGACTCGCTCTCTCTATTATCACGGCCACGATTACCACCAGAGTGGTTATCGCTTTTGTCCAAATGCTTTCCTCCTTACTGGTTTTCATTGGTCCGATGACCGCTGCCACCGGTATTACCTTGGTTGTGTTCCCTCGGTTGAATATACTCATTATCTCGCTCTAATAATTGAGCCCTGTTTACAACATCTAAATATAAAGAAAATTTATGAGAGATAAGATATTGCCGAATCTCGGGTTTTAAACCTCTCAGAAACATCCTTGTCATTCGTTACTCATTCTCGACCAAATGAGGTGCAAACCTGGATAACTCTACAAACTTCACCTCGTACTGGGACACCGTCATGTTATTTTGTTCCAGTCTAATAAACTCTACCTCCTTCATATGACGAATACTTTCAGGAAAGTACTTGTCATTAAATAATTTTTGAAATGTTTCCCAGGACATGTTGAGTGCATCAGGCTAGGTACGCTTCACAGACTCCCACCAGTAGTCTGCCTCACCACAGAACATAAAGGTGGCGAATGGAACCTTCTGTTCCTTCGTGCATCCTAAGACATCGAATATCTTGGTAATTTGCTTGACCCACGTTTATGCCTTGATCGGATCTGGCTTTCCCTAAAAGTCTGGTGGTCGCAACTCTTTAAACTGCTTGGCCTTGACAAACCGCGCGTTGTTATCATTTTCACCCGCATTCTGCACACGAGTCTCCCTCGTCTAATTTTGCATGAACTGCAAAAAGCTCCTAAACATTCCATCATTCATCGTTTGTTCGGTAACGTTGTTTACAGGAGGAATATTGTCAGCCTATTGCACATTCTCCTGATTGGTAACTAAAGGTGTTTCCACGGTCTCATACACTCCATTGTTAACGTTCTCAGCAGCCTTTCCTAATTACTGCCATAAAATAAGGATTAATTAAACAAATTATCATATCACATAATATCCCTATATTATGACCAACCAACAAATAAGCTTAGGTATGACACACTAGTGAAGGATTTACTCGCCTCTCCCCTCTTAGTTCTATTCCCCAATCTCCGCCAGAGACCATATCCCTAAGCTCTGATACCTACTGTGATGCCCCCAAAATAGGTATACATCACTCATTCTGAGTCGCCAAATACATGGTACAGAAACAAATACAACTTCATTATAATAATTGTCGTGCAAAATACGACAACACAAATACTGTGAGTTTAAATACAAATATTATCTTCTAGACAATATCCACACTCAAATAAGTCCTCATTACAATTATTGAAACACTATTTTACAAAATAGTGAGGACTACTAACACAACTGACTGTAAACATCACTCCACACCCCGACTAGTTCCCGCTATATTCTCGCCTCCTGAGAAAAATGGAACAAAAAGGAAAAGGGTGAGCTCAACTAGCCCAGTAAAGAATATTATGACTAAGATAATAAACAACAACTTATCATTAGTCTTCAACAGGGAAAAATCTGATAAAATATAATAGACAACAAGTTTTAGATCAACAACTGCAGCGGAAACAGCAAACCATTAGAATAGTCAAGTAAAAAATGAATTCTACTATCTTCTAAGATTTAAAAGTCCATCAACGATATTTTATCCCTGTAACATCAATTAATAGACATCTTTAATCAAATATTCATCTTTGCACTACAGGCTAAAGATATTCATTTTTAACACCAGTCGGTCATGTTCATCTCAACATCAGTTAATCATTCATCTTTGCATTACAGGCCAAAGATATTCAGTAATATCATCATTTAGGACTGAGGATGATGAAAAATTATCTTAAATAAAACGCATTCAATGAGACAAAAGGACAAATATTAGGGATTCGTATTATAGTTAATCCAAGTGTAATAATACTCCATAATAACCAATTGTGAAGGAGAATTCAAAAATAAAGATCAAAACATGGATACAATCAAAGATAGTAACCATAGTAGACATCTTCGACAAAAAGAAAAATTTTATTTTTCGGTGAATAGTGCTGTATTCGTGAATAGTGTCGTATACGTAAATAGTGCCGTATACGTGAATAGTAACCCCGACACAAAAAGTTCCAAATTTGATAAAAAGTTCATATCAATATTTCAGCATAATGATATTGAAAAAAATAATATCATTTAAGAAGAAAAGAATATCTCTTGCCTCAAACTAATAGTACTTCTGATCAGAATATCGTATATGAGACTGAATGAAACTTGTGCTGAATAGCAACTCTCAAAGTATCAAAATACTCACAAAATACGCTCGAGAATATAGAGAGAGAAAGAGAGAAAACTTATGAATTCTGGTGTGATTTTCAATTCTAACTTAGCCCACTATTTATAGGAAAATGTTAGCACGCCGAAGCAGACTTGACCTGCAACCTGATGGCTTTACCTGCTACTATTCCCACCCACCACATTTGAATAAAAATTTCAGCACATTTCTTACCAACCAAAAGTGGGGCCCACCAATTCTAGAATTTTCCACCAAAATGATAAATTTTGAAACTTCAACAATTTCGAAACCAGTCATCTCTTAAAATTCATAACAAATCATACGTTCATTTTTAACGGTTCAAAATTTGTGGACATATACTCAACTTATATATGTATAACATATCCAAAAATCACAACGATCCAACGGTCGGATTAAAAATTATAACTCACGCAATATAACTTAAAAACACTGGTTTGATTTTTAATACCTCCATTCCGACAAAAATACTGATAAAACAACTCAGTATTAATTCCTTCATTTATAACCACAAAAATATATCCCTCATTTATATCCATAAAAAATGTATATATATATATATATATATATATATATATATATATATTCTTATCATATAAATCAATAATTAATTATTCACAAATAATATCACAGAATCACAATTATGACAAGCAGGCCGTTCCCAGGAAAGAGGGGGCTTTCTAATAAGGATTTCTTCTTACTGGCGCGCAATTAGATTACCAAACCTCTCCTTCGACAGAACTTTCTAGACATTGCCAATAATGCTATCTAATAATATTATTCAAATAATATGAATTATTGATCTGATAATGGAAAATACTATGCAACGACAATTATTGAAACAACAATAATATAAAATATCAACGTAGCAATTATTGAATCAATAAAATAAAATATTGAACAGTAATTACTGTAACAATTATTGAGTAGTGTTTTCTTACGTAAAGATCAATAATTAGTGCAATACCTTGTGCTACTGTATTTTAACCACCGGGTATTCCAACAGTATTAACGGTAACAACTACGCCGTTATTTATAAATAACTTATACTTTTCGTTTTCTTCATCCAATCGTTTTTCGTTATGGGGCCCACACAAAATGAATATTTTATAACTACTTGCTTATTTTGCAAAATTTGCACATTTCACCCATAACCAAAGTATTATATCAAATTAACACCTTATTATTCACAATAATATTTAGAGAAAATTTGATTTTATTCATTAATAAGTTGGGGTCTTACATGCGACGCCAAGGTGAATGCTTTGGGCGGCGCTGTGGCGCCAGCCTTGAGCCTTAGAAAATTTTGACATACTTTTTCTTGTGCGAACTTTTCGACCTCATAACTTATTCGTTATAAGTCCGAATTTGCTCATTCAAAAGTCATTAATTCACAAATCACATGTTCTATGATTTCATTAGAAAATATTTCATTTTTGAACCTTTTAACTCGAAATTCTCATATTAGTTCATTATTACGAAAATGTTAAACGTTCGTGACCGCTCAAAGCTCGTTTCTTCGTTCTAAGTCAGAATTTGGTCATTTTTTAGTCCGCAACTCTAGAATGCAAATTGAGACTAATCTCCATTGAAAACCAATGTTTTCTGAGTCAAATGCTAACTTTTGACTTTCATTCTGAGAATTTAACGATTTCGACGATTATCGTCTAATCTCGTAAAATTTTGTCATAACTTCGTTACTTGAGATTTTTACCTCGCTCAAAATGAATTCATTCCGTTATTCTAACATCTTAACCAAACATATTTCAGCAAAGCTTATACATGACAAATTCTTACAAGTTCTTTATTATTTCATTACTTAAATAAGTTTGAATTACTTGAACATGGCTTATTAAGGTTTAAGTCCATTGATTAGCCATCTTATTACTTCTTATCATACATGCTCCATAAATCCACACTTCTCTATCAAACTACTATTGAAGAGATGGAAGATTAATGGTCTAGGATTCTTACCCTTGAAGTTCAACTTGGTTCTTCTTCTTAAATTATGAAAGCTCTAGCTTTTTCTCACTTTTCTCTCTCAAATGTATAAGCTTTAAGTTGTTGGTGAAATTGAATAAGCAAATGACCAACAAATCTTCTCTATTTATAGGATTTCCTAGGTGAGGGCATAATAGTCATTTAGGTCATCCACCTCCTTAATCACCTCCTTACTATTCATATCTTGGTCATCACACAACTTATCATTTGCTTGCTCTCCACCCTTGGTCAACTATGACTCACCTATAGGGCCCACATGGGTTGCCCCATGGGGTTTCTTACCCATTGACCCGTCGGTTCGATCCACGGATCCGGTTCTTACTTTGGGCTTTAAGTTTAATTACCTTGGGCCTAACGTTGGGCTTGCATTTCATAACATTGGGCTTTAACAAGTTTGCACTTGGGCTTGCCCAATTACTACACAAATTCTACACTAATTCTATTAGTCCATTATAATAAGATTTAAGCGTTTAACGTAAAATCCTCATATTCCATATGTATACCGTGACTCCCCAAAATTCAGGTACTTGAAATCCAAACTCGGTGCTTCACGATATCATTTCTATGAGCGGAATAATACTATAAATAATAACAATAATATAAATACCAAATTTAATTTACATATATCAGAGTCTAATCCCCAAGTACGTGACCTTTAAACATTCATTACATGATAATTAATAAGTATCATTGTCTTGATAAAATTTAACTATTACATAATAGAACATAAACTTATTCTACCAATTTTTCTTTCCCTTTATTCTTGCCTGGACTTTCTAGTTGATCACGATTAGCTGAAAATATTTAAATTTAAAGCAAGAATAAGTATTTGATTGCCTAACAAGTAATAACAACAATAAATATTAGCTGAAAGGATTAAATATTTTTTTTGTACTATACTTCTACAACGAATAAATGGTTGTGAAGTAAGCTGAACCAATAATAACAACACATCAACTCTATATCAAATTTTTAAAACTACGTATTGACTATAAATGGAGATCAGTCGACAGACTATGAACATTATTTTTTATTTTTGAAAAGGTTAAACAGAACTTCATCTGCAAATCGTCATAACTTACAGGCTCGGGGGTGATCAGCCCGTTATGCCCTATATTGATCAATACTACATGTTCGAACGATATTTTCGTCCAGCATATCAGCCATAGGCGCACAAAAGTTTCCCAAATTCGGGATGTTCATACTAGTCTAGAATCCGAACCAAAATAATTCGGTTGGATATAATAACGTTCTATCTTGTTCAACAATATTTTTAAATCTATGTCTAGCTGAATCAAATAGCTTATACGAGGTTTGATTAAGAGTTCATACTGGAAACCAATAAGTATGTATCAACATGTGATTAAATACAATGATTATCCAAGTAAGGTCACTTGTATAACCATATTTAAAAATTAACGAACAGAATAAATATCAAGATTGTACAATAATACTGTATTGATAAATAATGATCGAATAATTTAAGAACTCGTATGAATTCAAATAAATGGATACATAATCGATAACAATAGATTTAATAATCTGGCATAATGATAATATAATTCTGAAACTTTCTTACTCAAGTTTATTTCATAAAGTAAATGCAAATGATAGGATACTTGTGTGAGCTGCTGCTTACAATAACGCAACTTAGTTTTATCTTTTATATCGAAACCTATCATTAATAAGATCATTTGTTCGATTAGAATAATATATTATATCACATCGTATTGCCATTTACAGTCAGCACATAACCTAATTACATTGTCACATAAGTTTAACAGTCATTTCGGTGTACCGACAGCTTGATCGGGTAGTTATCGAATCTAAAACTCTAGTTTGTAGTTTAATATTTGATTAGATAATTTAAATATCAGTCATATTATTTTTCATAGCCTTATAATAATTGTTAAATAATTATTATAATTTATCATGATTTTCCAAATACTAGAATCATTTTTAAATGATTTAAATATTAAATTATTAATGAAACCATTGCCAAAATATTAAAGTTATTTATAATAACTCAAAATATTTTTAAAATATTTTTATTACCCTTAAATTATATTTAAAACAGTTAAAATCATTTTTAAATAATTACTATTAATATTTAAATATTAATGTATTATTTATCAAAATATTTAAAGTAATTAATTATAACTTAAAATATTTTTAAACCATTTACATCCTTTTTAAATGATTTTTAAATTAATAAAATCATTTTTAAACTATTTATTTAATGTTATTATTAAATAACTCTAATATCATTTAATATTAAATTATTAATGAAATTTACCTTTAAATAGTAAAAGTTATATTTTATAACTTAAAATATTTTTAAACTATTTATTTTTGTTTAAAATGATTTTTACAATATTAAAATCATTTCTAATTAATTTATTTAATATAATTGTTAACTAAATCTAATATCATTAATATTAAATAATTAATAAAATTTTCTTAAAATATTAAAAATTATATTTTATAACTTAAAATATTATTAAATATATTTTTATCATTTAAAATGATTTTTCATATAATAAAATCATTTTTTATTAATTTCTTTAATGCATTTATTAAATACATTAAATATTAATAATATCCAAATAAATATTAATATTTATGAAAAACATGTCAAATTATTAAATGTTAATTTTTATACCTTCAAATAATTTTTAAAACTATTTTTTGGAATTTTTAATAATTAATTTCTATTTTTAAATGATTTTTGAAATTTTAATTAATTAAAATTATTAAATCTGTCGCTATAGCCTGTAGCGACAGAAAACGTCACCTATTGTGTTCTTGGGAAACCCAGATCTTCATATGACAGTTTCGAGATGCTTACTTTGACCAAGCTTAAATTTTACCCTATGATGTTTCTAGACCACCTAAGTATCAGATCTTGTAGTACTAGTGTAATACAACACAATCCAACAACAAACATGACCAAATAGCATAACACAAAGGATATCTAGGAATGCAAAGTAGCTGTCAGAGCTGTTCTTCATTTCTGGGTTACCGATAAATGAAGAACAGTTCGAGTAGCCACTTTTGGGCTTCCACAACTTGCTGTTCATGTAATGGTTTTGAGAGTTAAGACTTGCAGCGCGTAAATAACATGTAGGGGTACAAATCTATTACATAAAACACTTATAACAACAACATAATAAGCAGATTTATGCCGGTCAAACCTTGTCAGATATCACGTTCATGAGTTTTCTAGGTTATAACCCAGAAAACTCAATCCGTGATCATCTGGCTTGCTTTGACCAGTCACTGTGTTCTACTCAGTTAGTCTTTAGGTATTATACAAGCATGAATCTATAGTTATTATAACATACTTAAATCTAGATACAAAAACAAGAATATATCATCAAACCACTATCAGATCCGAACCCCTCAAGATCCTATCAGAGCTTTCTGGGCACGATTCTAGGTTACCCAGAATCGTCCGGTCATGGCCGGTCAGCGTGGTTTGACCACCTATATCTTACAATCTGTACACGAACTGAACTCGATTCAAATTTCAGAATACAGACCACATGACATACTACAAGTGCAAACTTTCAAAACACAAAAATCATTAACAATCACTGATATATGAGGTCTGACATTCGTTGTCAAACAAAAAAAAATATTTTCCAGATTTTCAAAAAAACATCAAATCCGAGCCTATAGATGTTATGGATCTAACATCTATCAATACAGATCATCAATACACACTATAAACAACCTATTACAACACAAAATCATAACTTCTAACACATCATTAAAGGTCAGATTTTTAGGTTTATGGTTATACCTCACTTTGATAAATTTTGATTCTTGGCTTTCGATTTGTTAGTGGAGGTGGTGGGGCTTGATTTGGGGACTGAAATGCTAGGAGAATTCGTGGGTTAGAGAGAGAGGGACTTGGTTGAGTGTTTGTGTATAAATGAGCAAAAATGTGCACTTTTCTCTCTCTTAATCTATTTATATAACTTAGATGCAATGCACATGACTGATTTACTTGGCTGATTTGAAAAGATTTTGGCACATAGGATATCTAGGGTTGGTGACTTGCCAAGATATGGCAAGATTTGCAAGCAACCTATTAAAATAAATCCAAAAAATGCTATTTTAGTAAACTAACAAAGCATTTAAGGGTATTCTTATCCATGGTACTTGAATCTAGGGTTTAATCAATAGATTTTAAACCTTAAGGTTTCCTAAATAATTTCTAGGGTTTGAAAAATTAAGTTTAAAGTTTAAAAAAAAATTAATTAGAACACACTAATTAAAACTATGGTTTTTAATAGAAAATTAGGGTTTTAAATAATTAGGGTTTCTTGATATTATTAGGGTTCCCAAATTATGAATTAGGATTTCTTAATTAACATTACAATTTACTAAAATAATAATTAGGGTTTAGCAATTAGGGTTTCTAGTTAATTAAGGTTTCTAAATATCAATTAGAGTTTCCCTAATTAATAATAAATTCTAAAGTACACATAAATTATCACATAACACAGTTACCGAATAGCCTTGAACTCATATTTGAATTTCAAATTAAGGTTTTCCAATTAATACTAGGGTTTTGACATTATACACCATAATTATCCAACCATTATCAATCTATACATACAATACATATTTATAGTATTGAAATATAATTAATATAATATTATTATTCTCATTCCTTATTCCCAATCCAGAATTAGTGTTTGGATTCCATATCTGATTTATCTTGCACAAATAGCATTATTAATTAAGTTAAAATTATTAACTTAACAATCTTGATTAAATTTACATAATAAAATAATTATTATAACAATTCTAAGAATCATTTCATATATTATTTAAATAATATAATAATCATATTTTCATAGAAAAACAATAATAAAAATATTTCTACTACAAAATTTATTATAAAAATATAATTTATAATGATCAATAATTCTTTTAAAGAAAAATTTATTTGAAATTATTCACGTAATAAATAAATTTTATTTATCACATAAATATATACTCTTTATCTTATACATATTCCCACCTTTAAAATAATAATAAAAATTTATACGCCAAATTTCTTATTTATTTATATAGAAAATATCGGGTTATTACATATACTAGTTTGTATAATCTTTAGTCATACACGCTATACTAACCTCCATATATACTTGTATAATACTTCATATCATACTCGTATTCATTACTTCGTATAATACTTTCTATTATACGATCATCGTTCAATCAAATCCTTACATTTCTTAACATTCTTAAACTTAGTACGCAGGCGAAAAACTGTGTTTGTCATAACTGAAATATTATTACATATTCCATCCTTCCTCATTATTCTATCGTTACGTATTTCTCGGAAGTTCAAAAATAATTCCCGAGCAGAAATTGATGAATAGTGTTTTTTAGAAAAAATTTTGGAAAGCTTTTATTTTCTTCTTGGAAATTCAAACACTTTAATTCCTTCACGCAGCCAGAATACTACGATATTTCGATACGTTTAGGTTATAGAACAATCTTCATCTTGCTAACACATAATAATAACATATAATATAATTTTATTCATTATTTAATCAAATTAAATTATTTTACAATTAATCCAATTTTCTCGGTCGTTACAGATGGGAAGGTGGCCATGAGTCTACCTGTGCCTCCCCGAGTTGCCCCGGGCCCTGTGGGTCCCGTCGTCTCGAAGTACGTGTACTCGGATCAACGCGCGATTCGCTCGAACTTTCATAACTTTCAATCCGGGAGTTCGATGGAAGCGTGTCATACCATTCCGAAAAGCTCTTTCCAAGAGCTACGAAATAACATAGGGCTTGCCCTTTTTCGAATTTAGGAAGATGAGTCCATGACCGAAATGGCATCTCTTAGCCTCCGTAGGCAGCCCGTTGAGCTATTTTACGTACTTTGCGCTCGGAAGTGCTGTAATGGCTCTTTGTGACCATATTTGTAGTTGTATTAGGGTTATTGAAGTTAACTTGTCAAAATGACCATTTTTGCCTATGACACACCCAAATCCGGGTACTTCAATTCCTTCTTGATTTGGTGTTTACTGTACAAACATCATATGCCTATCTACCCATAATAAATTAAACCATAACATAGATAGAAATAAATCCTCTCCTAAAGGAGTTACAACTTCTGAAATAAATACATCAATCCCAGATCATACTAAACTTAAATCTCAAATGCGGAAACATAAACAATTATTAAATCTTACACAATTAAAACATAAGTCTAAAACATAACATAACAAATAACAACAACTCTTCATCACTTGTTAATCTTGCCCTTGCCTTTGCTAGTAGAAGGCTCGTCGGACCTTTCTTTCTTAACTATAATGTTATTATTACGTAAGAGTGAGCACGATTGCCCACAATTATAATAATGTAACAACAACATAATAACATGTGAGTGAATCAAAGACTTCTAAAATAAGAAACTCGACTTTTGAATCAAGAATGAATAAGAAGAATCAAAGGAACTTTTGAGGGTCATACGACCTAGAACTATGTCCTAGGTTGTCAAGTGTTTAAACTTGAAACCTTTAACAGTCAAAAGACTATGGACTCTTCTACTCGTACTTAGGGGGATCAGCCCTTAGTACCATACTGTGCACAATATCTTAACGTTAAAGCATAAGTAATCCCCTATAACAGGGTTGTTCATCTGAGTTTGACATTAGAGTCCGCACTAAAGGAAGTTTGGTTTGGATAAACTCAACAAGAGTTCTGAAATTTAGAACGTTCATCAACTATGGACTAATCGAATCGATAAGGGTTCGCTAGTCTTATAAGGTTCATCAATAAATGATATTCAATTTGAATAATAAACTCAAGAGGTATACAAAGGAATAAGTATTGTATAACAGGAATCATGCTTTAAAAGATTGATAACATTTAATATGACATCTTGAACTTGATCAATAAATAACAAAAGCTAGTTGGATATAGAATATAGGTCTAGAACTTGCTCAATGTAAAGAGGTAAGGTTTAGAAACTGTAACAACCCGATATTTTCTATATAAATTAAATCAAAAAAAATTCGTATAAATTTTTTTTTACAGATGAGGATTTGTACAAGATATTGTGTGTATGTATTTATGTGATAAATAAAAATATATTTATTACATGAATAATTAAAAATAATTTTATTTTAGAATTATTGATTATTATAAAATATATTCTTATAATAATTAATTTTATAGTAGAAATATTTTTATCATTTATTTTCCATGAAAATATAAGTAAATATTATTTAAATAATATATGAGATGATTTTTTAGAATTTTTATAATAATTATTTATTTTACGAATTTATGTTAGATTAATTAAGTTAGTTATTTTTAACTTAATTAATAATGTTATATTTGAAGAATAAATCAGATATGGAATCGAAACCCTAATTTTGGATTTTGATCAAGGCATGAGAATACTAATATAATATTATTTATATTTGATTTTTTCAGTGCTATAATATGTACTGTATGTACGTATTGATAATGGTTGGTCAATTGTAGTGTATAATGTCAAAATACTAGCATTAATTTGTTTAATCCTATTTTTAAATTCAAAAGGGGAAATTCAAAGACTGTTATATAACTGTGTTATATGCTTTATGTTGTGTATTATTTGATTAATTAGGTAAACCCTAATTAAAATTTAGAAACCCTAGTTAATATTTAGAAAACTCAAATTTATTGTTAAAATCCTAATTTGAAACTCAATTTAGAGTTCAAGATTGTTTGTAATTGTGTTAATGTGATTAATTAACAAGTATTAGAATTATAATTGTTAATTATGAAAACCCTAATTACTAAACTAAAAACCCTAATTTCTATATTTAATAATCCTAATTTGTAATTATAAAACCTAATTACTAATTGTAAACCCTAATTGCTAAAATTAGCAAGGTTAATTATAATTAGTGGACTTTAAAATCAAAATGTTCAAGTTATGTAATTAGAAAACTAATTATAATTAGTAATCTCTAGATTGCATTTTTAGGAAGCTAATATTTATTTTAATTTAAACCCTAAATAAAATCCTAAGAATTTATTTTTGGAAAACCTTAGGGTTAAACCCTACAGGTCAAACCCTAAAGGTTTGGCAATTGCCCAAAATGCCATTAAATTTTATAGACAAAAGACTATAATGCCCCTCTTGTATATTTTATTAGATAACTTGTAAGATTTCCAATACCTTTAGTTGGTGACCTAATTTATTGACTTAGCATCACCTAAATACCCAGCACATAAGTCTATGATCAGCCATACATTGCATCTAACATTTGTATAAATAGATTGGATGAGAGAGAAATGACATTTGTTAGCTTATTTTGTCCCAACACTCAACTAAACTCCCTCAAGATCCACACCTCCAAAATTCCTTTAGTTTTTCAGTCAAAAAACTAGCCCCACGAAATCCATTAACAAATCAGAAGCCCCAAATACAAGAAAATCAAAGTGAGGTATAAAAACTAACCCTAGAAATCTGATCTTGATTTACATGTTAGATGTTATGATTTATTGTTAAAACATGTTGTTTATAGTGTATAATGATGATCTAGGTTGCTAGATGTTAGATCCATAAAATCCAGAGGCTCGGATTTGATGTATTACAAAAAATCTGGAAATTTTGTTTTTGTTGTCTGACAACGAATGTCAGACCATCTTGATCTCATCCTGTTTGTGTTTTTGGCTGTTTAAATGTTTAAATTCGTAGTATGTTATGATAACTTTAATCTGGAACTGGAATTAATGTCATATGATGTACAGATTGCATGTTATTAATGGTCAAAGACCGTTGACCGGCATGACCGTAAGAAATCTGGGTAACCAAGATGTTACCCAGAAAGCTCTAACAAGAGGTTTAGGGGCACAGATCTTGCAAGTTGTTGATGATTTGTGTTTGTTGTTGTATTCAAGTAATATAATGGTATCTATACTATAGATTAATGCTTTCATATAGCTTATATGTCAAACAGATTGGATTTACTGGATGGTCAAACCAAGCAGAATGTTCACGACCTACGTTTTCTGGGTAACCCAGAAAACTCAAGAGCGTGATTTCTGACAAGGATTGACCGATCAAGATCAACTTTCTTTGTTGTTGTTATGATGAAATTTTGTAATGGATCTATACCTTGTTATGTTGTTTACAACCTCAAAACCTAAGATCACAAAAACAGTTCATGTGTTGCAAGTTATAAAGATCATAAGTTGCCAACTCGGACTGTTCTTCATTTATAGAAAACCTAGAAATGAAGAACAGCCTCTGACATGATTTTCTAAAGCTTATGTCTTTCTATTGTGTTATGATTTTGCTATGAAACTTGTTTATATTTGTAGTACTACACGAGTACTACAACATTAACTAAATTTCTAACCCAGAAACTTAACTAGCTACGATCCATGCATGGTCAAACTGGTAACCTTGATAGCTATTTATGAATTTCTGGGCAAACTCAATAACATGAAGAACACCTATAGCGACGGTTCTGTCGCTATAGGCAGTCTTTAGCGACAGTTATTTATAAAATTAATTATTTTTATTAAATAATTAGTATTAAATAGTTTTAAATTATTAAAAAAATAAAATAAATTATTAAAAATTATTTTAAAGTCAAAAAATTAGTTTTTAATTATTTTGAATATATCTCATAAATATTTAATATTTTTGGAATATTAAAGTATTTAATTTATTTAATTATAATATTAAATAAATTATTTAAAAATTAATTTTAATACATGAAAAAACATTTAAAATTAAATTGTGATATAAGAACATATTTTAAGTTATGTTTAATGACTTTTAATATTTTGTGATAAAATTTATTAATAAATTAATATTAATGATATTTAAGTTATTTAATAAATAAATTAAATAAATTAATTAAAAATAATTTTATTATATTAAAAATCATTTTAAATAATAATAAGGTATTTAAAAATATTTAAAGTTATAAAATATAACTTTCAATATTTAAAGGTAAATTTCATTAATTAATTATTATTAATGATATTAGAATTATTTAATAATTATATTAAATAAATTATTTTAAAAATGATTTTAACATTATAAAAATTATTTTAAATAAAAATAAAGTGTTTAAAGATATTTAAAGTTATAAAATATAACTTTTAATAGTTGAAGGATAATTTCATTAATAAGTTAATATTAATGATATTAAATTTGTTTAATAATTATATTAAATAAATAGTTTTAAAATGGTTTTATTAATTTAAAAATTATTAAAAATGATATAAATGAATTAAAAATATTTTAAGTTATACTTAATGACTTTTAATATTTTGAGGAATAGTACATTAATATTTAAATATTAATGGTATTTATTTAAAAATGATTTTAAATGTTTTAAAAATCATTTAAAGGCAATATAAATGTTTTAAAAAAAATTTGAGTCAATATAAATAACTTTAATATTTTGGCAATGATTTCATTAATAGTTTAATATTATTAAAGGCTAATGATAATAGAATTGTTTAATATTTAAATCATTTAATAATGATTTCGGAGATTAAAATTTTATGATAAATTATAATAAATATTTAAAAATTATTATAAGTCATTTAAAAATAATAGGACTGATAATTACAAATATTGAGCTACAGGATAGAGTTTTAGACTCATTAATTACCCGATAAAGTCGTCGGTACACCAACATGTTTCAGAAATTGATCTGGACTTAGATATTTTAACTGTACTAATGTTTATTTGTGATTCAATGACTATTGAATATATATGACAATGTGATTAGGTTATGTGCTTACTGTAATAAGCAGTGTTATGTGTTGCGATATTTTATTCTAATCAGTAAAACGATCTTATTACTGATAGGTGGTTATATAAAAGATAAAGCTAAGTTGCATACTATAAGTAGCAGACCAGACAAGTATCCTACCTTTACATTTTCTTTATGTAATAGACAAAAGTAAGAGAGTTTTAGAATTATATTATTATTGTATCAGATTATTAACCCTATTGTTATATATGTTATATTCGATCATTGATTATCAACATGGTACTATATTATAATTCAGATATTTATTCTGTTCGTTAATTTTTAATTATGGTTATACAAGTGTCCCCACTTGGATAATCATTATATTTAATCACATGTTGATATATATATATATATATATAGCCCCCAAATCTGGGTACTTGAAACCCGAACTCGGTGCTTCACGATACCATTTCTATGAGAGGAATAATACTAATAATAATAACAATAATATAAAGATCAACTTAATTTACATATTTATCAGAGTCTGAATCCCAAGTAAGTAACCTTTAAACATTCATTACAACCCATAATAGATAATATATAGCATTATCTTAATAATAATATAAAACTATTACATAACTACCATAAATTTTATTTGGTTAGCTTTCCTTTTCCTTTGTTTCTACATGAGCTTTCCGGTTCTTCACATGTGATTAAATACAATGATTATCCAAGTGGGGACACTTGTGTAACCATTTATAGAAATTAACGAACAGAATATATCTCTGAATAACATATACTAACATGTTGATAATCAATGAGCGTATATAATCTAGGGTTAGTAATCTGTACAATATTAATATAATTTAGAAACATTCTTACTCATGTCCATTGCATAAAGAAAATACAAAGGTAAGATACTTGCCTGATGCGCTGCTTACAATTTGTAACTTAGTTCTATCGTTTATATCACGACCTATCATTAATCAGATCATTCGTTCGATTAGAACAATATATCTTAACACATAGCACTACTTATTGTAGTCAACATATATCCTAATCACATTGGCATATAAGTTTCATAACCATTGAATCACAAATAAGCACATAACTAATCAAATTATCTAAGTCCATATCAAATTCTGAAACATGTCAGTGTACCGACAGCTTTATCGAGTAATTATCGAGTCTAAAACTCTATCCTGTAACTCAATAACTATAATTATCAGTTATATTATTTTTAATTAACTTATAATAATTTTTAAATATTTATTAAAATTTATCATAAATTTTCAAACATCGGAATCATTATTAAATGATTTGAATATCAAACAATTCTATTATCATTAATATTTAATTAATATTAAACTATTAATGAAACCATTGCCAAAATATTAAAGTTTTTTATAATAACTTAAAGTACTTTTAAAATATTAATATTATCCTTAAATGATTTTTAAAATATTTAAAATTATTTTTAAATAATTACCATTAATATTAAAGCATTAATGTATTATTTAACAAAATATTAAAAGTCATTAATTATAACTTAAAATATTTTTAATTCATTTATATCCTTTTTAAATGATTTTTAAAGTAAATAAAACCATTTTTAGACTATTTATTTAATATAATTATTAAATAAATTTAATATCATTTAATATTAAATTAATATCATTAATATTAAATTTTTAATGAAAATATTCTTTAAATATTAAAATTATATTTTATAAATTAAAATATTTTTAAACACTTTATTTTCATTTAAAATGATTTTTCTAATATTAAAATCATTTTTAAACTAAATTATTTGATATATTTATTAAATAATTTTAATATCATTAATAATAATTAATTAATAAAATTTACTTTTAAATATTGAAAGTTACACTTTATAACTTACAATATTTTTAAATACCTTATTATTATTTAAAATGATATTTAATATAATAAAATCATTTTTAATTAATTTATTTAGTAAATAATTTAATTATCATTAATATTATTTTATTAATGAATTACATCACAAAATATTAAAAGTCATTAAAAATAACTTAAAATATTTTCTTATAACATCATATAATTTTAAATGATTTTTCAAATATTAAAAATCATTTTTAACTAATTTATTTAATATTATAATTAAATAAATTAAATACTAATAATATTTCAAAAATATTAAATTTTTATGAAATATACTTAAAATAATTAAAAACTAATTTTCAGAATTTAAAATAATTTTTTTATAATTTATTTGGTATTTTTAATAATTAAAAACTATTTTTTTCTATTTATTTAATTAATTTAATTAATTTCTGAAAATATCTGTCTCTAAAGGGCCCTATAGCGACGAAACTGTCACTATAGGTGTTCTTGAGCTGTTCTTGGTCAAACCCAGAAACCCATGTCAGGTACCGAGTGGGCTACTTTGACCAATGATTAAATACTGATCAAGTAGTTTCTGGACTTGCTTTTGGTCAGATCATGTAGTACCAATGCAATAGTACAAGTCCCAACAACTAACAAGAACAAATCACATAACAAGAACGAGATCGGATCGCCCAAAATAGTTGTCAAAGTTGTTCTTCATTTTCTTGGTTACCCAAAAATGAAGAACAGTTTGACAAGCCATATTTTGGCTTCCACAACTTGGTGTTCTTGTACTTTTTATGTGATTAATGACTTCCAGGATGTACCCAGCATGTAATGCTATAGATCTATCACACAACATCAACAAAACCACAACAAAATCATCAGATCTGGACCGGTCAAACTGTGACACCCCCAATTCTGATACTTCCATTTCCACAGAATTTGGTGTTCACTGTACAAACATCATTCGTCTATCTACCCATAAAAAAAATGCAAACCACGCAATAGATAGAAATAATAATAAATCTCCCCATATGGGGTTACATCAACTGCATAATAAATAAATTACAGGTTACTCTAACCTTAAATCATCTGTGCGGAAACATAAACAAATAAGTCTTAAGTAACATCAATTCTAATTATCATTACTTAACCACATCAATAAACAATCTTCATTACTTGCTAAGCTTTCCCTTGCCTTTACTAGTGGAAGGTTCGTCTGCTCTTTCGTTTTTAACTGCAATGTTATTATTACGCAAGAGTGAGCACGATTGCCCACAAGTATAACAATATAATAAATGAATAATAACATGCGAGTGAATACTAATAACTTCGAATATAAAAGCTCAACTTTTGAGTCAAGAATGAATAATAAGAATCAAAAGGAATTTCTGAGGGTCATAAGACCTTGAACTATGTCCTAGGTTGTCAAGGGTTATACTTTAAACCTTTAACAGTCATAAGACTATGGACCTTTCTTCTCGTACTTAGGGGGATCAGCCCTTAGTACCATACTGTGCGCAATATCTTAACGCTAAAGCGTAAATAATCCCCTATACAGGGTTGTTCATCTCAGTTTGACATTCGAGTCCGCACCAAAGGAAGTTTGGTTTGGATAATTCATCAAGGGTTCTAAAATTTAGAACGCTCATCAACCATGGACTAGTCGAATCGATAAGGGTTCGCTAGTCTAACAAGGTTTAACAATAATTGATAACTTAACTTGAATAGAATCTCAAAAGGTATACAATGGAATAAATATTGTATAATAGCAGCATGCTTGAAAGATTTATAAACTTTAATAAACAAAACAGACTTGATCAATATTAATGAAAACTTGCTCAATGTAGAAAGGTGAATTAATCAACTTGTATAACGATAACAAGTAGGGTTAGGAAACTTGCCTCGTGCGTAGATTACACTTTAACTAAACTCGTTCTTTGATTTAAATCCTACATATCAATTACGTTCACAATACCAGCCAATTACAACGTACTAAACATCATAAGTTATTCTTTGTCTAATCTCGAATTTATGACTATACTTAGTCAATTACTACACTTATTGCCAAAATTTAGATTTCACGAACAATAAGTTAACTATGCATTCGATCATTCAATTTACACGCAATTGTGTTATGGACGTGTTAAGAATTTATTTTAACACCTCATTACATGTCTAACAAGTTTTTATGTTCATTACTATAAGTTACTAACACATTGCTAGACTTGAACATTTAAAAAAAACATTTTCTGGCATGGCGCTGCAGCCTTGTACTTGGCGCTGCGGCGCGAGAAATGAACTGGGAGTTGGCGCTGCGGCGCAAAACCCCAGACTCTGAATTTCCAATTCGTGAAGAACACAAAATTCAGCGAAATCAACACTTCTTAAACACTAATTTCACCAAATTACACATACCCACATATTATAATTCATATATAATCATTAGCCAACAATTATAGAATGATTTCAACCCATTAAAACATACAATTACAGAATTAAAATATGCAAATTGTATTGTTCTTGATGTTCTTTAAGTATGGAACATAAATTCCTAAAATTCAACGCCACGGATTCGTTATAAAGCCAAATCCGTTCATTTAAAGTTTGGTCTCTTCGTATTAACATGCATAATAAAATACGAGTGAAAAATTTAGGGATAAGATATGATCAACACATGAAATATCACGTATAAGGCCATATGGCCAAAACCAAAACTCTGTAATTTTGCAGCAATCATATACGACGTAAAATTATGAACTGATGATAAGGAATTATATATAATATATATTAAAACACATTAAAACGACATCTTAACACATATATGCACATAACTCTCACAATTTTAATTACAGAGACTTTATAGAAGACTTATGAGTCATATTCATGGAAACTTTAAATGACGTAAATAAAAACTGGGTTAAAGAGATTACCCTCAAGCAATTCTTCTAAATCTTCAATATCACAATTTCTTCTAACTCTCTAACAATTTTCTCAAACTCTCTCTCCGTGATGTTTTTATCAAACTTAGAAGAATACTAAAAAAGAAGAAGACGTATGATAAATAGAAAAGGAACTGACGCACTGGTGGTCAGTTACCCAGTCATGGGTTAACTGCCCATAACCTCCCTTAGTACCATGTTTGGCTTAGCAAGAAAATAATTAAAAACCATTTAATTTAATAGAGTTTTATAATATAGTTTAATTAATGTCACACTTCTTTATAAATAAATCAATATCTTATATAATTTATTTTAAATAAAATATAATTTCTCAATAATTCACATAGTCACATAATTAAATTTCTCATTGATTAATAATATCAAATTATTAAATCTCTAATTAATAATTTGATTAATTAAAATAACATAGGCTTATTAAATATTTCTTTGAATACAATAAGCCCACATAAATACATGCATCGAATAATAAATATTCTCCATATTAATTTAATAAATATGACACATATAATTAAATTAATCTACCACAATTGCATCAAATAATTATTTAATCCAATAATTAAATCATCGAAAAATATTTATTTGATTCAATAAATATTAAATATTAATTTACAAAATCTCGTTCGTCACATCTTTCCCCCCTTAAAAGGATTCTGTCCCCAGAATCACGACTCAATAAATTCGACTCGTTACAGTCTCCCCCCTTACAAAGATTCTGTCCCCAGAATTGCTTATAACAATCTAGGTATATAAATGAGGATAATTCTTCATCATATTCTCTTCGAGTTCCCACGTAGCTTCTTCAGCATTGTGGTTCCTCCAAATTACCTTAACATAAGGTATTACTTTATTTCTCAGAATTTGTTCTTTTCGGTCGACAATTTGAACATGGATTTCTTCGTAAGACAAGTCTTTTTCAAAATGTAGGGGTTCGTATTCAATGACGTGCTTGTAGTTGGGTTTGTAGGGTCGTAGGACTGAGACATGGAAAACGTTGTGGATATTCTCTAGAGTTGGAGGTAAGGCTACCTCATAAGCAACTTCTCCGACCCTTCTCAGAACTTCAAAGGGTCCAATGAATCTTGGGCTTAATTTCTCTTTCTTTCCAAACTTGATATTTCCCTTCCAGGGAGAGACCTTTAAGAACACATAACTACACGGTTCAAACTCAACATTCTTACGGTGTGGATCGGCGTATTTCTTTTGCCTATCTTGAGCAGCTACCAATCGTGTTCGGATTACTTTGACTATTTTTGCTGTCTATTGTACCAATGATGGCCCTAGTAACTGTCTTTCGCCAACTTCATCCCAGTAAAGCGGAGTTCTGCACTTTCTGTCATATAAAGCTTCATAAGGCGGCATGCCAATACTAGCGTGGTAACTGTTGTTGTAACCGAACTCTACGAGCGGTAGATGATCATGCCAATTTCCTTTAAAGTCCATTATATAAGCTCTTAACATATCTTCCAATGTCTGAATTGTTCTTTCACTCTGTCCATCCGTCTGAGGGTGATATACCGTACTCATTCGCAACTGTGTACCCATGCATTCTTGTAGACGTTTCCAGAAGTTTGATGTAAAGCGCGGATCCCTATCGGAAACGATTGACACTGGCACTCCGTGCCTCAAAACAATCTCTTTTACATATAACTTTGCCAACTGATCTAGGTTGAATCTGATTTTGATCGAAAGGAAATATGCGGATTTCGTTAGTCGGTCAACGATAACCCATACTGTGTCATAGCCTTTCTGAGTCGTCGGAAGGCCAACCACAAAGTCCATTGTAATATGTTCCCATTTCCATTCTGGGATTTCCAAAGGTTGAAGCAATCCACTTGGTCTCTGATGTTCTGCTTTAACTTTCTGACAGGTCAGACACTTGGCAACATATTCTGCAACATCACGTTTTAAATTAAGCCACCAGAAATGTTGTCGAAGATCTTGGTACATCTTGGTACTACCAGGGTGAATCGAATATCGTGAGCTATGAGCCTCGCTCAAAATGTCTTCCTTAATGTCTGTTACTGGCGGTACACAAATTCTATTCTCGAATCTCAGTATTCCTTCCTTATCCATCTTAAATCTCGGTTCGGTTCCTTTAGATATCTTCCTTATCACCTTTTTGCATTCATCGTCCTGAAGTTGAGCCTCCTTAACTTTATCCAGTAGGGTTGTACCAGATTGCATCTGAAATAGCTTCTCATCAATCTCCATAGGATACTTCACTTCCAACTCCAGTTTCTCCATTTCTGAAATCAATTCCTTTTGAGCGGTCAACAACATCAGTTTCTCATGACCTTTTCTACTTAAGGCGTCGGCAACCACATTTGCCTTACCCGAATGGTATAAAATCTCACAGTCGTAATCTTTAATTAATTCCAACCATCTTCTTTGACGCATATTTAAGTCCTTCTGTGTAAAACTATATTTCAGACTCTTGTGGTCTGTATATATTTCCCACTTGTCCCCAATAGAGATAGTGCCTCCAAATTGTCTAAGCGAAAACCACTGCAGCTAACTCCAAGTCATGGGTCAGATACCCATTTTCGTAATCTTTCAGTTGTCGTGACGCATACGCAATGACTCTACCGTTCTGCATAAGCACACAACTAAGTCCCTTGTGCGACGCATCACTATAAACCATAAAATTTCATGTATCGTCCGGAAGAGACAACACATGTGTTGTACTCAACCTCTTCTTCAATTCTTGAAAGCTTTCCTCACACTTCTCCGTCCAAAACAAATTTCACCACTTTTCGAGTCAAATTTGTTAACGGAGTTGCAATCTTGGAAAAATCCTGAATGAACCTTCTGTAATAACCTGCCAATACAAGAAAACTTCTTACCTCCGACAGCGTCTTCGACTGATCCCAGTTAATCACATCTTCAACCTTGGAGGGATCCACCAAAATTCTGTCCCTATCGATCACATGTCCAAGAAATTGTACTCTTTCAATCCAGAATTCACATTTCGAAAACTTATCATACAACGTCTCTTTTCTCAACACTTCCAATGTTAATCTCAAATGCTCTTCATGTTCTTCCTTGGTTTTTGAATATACCAAAATATCATCTATAAATACCACTACGAACTTGTCCAAAAACGACTTGAACACACCACTCATTAGTCCCATAAATGTTGTAAAAGCATTCGTTAGACCAAACGACATTACCAAAAATTTGTAGTGACCATATCTTGTTATGAACGCTATCTTTGGTACATTCTCTGGTCTCACCTTCAGTTGATGATAACCACTTCTCAAGTCTATCTTTAAAAAGTATCTTTCTCCTTTCAATTGCTCTAACAGATCATCGATCCTCAGTAATGGATATCTATTCTTAATCGTGACCTTATTCAGTTCTCTGTAATCAATGCAGAATCGCATCGATCTGTCCTTCTTTTTCACAAATAACACCGGCGCTCCCCACAGCGATACACTTGGTTGAATGTACTTCTTATCCAGTAATTCTTGTAGTTGGACCATCAGTTCTTTCATCTCTACTAGTGCCATTTGGTATGGTGCCTTCGATATTGGAGTCGTTCCTGGAGCCAAATCGATCACGAATTCAACTGCTCTATCTGGAGGAAGTCCTGGCAAATCGTCCAGAAATACGTCTGCGAAATCTCGCACTACTGGTATCTCATCTATTTTTGGATTCTCTTTACAACTATCGACTATGTAAGCTAGATATCCTACACAACCTTATCTTAACAACTTTTTGGCCTGCATCATCGTCAGACAACTCGCTTGTCTAGGCGACTTGCTACCATAAAACACAACTTTTGACGGAGTCACAATGTTAATACGCTTCTTCTGGCAGTCAATTACCGCCACATTATTAGATAACCAGTCCATACCCAAAATAACGTCAAATTCCCCAAGTCGAATAGGGATAAGATATACGTTCGTGATATTACCCTTATATCCACTCTACAGTTCTTATGCACGTACTTAACAGGGATTATTTCTCTAATCACAATTCTATGTTCATGGGGTATTTTAACTCGTCCTTAGGTAATTCTAAATTCTTAGCAAAGTCATTAGATATAAATGAACAAGTAGCACCCGAATCATATAATACGTAAGAATTAACTCTATTGATCGGAATGATACCTGGCACCACATCGCGAGACTGCACTGCGTCCTGCACTGTTATGTTGAATGTTCTGGCAGTCGGTCGGTTGGTTACGGTTGGTGCTGCGATAGTCAGAGTGCTTCCACCGGTATTTCCTCTATTTCCTCTTGAACTCGTTCCCCCAGATCCCTTCGTAGGACAATCCCTTGCCAGATGATCCTTTGAACCACAAGTGAAGTAGGCACCCTTCTTTGGGTTCAGACAGTTTGGTGCTATGTGGCCTTCCTAACCACAATTGTAGCACACTCGCTTCCCTTTCATACAAACTCCTAAATGGGCTTTTCCGCAGGTTGGGCACGCTTCGATCTTCTTCTTCTGCCCTCCTTGTTGACTTCCAGTTGACGAGTTATCCGTCCACTTCCTCTTCTAATTATGGCTACCCCCAGTGCTACTCCCACCGGTCTTGTTATTACCTTCATTCTCACTCTTCTTCTTCTTCTGCTCTTGATTATACTTCATTACTGCCTCGCTTCCACCCTCAGCAAGTATGGCCTTCTCTAATAACCCGGTAAATGTCTTCAACTGAAACATCGACACCTTACTATATAACCACGGCTTCAGTCCTTATTCGAAACATCTTAACTTCTTCATCGGTATGCACTTGATATGTGGCAAACCTTGCCAACTCGTGGAATCTAGCCGCATAATCTGATACAGACATATTCCCTTGCTTTAATTCCAGAAACTGAACCTCTAATTGGTTCTGCGAGGTTGTCGGGAAATACATCTTGAAAAACATCTCCTTGAACCTCTCCCAGGTAATCATACCTTCTCCTCCACGAACCTTGTTTGCTTGCCACCAAAAACTGGCTTCAGATTTCAGCATAAACGTTGCAAAAGCGGTCTTCTGGTCCTCTCTGACTCTTGCGACTCAAAAACCTTCTCCATCTCTATAACCCAAGTCTGAGCTTCAATCGGATTCATAGAGCCTTTAAATTCTGGCGGTCCCACCGCCTTGAAATCTTTGAACAAAGTATTCGGTGGAGCTTGAGGTTGATTGTTCATTGCTCCAGCTAGAAGGTTCACTAATTGTTGGACGGGATTAACATTGGTGTTATTGTTATTCGTTGACTCTTCCTGAGCTGGTTGACGATCTTGTCTTCTTCTTGGCTGCATAATTCTGTTAAGAATATATGCTTATTAGGTCTTTATTAAATTCTCTAAATAGTTAAGGCTTAACTCAACAATTTAACATAATCACTTAACACATTATCTCAAAAAACTTGATATATTTATTCAAATCAAAAGTTTTAACATCAAACGATAGCATCACTGCTATTTACATCAATTATCCCGAGATAAAGAATCTACAGGATTTAAAACATCAAAATATTCTTTTGTTTATAAACACATCGGAATTTACATCATTAACTACCAAATAGTTTCACATAATTAAACTAATACTATCACTGTCTGTTAAGGCTCCGAATAGCCTTGCTACGTTCCTCTTCTATGATACGAGACATCGTTCTGTGATACAGCATGTATGATGGTAGACCTTCAAACTGAATTGAGTACCTCAAAACTCGATCCTGGGCTTCATCCATTGCATTATTAAGTGTAGAGTATGTCTCCTCAAGTTTATCCTTCTTCACATGGTGATCGTCTTCTGCAAGATCAGCACGACGTGACTCTCGTACCCAGCCCTCCTCTGCTATGGCAAGCCTCTCTGAGCTTTCCTTAAGTTCCTTCTTTAACTTCTCTATTTCTTCAGACTTCTCCTCATTTTGACCCTTTTCGTGGACCAAATCCCATTCTACATTTCCCAATCGTGTGTGAAGAGTCTCAACCTCCCTCTCCTTCTGCTCCAGAGTAATCTGCTGACTAATCGCCCGCTCAGTCAAATCCTGAACAATATCTCGTAATTCTACGTTACGGTCATATAACACGTCGTACATCTCAGCATCGATGGAGTTCGGTGGGAACTCCTCTTCTTCCTCTTCCTCCTCAAGATCCCCCTCTGGATCAGTCTCAGGCTCATGCTCCTGACCAACAACAATGATCAATGGTGACGGCTCTCTCTGAATCAACTGCTCCCTAACAACATAAATGTATCGGGGCTCCTCCTCTGCTCGACTAGCTCCTCCAACATCTGACATCCTGACAACATAATTTTTAAGTTTTATTTACTAAGTCATATTAGTGAGCACATACTTAAACACATAAGCACATAAAGTCTTTTATTATCTTCAATGAATTTAGAAATTCATTTCTTAGAACTCGATAAGAGTTTTCCTTCACTATGTTCTTCCTATAAGGCTATTACCTAAGGTTGTTCCCCCACATAAGGTTCATAACCTACAGCTTTGATACCAACCTGTGACACCCCCAAATTTTGTACTTCTATTTCCACAGAATTTGGTGTTCACTGTACAAACATCATCCATCTATCTACCCATAAAAAAATGCAAACCATGTAATAGATAGAAATAATAATAAATCTCCCCTTATGGGATTACATCAACTACATAATAAATAAATCCCAAGTTACTCTAACCTTAAATCATCTGTGCGGAAACATAAACAAATAAGTCTTAAGTAACATCAATTCTAATTATCATTACATAACCACATCAATAAACAATCTTCATTATTTGCTAAGCTTGCCCTTGCCTTTACTAGTGGAAGGTTCGTCTGCTCTTTCGTTCTTAACTGCAATGTTATTATTATTCAAGAGTGAGCACGATTGCCCACAAGTATAACAATATAACAAATGAATAATAACATGCGAGTGAAAAATAATAACTTCGAATATAAAAGCTCAACTTTTGAGTCAAGAATGAATAACAAGAATCAAAAGGAATTTCTGAGGGTCATAAGTCCTTGAACTATGTCCTAGGTTGTCAAAGGTTATACTTGAAACCTTTACTAGTCATAAGACTATGGACCTTTCTTCTCGTACTTAGGGGGATCAGACATTAGTACCATACTGTGCACAATATCTTAACGCTAAAGCGTAAATAATCCCCTATACAGGGTTGTTCATCTCAGTTTGACATTCGAGTCCGCACCAAAGGAAGTTTGGTTTGGATAATTCATCAAGGGTTCTGAAATTTAGAATGCTCATCAACTATGGACTAGTCGAATCGATAAGGGTTCGCTAGTCTAACAAGGTTTAACAATAATTGATAACTTAACTTGAATAGAATCTCAAAAGGTATACAATGGAATAAATATTGTATAACAGCAGCATGCCTGAAAGATTTATAAACTTTAATATACAAAATAGACTTGATCAATAATAATGAAAACTTCATCAATGTAGAAAGGTGAATTAATCAACTTGTATAACGATAACAAGTAGGGTTAGGAAACTTGCCTCGTGCGTAGATTAAACTTTAACTAAACTCGTTCTTTGATTTAAATCCTACATATCAATTACGTTCACAATACCAGTCAATTACAACGTACTAAATATCATAAGTTATTCTTTGTCTAATCTCGAATTTATGACTATACTTAGTCAATTACTACACTTATTGTCAAAAATTAGATTTCACGAACAATAAGCTAACTATGCATTCGATCATTCAATTTACACACAACTGTGTTATGGACGTGTTAAGAATTTATTTTAACACCACATTATATGTCTAACAAGTTTTTATGTTCATTACTATAAGTTACTAACACATTGCTAGACTTGAACATTTTAAAAAAAAACATTTTCTGGACATTCTGCTAAGTGGCGCTGCGGCGCCACTTTTGTACTGGGTCTTGGCGCTGCGGCGCCATGGCGCTGCAGCCTGGTACTTGGCGCGGAGGTCCTGTGGCGCGAGAAATGAACTGGGAGTTGGCGCCGCGACGCGAAACCCCAGACTCTGAATTTCCAGTTCGCGAAGAACACAGAATTCAGCGAAATCAACACTTCTTAAACACTAATTTCACCAAATTACACATACCCACATGTTATAATTCATATATAATCATTACCCAACAATTATAGAATGATTTTAACCCATTAAAACATATAATTACAGAATTAAAATATTCAAATTGTACTGTTCTTAATGTTCTTGAAGTATTGAACATAAATTCCTAAAATTCAACGCCACGGATTCGTTATAAAGCCAAATCCGTTCATTTAAAGTTTGGTCTCTTCGTATTAGCATGCATAATAAAATACGAGTGAAAAATTTAGGGATAATATATGATCAACAAATGAAATATCACGTATAAGGCCATATGGCCAAAACCCAAACTCTGTAATTTTGCAGCAATCATATACGACGTAAAATTAAGAACTGATGATATGGAATTATATACAATATATATTAAAACACATTAAAAAGACATCTTAACACATATATACACATAACTCTCACGATTTCAATTACAGAGACTTTACAGAAGACTTAGGAGTCATATTCATGGAAACTTTAAATGACGTAAATAAAAACTGGGTTAAAGAGAATACCCTCAAGCAATTCTTCTGAATCATCAATATCACAATTTCTTCTAACTCTCTAACAATTTTCTCAAACTCACTCTCCGTGATGTTTTTATCAAACTAAGAAGAATACTAGAAAAGAAGAAGACGTATGATAAATAGAAAAGGAACTGACGCACTGGTGGTCAGTGCCATAAACTCCCTTAGTGCCATGTTTGGCTTAGCAAGAAAATAATTCAAAACCATTTAATTTAATAGAGCTTTATAATATAGTTTAATTAATGTCACACTTTTTTATAAATAAATCAATATCTTATATAATTTATTTTAAATAAAATATAATTTCTCAATAATGCACATAGTCACATAATTAAATTTCTCATTGATTAATAATATCAAATTATTAAATCTCTAATTAATAATTTGATTAATTAAAATAACATAGGCTTATTAAATATTTCTTTTAATACAATAAGCCCACATAAATACATGCATCGAATAAAAAATATTCTCTACATTAATTTAATAAATATGACACATATAATTAAATTAATCTACCACAATTGCATCAAAAAATTATTTAATCTAATAATTAAATCATCGAAAAATATTTATTTGATTCAATAAATATTAAAAATTAATTTACAAAATCTCGTTCGTCACACAAACCTTGTTAGAGACCGTGTTCATCTGTTTTCTGACCCAGAAAACAGAAAACATAGTCAAGCGGTCTGGTTTGACCGCCCCATAAATCTAACCTATTTAATGTTAATGTGATATAAAGACACTAGAATGCAGTATAACCAACACACTACATCATGAATGCAATAAACATAACGAAACATCAAACCGCTGTCAGATCGAAGCTCAAGAAAATCTTGTCAGCGCTTTCTGGGCTCGTTCTGGGTTACCAAGAACTTGTGCAGTCATGGTTGGTCAATAGGGTTTGACCACTCAGAACTTGCAACATACAACCAATCTGACCCTGATTTGAGTTCCAGAGAAAAGATCTCACATTATACTACAAGCTCAAAGCTTAAAACAACAAAAACACATAACAGAGAACGATCTACAGGGCCTGACACTAGGCTGTCAGACACAAAAAAATATAAATTTCCCCAGATTTTTTCAAATCTTCAAATCCGAGCCTCTAGATGTTATGGATCTAACATCTATCAACCCAGATCATCATTATACATCATCATTGTTTATAGTGTATAATGATGATCTGGGTTGCTAGATGTTAGATCCATAACATCTAGAGGCTCGGATTTGATGTATTACAAAAAATCTAGAAATTTTTTTTTGATGTCTGACAAAGAATGTCAGACCATCTTGATCTCATCCTGTTTGTGTTTTTGGCTGTTTAATTGTTTAAATTCGTAGTATGTTATGATAACTTTAATCTGGAACTGGAATTAGTGTCATATGATGTACAGATTTCATGTTATTAATGGTCAAAGACCGTTGACCGGCTATGACCGTAAGAAATCTGGGTAACCCAGATGTTACCCAGAAAGCTCTAATAAGAGGTTTAGGGGCACGAATCTTGCAAGTTTTTGATGATTTGTGTTTGTTGTTGTATTCAAGTTATAGAATGGTATCTATACTATAGATTAATGCTTTCATATAGCTTATATGTAAAACAGATTGGATTTATTGGATGGTCAAACCAAGCAGAATGTTCACGACTTGCGTTTTCTGGGTAACCCAAAAAACTCAAGAGCGTGATTTCTGACAAGGTTTGACCGATCAAGATCTACTTTCTTTTTTGTTGTTATGATGAAATTTTGTAATGGATCTATACCTTGTTATGTTGTTTACAACATGAAAACCTAATATAACAAAAATAGTTCATGTGTTGCAAGTTATAAAGATCATAAGTTGCCAACTCGGACTATTCTTCATTTATGGAAAACCCAGAAACGAAGAACAGCCTCTGACCTAATTTTCTGAAGCTTATGTATTTCTATTGTGTTATGATTTTGCTATGAAACTTGTTTATAGTTGTAGTACTACAACATTAACTAAATTTAAAACCAAGAAACTTAACTAGCTACGATCCATGCATGGTCAAAATGGTAACCTGGATAGCTGTCTATAAATTTTTGGGCAGACTCAAGAACATAAAGAACACCTATAGCGACGGTTCTGTCTCTATAGGCAGTTTTTAGTGACAGTTATTTATAAAATTAATTATTTTTATTAAATAATTAGTATTAAATAGTTTTAAATTATTAAAAATATAAAATAAATTATTTTAAAGTCCAAAAATTAGTTTTTAATTATTTTGAATATATTTCATAAATATTTAATGTAAGACCCCGAATTTTATGAAATAAAAGTATTCAATATTTCTTATAATTACTATTCAGTAAATGGTTAAATTGATAAATGTTAAAGTTAAGGGTGATATATGATTTTTTTTTTAAATACACAAGTGGTTAAAAAATATTCATTGTTGTCGGGGAATATTCGTTTGGTCGTGGAATATTCTTTCTGTCGGGAAATATTCGTACGACGGCGCAGTCATTTGTGGGCCCCATAACAGAATAACTGTCGGATGAAGAAAACGACAAATTTGAGTTTTTACAAATAACGGCGTAGTTATTACCGTTAACATTGTTAGAATACCCGGTGGTTAAAATACAGTAATACGCGTTATTGCACAGTAGCACACGGTATTGCACATTATTTTTGAAATTATTGATTCTTACGTAAGAAGACACTACTCAATAATTGTTACAGTAATTACTGTTCAATATTTTATTTTATTGATTCAGTAATTGCTACGTTAAAATTTTATATTATTTTTGTTTAATAATTGTCACTGCACAGTATTTTCTATTATCAGATCAATAATTCATATTATTTGAATAATATTATTACATAATATTATTGGTAACGTCTAGAAAGTTCTATCTAAGGAGAGGTTTGGTCACCTAATTGCGCGCCAGTAAGGAGAAATTCTTATTAAAAAGCCCTCTCTTTCTTGGGAACGGCCTAGTTGTCATAAATGTGATTCTGTAATATTATTTGTGAATAATTAATTATTGATTCATATGATAAGGAAATATTTATTTTATGTGGATATAAATGAGGGATATATTTTTGTGGTTAAAAATGAAGGAGTTAATGTTGAGGTGTTTTATCTGTATTTTTGTCGGAACGGATGTATTGAAAAATCAAATTAGGGTTTTTGAGATATTTTGCGAGGGTTATAATTTTTAATCCGACCGTTGGATCGTGGTAATTTTTTGATATGTTATACATATATAAGTTGAGATATAGTCCACAAATTTTGAACCGTTAAAAATGAACGTATGATTTATTATGAATTTTACGAGATGACTGGTTCAGAAATTGTTGAATTTTCGGAGTTTATCATTTTGGTAAAAAATTCTAGAATTGGTGGGCCCCACTCTTGGTTGATGAAGAAATATGCTGAGATTTTTATTCAAATGTGGTATGCTTGAATAGTAGCAGGTAAAGCCATCAGGTTGCAGGTTAAGTCTGCTTCGGCGTGCTAACATTTTCCTATAAATAGAGGGCTAAGTTAGAATTGAAAATCACACCAGAAATAAGTTTTCTCTCTTTCTCTCTTTAGATTATTGAGCATATTTTGTGAGTATTTAGATACTTTGAGAGTTGCTATTCAGTGCAAGTTTCCTTCGGCTTTGCATTCCAGCCAGAAATATTGTAATTTTGAGGTAAGGGATTTTAAGGGTTGTTATGATTTTCAGTTTCGTAATTTTTCTGAACTTCAAAAATTCTGAAAAAATTTGAAATGATTAATTAATGAGTTTTCTTGATTGTGTCCAAAAATGACGATTTTTGGATGTATAGATTATGAGTTATGAATTTTATTGGAAAATACTATTTTAAAAGTAACCGCTTATAACTCCTTGTGTTTAACTCCAAAATTGATAAAATTTTTATTGAAAGTATATCTATATAATATCAGTGTACTCTGCGAATTTCGGAATTTTTGGATAAAAGTATAATTTATGATAAATGTCTAAATATTCGGCTGTTTTGGCCATATGAAAAATAGTAAATGAGTTTTAAAAATTCTGAGAAAAATATATGTTCAATATGAGACTATATTCTGCTAAATCCCAGAAAAAAAATATTTTTGGGATTGATTTGGTATTTTTCATAAAAATAGTCTAGTTATGAGTAAATGAATTAATATGTTATGTGAAGTAAGAAAATTAGAAAATGTGATTTTATGGCTTGAGAATCATATATGAGTTATATGCAGATTTTTTATGAGAGTTTTGATTATTGGTCATGAAATTTTAAGAGTTGGCATTTTATGATGATTAAATGCATTGATTAGTAAACTGTAAATAAGCTAAATAAATTGTTTATAAACGTAAGAAATATTATTATTTCAATATCATTATACCGAAATATTGGTATAAATTTTATTGTGGAATTTCTACCTTTTTGTGTCGGGTTTACTATTCATTAGTTACTATTCACGAGTTACTATTTAGGAGTTACTATTCATGAAGTTACTATTCATGAGTTACTATTCATGAGTCACTATTCATGATAAAATTAGTTTCTTTTTCTAACCAAATTATAGTTAATTTATGAATATTACTCTTGAGATTAAATCTAGATGTTTTGATTATATTGATTTTACTATTATATATAACATTTTTATAACCCTAATGATGATATTTCTCTTTGACTTGAGTGTAAAGATGGGTAGATTTTTGGTATGATCATGACTATGGGTTCACTTTGGCCAGTAGTCCAAAGTTGAATTGTTGACTTGTATGATCATGACCATTGAATTTATAATTGAATATCTTTAGCTTAAGTGCAAGGGTGAAATGATCAACATGGTTATAATTATTGTTTATATAAATTCTGAAATGATTATATATTTCTTTGGGATATTAATATATTTGGCATGTAGTGCAAATATGAACTATTGATGAATATATTTGGCCCGTAGTGCAAATATGAACTGTTGATGAATATATTTGGCCTATAGTACAAATATGAACTATTGTTGAATATCTTTGGCCTGTAGTGCAAAGATGACATGTGGTTGAATATCTTTGGCCAGTAGTGCAAAAATGAATTGTTGATGAATATCGTTGGCCGTAGTGCAAAGATGACATGTTGTTGAATATCTTTGGCCAGTAGTGCAAAGATGAACAGGTGTTGAGATGAACATGACCAACTGGTGATACAAATGAATATATTTGGCCGTAGTGCGAAGATGAAGTTATTAGTATGATTATGAACAAGAAATATGATTTGGTGTAACCATGATCTTTGATGTTTCAGGTAAAGATAGGTGATGAAAATTATCTTCGTCCTGGATGAGAAGAGGAATTTAGAACTACAACTATGATTATGAGTTATTCATATGATTGTGGACCAGAATTATTGATTGATGTTACAAGAATAAAACATTGTTGGTGGATTTTTAACATGGAGAAGATAATAGACTTTATAGTCTATTTGACTCTTCTAATGGATTGCTCGTTCCGCTGCAACTATGGTTGAATTTTTTATCATCTACCATATGTTCTAAATCTCTGATTTATTACTGATGATGACTATTGATAATTTATTTATCTTTAGTCATGATATTCTTTTACTGGGCTAGTTGTGCTCACCCTTTTGTTTCACAATTCCTTTCAGGTAATAAGAGTGTAGCTGGGTCGAGCGGGAGTAACAAGGGAATAGAACGGTGGTCATCATTTAGTAGTTATATTTGGTGAAGAAAATAGGGTGAGGCGAACCCAACGTTGGAAGGGTGTTTTGTCACTATCATACAAGATGTCTAATGACATACAACCTCGTGTCATCATAAGACAGGGTTGTGCTCATCCACTTGCTGAGTATCTTTACGAGCACTACCTATATAATCTTGGTGTTTGTTTGAAGTATAATTTTCAATTAGAGACAGTGGAGATAATGATATTTCAAGAGAAGACTCACCATTGGGAAGAATATGACAGTAAACTTCTCGTTTTTCTTTGGGGTCTATTGGGTCAACCAAGGATAATTATGTGGCCATATGATATCTATCATAACCTAGATGCATGGCCTCCTATGTACGAAGGTTTCCTTTAGCACTTCCCAAAGATTCTAATTTCTAAAACAGTTTTTGACTATACATTTATGTAAGGTATCATTGTGAGGTGCTGTCCACGATTGGGACATGAGTCACATTTGGTATATATTTGTATCCAAACTCACAGCATATGTGTTATTGTATTTTGCACGACAATTGTTGTAATAAAGTTGTAGTTATTTTCTGTACCATGTATTTGGCGACTCAGAATAGGTTGGATGGAATGGACCTGTTTTGGGGTTGTCACAGTTGGTATCAGAGCTTAGGGATATGATCTCTAGCGGAGATCGGAGAATATAACTAGGAGGGGAGAGATGAGTAAATCATTTGCTAGTGTGTCCTACCTAAGCTTAATTGTTGGTTGGTCATAATATATGGATATTATGCGATACGTTAATTTTCTTAATTAACCCTTGTTTTATGGCAGTATTTGAGAATGGCAGCTGAGAATGCTAACAATGGAGTGAATGAGACTGTGGGGATACCTCTAATCACTAACCATGATAATGTGATGTCAGATGAAGAAAGAATTAGAGAAATCCATGTGGTGAGTGAAGAATTGATAGTTGCACCCGAAATGGTCGCAGAGGTAACAGCTGAGAGTGAGGAAGAAGAGGTACCTGAGGAGAGTTTGTTAGAGGTATTATATGATCAAAATGTAGAATTGCAAAATCGTATTCATGAGTTAGAAGAGCATGCTGAAGAACGACAGGCGGTCGTGGAACAAAAGGATGCAACAATTCAAGCTTGTGCTACCCGATATGTGATGCTTGAACAGAATCATTCTTTGGCAAAGTATAAGATGATAAAGATGGAATCTGAGCTGAAAGAAGAAAAAACTGAACGAGTGAGAATAAGTGATGCATGGGCAAAAGCTGCACGACACGTGGATATTGTGGAAAGAGATGTCCGATCTAAGAAGGCTAAAATAGATGATATGAATTTCTCTTTTTGGAAAACAATTGGGAGAACCCAACATCGAGTTTTGAATTACCCAGTACAGAGCGGTCAACCTGAATTCGATATGGATTGAAGATTGATGATGCAGATCATGAATCAGGAATACAACGAGGCAGTTGAGGGAGGAATATGCCCTATAGAAAAGTATATTCCAACGATAGTGATGACGCCAAATGCTGCCCCAGACAACTCAAAGCCGGGTAGTTCAAGGGAGAGCGGTTGCCATGACTTTCCAACAAATGAGGAATCCAAATGAAGTTATCATGGGAGATGGGCAATGGAGAAATCATGATGATCTAAGAGATAGAATCTGAAATAAAAGCAAGGTATTCTCAACTTTTCGAAATACCAGGTACGTAAATTTCGGGGACGAAATTTCATGAGGGGAGATTGTAAGACCCCAAATTTTATGAAATAAAATTATTCAATTTTTCTTATAATTACTATTCAGTAAATGGTTAAATTGATAAATGTTAAAGTTAAGGGTGATATATGAATTTTTTTTCAAAATACACAAGTGGTTATAAAATATTCATTGTTGTCGGGGAATATTCGTTTGGTCGTGGAATATTCTTTCTGTCGGGGAATATTCGTACGACGGCGCAGTCATTTGTGGGCCCCATAACAGAATAACTGTCGGATGAAGAAAACGACAAATTTGAGTTTTTACAAATAACGACGCAGTTGTTACCGTTAACACTGTTGGAATACCCGGTGGTTAAAATACAGTAATACGCGTTATTGCACAGTAGCACACGGTATTGCACAGTATTTTTGAAATTATTGATTCTTACGTAAGAAGGCACTACTCAATAATTTTTACAGTAATTACTATTCAATATTTTATTTTATTGATTCAATAATTGCTACGTTAAAATTTTATATTATTGTTGTTCAATAATTGTCACTGCACAGTGTTTTCCATTATCAGATCAATAATTCATATTATTTGAATAATATTATTAGATAGCATTATTGGCAATGTCTAGAAAGTTATGTCTAAGGAGAGGTTTGGTCACCTAATTGCGTGCCAGTAAGGAGAAATTCTTATTGAAAAGCCCCCTCTTTCCTGGGAACGGTCTAGTTGTCATAAATGTGATTTTGTAATATTATTTGTGAATAATTAATTATTGATTCATATGATAAGGAAATATTTATTTTATGTGGATATAAATGAGGGATATATTTTTGTGGTTAAAAATGAAGGAGTTAATGTTGAGGTATTTTATCTGTATTTTTGTCGGAACGGATGTATTGAAAATCAAATTAGGGTTTTTGAGATATTTTGCGAGGGTTATAATTTTTAATCCGACCGTTGGATCGTGGTAATATTTGGATATGTTATACATATATAAGTTGAGTATATGTCCACAAATTTTGAACCGTTAAAAATGAACGTATGATTTATTATGAATTTTACGAGATGACTGGTTCAAAAATTGTTGAATTTTTGGAGTTTATCATTTTGGTGAAAAATTCTAGAATTGGTGGGCCCCACTCTTGGTTGGTGAAGAAATGTGCTGAGATTTTTATTCAAATGTGGTAGGCTTGAATAGTAGCAGGTAAAGCCATCAGGTTGCAGGTTAAGTCTGCTTCGACGTGCTAATATTTTTCTATAAATAGATGACTAAGTTAGAATTGAAAATCACACTAGAAACAAGTTTTCTCTCTTTCTCTCTCCAGATTATTGAGCATATTTTGTGAGTATTTAGATACTCTGAGAGTTGCTATTCAGAGCAAGTTTCCTTCGGCTTTGCATTCCAGTCAAAAATACTGCATTTTTTAGGTAAGGGATAGTAAGGAATTTTAAGGGTTGTTATGATTTTCAGTTTCGTAATTTTTCTGAACTTCAAAAATTTTGGAAAAATTTGAAATGATTAACTGATGAATTTTCTTGATTGTGTCAAAAAATAGCGATTTTTGGATGTATAGATTATGAGTTATGAATTTTATGGGAAAAGACTATTTTAAAAGTAACCGCTTATAACTCCTTGTGGTTAACTCCAAAATTGATAAAATTTTTATTAAAAGTATATCCATATAATATCAGTGTACTCTGTGAATTTCGGAATTTTTGGATAAAAGTACAATTTATGATAAATGTCAAAATATTCGGCTGTTTTGGCCATATGAAAAATAGTAAATGAGTTTTAAAAATTATGAGAAAAATATATGTTCAATATGAGACTATATTCTGCTAAATCCCAGAAAAGAAATATTTTTGGGATTGATTTGGTATTTTTCATAAAAATGGTCTAGTTATGAGTAAATGAATTAATATGTTATGTGAAGTAAGAAAATTAGAAAATATGATTTTATGGCTTGAGAATCATATATAAGTTATATGCAGATTTTTAATGAGGGTTTTGATTATTAGTGATGAAATCTTAAGAGTTGACATTTTATGATGATTAAATGCATTAATTAGTAAAGTGTAAACAATCTAAATAAATTGTTTATAAACTTAAGAAAAATATTATTATTTCAATATCATTATACCGAAATATTGGTATAAATTTTATTGTGGAATTTCTAACTTTTTGTGTCGGGTTTACTATTCATTAGTTACTATTCACGAGTTACTATTCACGAGCTACTATTCAGGAGTTACTATTCATGAAGTTACTATTCATGAAGTTACTATTCATGGGTTACTATTCACGAGTCACTATTCATGATAAAATTAGTTTCTTTTTCTAACCAAATTATAGTTGATTTATGAATATTACTCTTGAGATTAAATCTAGATGTTTTGATTATATTGATTTTACTATTATATATAATATTTTTATAACCCTAATGATGATATTTCTCTTTGACTTGAGTGTAAAGATGGGTAGATTTTTGGTATGATCATGACTATGGGTTCCCTTTGGCCAGTAGTGCAAAGTTGAATTGTTGACTGGTATGATCATGACCATTGAATTTATAATTGAATATCTTTAGCTTAAGTGCAAGGGTGAAATGGTCAACATGGTTATAATTATTGTTTATATAAATTCTGAAATGATTATATATTTCTTTGAGATATTAATATATTTGGCCTGTACTGCAAATATGAACTGTTGATGAATATATTTGGCCCGTAGTGCAAATATGAACTGTTGATGAATATATTTGGCATGTAGTGCAAATATGAACTGTTGTTGAATATCTTTGGCCTGTAGTGCAAAGATGACCTGTGGTTGAATATCTTTGGTCAGTAGTACAAAGATGAATTATTGATGAATATCGTTGGCCGTAGTGCAAAGATGACATGTTGTTGAATATCTTTGGCCAGTAGTGCAAAGATGAACAGGTGTTGAGATGAACATGACCAACTGGTGATACAAATGAATATATTTGGCCGTAGTGCGAAGATGAAGTTATTAGTATGATTATGAACAAGAAATATGATTTGGTGTAACCATGATCTTTGATGTTTCAGGTAAAGATAGGTGATGAAAATTATCTTCGTCCTGGATGAGAAGAGGAATTTAGAACTACAACTATGATTATGAGTTATTTATATGATTGTGGATCAGAATTATTGATTGATGTTACAGGGATAAAACATTGTTGGTGGATTTTTAACATAGAGAAGATAATAGACTTTATAATCTATTTGACTCTTCTAATACATTGCTCGTTCCGCTGCAACTATGGTTGAATTTTTTATCATCTATCATATGTTCTAAATCTCTGATTTATTACTGATGATGACTATTGATAATTTATTTATCTTTAGTCATGATATTCTTTTACTGGGCTAGTTGTGCTCACCCTTTTGTTTCACAATTCCTTTCAGGTAATAAGAGTGTAGCTGGGTCGAGCGGGGGTAACAAGGGAATAGAACGGTGGTCATCATTTAGTAGTTATATTTGGTGAAGAAAATAGGGTGAGGCGAACCCAACGTTGGAAGGGTGTTTTGTCACTATCATACAAGATGTCTAATGACATACAACCTCGTGTCATCATAAGACAGGGTTGTGCTCATCCACTTGCTGAGTATTTTTACGAGCACTACCTCTATAATCTTGGTGTTTGTTTGAAGTATAATTTTCAATTAGAGACAATGGAGATAATGATATGTCAAGAGAAGACTCACCATTGGGAAGAATATGATAGTAAACTTCTCGTTTTTTTTTTGGGGTCAATTGGGTCAACCAAGAATAATTTTATGGCCATATGATATCTATCATAACCTAGATGCATGGCCTCCTATGTACGAAGGTTTCCTTGAGCACTTCCTAAATATTTTAATTTCTAAAACAGTTTTTGACTTTACCTTTATGTAAGGTATCATTGTGAGGTGCTGTCCACGATTGGGACATGAGTCACATTTGGTATATATTTGTATCCAAACTCACAGCATATGTGTTATTGTATTTTGCACGACAATTGTTGTAATAAAGTTGTAGTTATTTTCTGTACCATGTATTTGGCGACTCAGAATAGGTTGGATGGAATGAACCTGTTTTGGGGTTGTCACATTTAATATTTTTGGAATATTAAAGGTATTTAATTTATTTAATAATAATATTAACTAAATTATTTAAAAAATGATTTTAATACATGAAAAATCATTTATAATTATATTATGATATAAGAAAATATTTTAAGTTATTTTTAATGACTTTTAATATTTTGTGATGAAATTTATTAATAAATTAATATTAATGATATTTAAGTTATTTAATAAATGAAATATATTAATTAATTAAAAATGATTTATAATATTAAAAATTATTTTAAATAATAAGAAGGTATTTAAAAATATTTTAAGTTATAAAATATAGCTTTCAATATTTAAAGGTAAATTTTATTAATTAATTATTATTAATGATATTAGAATTATTTAATAATTATATTAAATAAATTAGTTTAAAAATGATTTTAAATTATAAAATATAACTTTTAATATTTAAAGGATAATTTCATTAATAAGTTAATATTAATGATGTTAATCTAATATTAATGATATTAAATTTATTTAATAATTATATTAAATAAATAGTTTTAAAATGATTTTATTAATTTAAAAATCATATAAAAAGGATATAAATGAATTAGAAATATTTTAAGTTATACTTAATGACTTTTAATATTTTGAAGAATAGTACATTAATATTTAAATATTAATGGTAATTATTTAAAAATGATTTTAAATGTATTAAATATCATTTAAAGGCAATATAAATGTTTTAAAAATATTTTGAGTTATTATAAATAACTTCAATATTTTGGCAATGGTTTCATTAATAGTTTAATATTAATTAAAGGTTAATGATAATAGAATTGTTTAATATTTAAATCAATTAATAATGATTTCGGAGATTGAAATTTTATGATAAATTACAATAAATGTTTAAAAATTATTATAAGTCATTTAAAAATAATAGGACTGATAATTGCAGGTATTGAGCTACAGGATACAGTTTTAGACTCAATAATTACTCGATAAAGTCGTCAGTACACCGACATGTTTCAAAAATTGATCTGGACTTAGATATTTTGACTGTATTAATATTTATTTGTGATTCAATAACTGTTGAATATGTGTGACAATGTGATTATGTTATGTGCTGACTGCAATAAGTAGTGTTATGTATTGCGATATGTTATTCTAATCAATAAAATGATCTTATTACTGATAGGTGGTTATATAAAAGATAAAACTAAGTTGCGTACTGTAAGCAGCAGACCATGCAAGTATCCTACCGTTGCATTTTCTTTATGCAATGGACAGAAGTAAGAAAGTTTTAGAATTATATTATTATTGTATCAGATTATTAACCCTATTGTTATATATATTATATCCGATCATTGATTATCAACATGGTACAATATTGTAATTCAGATATTTATTCTGTTCGTTAATTTCTAATTATGGTTATACAAGTGTCCCCACTTGGATAATCATTGTTTTTAATCACATGTTGATATATATATATATATATATATATATATATATATATATATATATATATATATACCTATTGTTAGCCAGTATGTATACATTAAGTAAAAGTCGTCTAAGCTATTTGATCAGCTAGACACAGATTTAGAAATATCGTTGAATGTGATAAAACCATTTTGTATCCAATCAAATTGTTTTGGTTCGGATTCCCAACTAAGTATGAACATCCTAAGCATGGGAAAACTTTTATGCGCCCATGGCAGACAGAGTGAACGATAATATTGTTCATGCATGTAGTATTGATCAATACAGGGCATAACGGGCTGATCACCCCCCCCCCCCCCGTGCCCGTAAGTTATGACGGTTTGCGGTTGAAGTTATGCTAAACCTATTAAAAAATTGAAAACAATATTTATAGTATGTCACCTTAACCCTATTTATAGTTAGTACATAGTTTTAAAAATTTGATAGAGAGTTGTTATGTTATTATTATCGATTCAGATTACTTCACAACTACTGATTTGTTGTAGAAGGATAGTACAAAGAAAATATTTAATCCTTTCAGCTAATATTTATAATTGTTATTAATTGCTGGGCACTCAAATGCTCATCCTTGCTTAATTTAAATATTTTCAACTAAGTGTGAACAACCAGAAGGCTTTGCCAAGAACAAAGGAAAAGGGAAAGTTGCTGAATAAGTGTTATGCTATATATTATGTAATAGTTTGGTTTTATTAAAATGAGAATGATATATATTATCTATCAAGTATTGTAATGAATGTTTAAAGATTGTGTACTTAGGAATAGACTCTGATATGTAAATTAAGTTTAATATTTATATTATTATTATTATTATTAGTATTATTCCGCTCATAAAAATGGTATCGTGAAACACCGAGTTCGGGTTTCAAGTATCCCGATTTGGGGGCTTTACAAAAACTTGCATAATAATAACAAGTAGGGTTAGGAAACTTGCCTCGTGCGTAGGTTACACGTTAATTATACACGTTCCTCGATTTAATCCTACATACCATTTACATTCACCATACTTGTGACTCCCTCAAATACAGATACTTCATTCCCATAGGATTTGGTGTTCACTATATAAAAACATTTATGTCTAACTACCTAATCATAATAAAATTTAATAATAAACCTTCCAATTAAATGATTACATTAATAAAATATCCCAGGTTATCTAACCTATAAATACAAATATTCATATGCGAAAAATTAAATAACTTCGTTACAATAATTTAAAATAAAATCTGACAATAAAATGTCAGCATGATTACAAGTCTTCAATACTTGTTCATCTTTCCTTTTTCTTAACTGGTGCTAGGTACATCGACCTTCTCAACTTTAACAGTAATATTTATATAAGCAAGAGTGAGCAAAAAATGTCCACTTGAAATAATAATGAATAAAACTTTACAACATCTGCCAATTAATAGGCTCAATAGAACTGAACAAATTGTTCTATCAATGATAATCAAAATCATGATATATATATATATATATATATATATATATATATATATATATATATAACTGAGGGTCATAAGACCATAAACTATGTCCATAGTTATAAGTAATCTTTCAACTTAAACTTTAACAATCATAAGACTTTAGGGACTTCTCGTACTTAGGGGGATCATCCCTTCGTGCAATATATTGTGCACAAATATTTCAACGCTATGTGTAAATTATCCCCTAATAATAGGGTTATTCATCTCACTATTTAGAATACAAGTTCGCCCCAAAGTAAGTTTAGTTTGGATACGTTTCAAGGTAATTTGGAATTCAACGAACATCAACTAAGGATTAGTTGAATAAAAAGGTAATCAAATTGTGCTATGGAGTAAATCATAAGTGAATCAACATTGTATACTAAGGTCATGCTTTAGGAATAATCTAAGAGCATAAGCATTGAATAACATAACATACCTTGCTTGAACAATATTAAGCTAAGGTTATTTAGAACTGAGTAATGAGCATGCATAACAAAGAGTAAATTGAATGATAAAATTTGTTCAACATTGGTATATCAGAATGTAGAAATTTACACGCTAAATAACAAGTTAAAGATTAGAGAAACATGCTTAACGAAAGAAAACTTGCTCAAAGGAAGTTTAGAGTTAGAAACTTGCATAATCGTAACGAAACTAGAGACAAGAAACTTGCTCAACATAAGAGTAAGGTTTAGGAAACTTGCATAATTGTAATTGAGATAGGGTAAGGAACTTGCCTTGTGTGTTGGCTAAACCGTAATAGTTTGATTCACAATATCCTAATCACATATCATTAGAATACAATTAGTCACTACAGATACTCTGTATATAAATAAGTACCAATTTCATGTATGGCTTGATTTTTAATCACATAATCAAGTTACACCAATAATAATAAAACTCGTTAAGTGTTTAATTATATGCTCATTCATTAGCACTATAATACCATAATAACAAAATTATATTTTTAACAGTCATAGTATTGCATTATATCAACAACTACAGACTTTGTGCAAAACAAAAGTCATTTCTGGACATTCTATTAATCGGCGCTGCGACGCAACAATTTGCACTGTGGGTGGTACTACGGCGCGGTGCTGGCGCTGCGGTACGATGCCTAAGCCAAGCAGTGGCACTGCGGCGCAACTTTGGCGCTGTGGCGCTGACTTTGGTATTGTGGCGCGAACTTCGGGGCTGCGACACTGATTTTGGCACTGAGGCGCCGGAACTTACAGAACCGAACACGAAGAACAGTACAAAGCTAAATTTTTGACTATTTAACATTGCTAGCATCTAAATTAACATGTATAACTTACATAGATTACTCATAAACATTATCCGTCATATATATATATATATATATATATATATATATATATATATATATATATATACTGATTTCAAAACAACTAAACCACAATTTTAGAAAATTAATTCCTTAAGTGCCATATTTTAAACCAAATCTCCATTTTTGATATTGTTTGACACAGTGAACATGGTAACTACAATTATCCACCAAATTAATTCATTTGAACTACGTAATCTTTATTTCTTACCCAATTAATATATTCAAGGTTAAATTTCACAATTAACTCACAATCAAATACTAATTTTTTTGATAGTCCTACAAGCCATGTTCATACTTATGTTCATACTTATATTCACTGTAAAAACCATTCCCTTCCTTTAACACGTAATTAGCATACAATCACTTATCTAAACATAAACTCTAGCATTGCAATTACTTACAATCACAATAATTCAGTTTATACAACAATTCAACATAATTTGGATTCATAGGGATAGAAAATATATGACGTAAACATAATAAAACATATATGTATATATAATATAATATTAAGCGTATGTAACATACCTTCAATTTCCTCAGACAATCCTTTCTAAACACCAAAGATAATTGTTTAAAGACTCAGGAACTCTCTCTTGATTCGCTCTCTCAGACTCTCTGTGAGAGCCCCGAATCCAGGTCATAAATCACCTCAGATCCGGTTCGATTATTCTATAACTATTACTATATTTGCGAAAGATATAAACACAAATTATTTATACAATACATATACTCACTATTCCTCAAGGTCGCGTAACCTTAACTTAATACACATTTCATAACTTTTCTAACATATAACATCATTAACATACAATACTTATACAATTTAGCTGCACACATATCCTAACGCTGGAACTGTCTTTAACCTTTTCCTTGTATCCAATGCATTCGCCTTAATCTACAATATTTTATCATGATATAGCAAGGGTGAGCATAAGGATTGCCCAGCAAGTTTAAATTCAACAATATAACGATATATCATGATTGAAGAGTTTGAATAATAAGCTGGCTATAATTTAACAATATAATTATGAACTAGCAGGAACAAGTTTATGACTAAACAAGTATATAACATGAACAAATATTTCTGAACAGAAGGGTAATGAAGGTGATCAGCCTTTTATACCTGACTTATACATGCAATATGTACAGATTAAAATTATACATGGCAATCAGCAATGATTAACCATAAGCTTATCCGAACAAAACACTCTTAGTAGAGTTAAATAAATACAAACTTGCCTGAACCGTTGATTACTGAAACACAATTTATAACGCTTTATCCGAAGACCTAATATTAGTAATATAGATCTCCAATATTAGAATAATATCATCACAATATAATACTACTATATATATAATATAGAATAACCTAAACACATAACACATAACCCTATCAGTCTATTCAGCACATAAAACTTAGTATCAAGTCAGATTATTTAAGTCTAAGTTGAACCCAACACAAATCTGACATCTCGACGGTCTAGTCGGACAAAATTTTGAGTTTAAGTTCAATTAAACTCTGACTTAACACTTAACATTTAACTCAAATAATTTTATTAACAGTCGAAATAATTTTCTAAGTCTCATAACAATTTTCACATAATTATTACCATTTATTATGAATTTTAAATCATTAAAAACATATTTAAATAAATTAAATACCACATAATTTCGTTATCATTAATATTTATTTATTATCAAATATTAATGAAATACATCACATAATATTATAATATATTTATAATATTTCAAAGTATTTTTAATACCTTAAAATCATTTTTATATGATTTTTAAACACTTAAATTCATTATCTGATAATTGTTTTTAATATAAAAATATTAATATTTTCATAAAAAAATATCAAAAGTTATATTTTATAATTTAAAATATTTTTATAACACTTAAATCATTTTTATATGATTTTTAAATCATTAATTCTATTTTTCCTTAATTTATTTAATATATTCATTAAATAAACTAATTACCATTAATAATAATTTATTAATAAATTTCATCACAAAATATTAAAAGTCACTTAAAATATTTTCTAATACCATAATATAATTTTTCATGATTTTTCATGAATTAAAACCATTTTTAAATAATTTATTTAATTTTGTAATTAAATAAATTAAATACCATTTATATTCTAAAAATATTAACTATTTATGAAATATACTTAAAATAATTAAAAACTATTTTTTAGAATTTAAAATAAATTTTCTGAAATTTTTAAGTATTTTTAGTAATTAAAATCTATTTATTTCAATTAATTTAATAATTTCCAGAAATTAGAAATTAAAACTGTCACTAAAGGACCCTATAGCGACAGAACCATCGCTATAGGTGTTCTTCGTGTTCTTGAGCAAGAACCCAGAACTTCGTGGCAGTAAACAAGTTGGTAGGTTTGACCGTGAATAGATTTTTGGTCTTCATGATTCTGGGCTAGTAATGTTATTACACATGCAGTATAAGTATAATACTATAAATACAATTAAATTTCCTGGCCATTCAATAACAGATCAAAGAGATCTAAGCTCTCCAAATTGTTGTCAGGCCCTGCTCTTAAGTTTTTGGGTTTTCCAGAATCGAGGTAGCTACTTTGAGCCTTTAAATATTTGCCTTCCCAGCTTGGTTTGTGTGATATAAGTGTTCAATCCTGTAGTACTTATGTCAGGGTACACGAACGTAACCCTAACGCACCCTAACAACATCACATGATCGCGATCTGGCATTGTCAAAGTAGGGGTCCGAATCTGTTCATGAGAAATCTGGGTTTCCCATATTTCATCAAGAAACTGGTGGTCAACCGTTGTTTGACCGTGCTTATTTACGATTATGCTAGTGATCTTCTTGTTCTAAGGACTGGGATATGTAGTTCACATGACAGGCTACACATATAAAACAACAACTGGGCCAAAATATGTGTCAGAAGCAAGATCAGAGTCATTGAAAAGCTTGTCAGAGGTTTCTGGGGATTCTGGGCTGCCCAGAATTGGTTTTTCCGTGAACGGTCAACGGGTTTTGACCGTTTATATCAGGTGATCTAGGCTTAATCCGACTTTGTATCCAGTTTCAGATCAAAGCCTACATGACAGAGAACAAGTCCAAAACATAAAACACACATAACGATTAACACACAAGAATCTAAGAGCTCTTGTGACGCCCCCAGAATAGGTATACAACACCCATTCTGAGTCGCCAAATACATGGTACAGAAAGCAAACTACAACTTCAATAATACAATTGTCGTGCAAAATACGACAACACATACTGTGAGTTTAAATACAAATATTGTCTTCTAGACAATATCCACACCCAAATAAATCCTCATTACAATTATTCAAACACTATTTTACAGAAATAGTGAGGACTGCTAATACAACTTTCTAGAACCATCACTCCATACCCCGACTAGATCCTGCTATGTTCTCACCTCCTGAGAAGAAAAATAGAAAAAAAAGGAAAAGGGTGAGCTCAATTAGCCCAGTAAAGAATATTATGACTAAGATAATATACAACAAATTATCGTTAGTCTTCAACAGGGAAAAATCTGATAAAATATAATCGACAACAAGTTTTAGATCAACAACTGCAGCGGAAACAGCAAACCATTAGAAGAGTCAAGTAGAGAAAGAATTCTACTATCTTCTAAGATTTAAAAGTCCATCATCAATATTTTATCCCTGTAACATCAATTAATAATCATCTTTAACCAAATATTCATCTTTGCACTACAGGCCAAAGATATTCATTTGTATCATCAGTCGGTCATGTTCATCTCAACACCTGTTTATCTTTGCACTACAGGCCAAAGATATTCATCAAGTAATTATACATCTTTGCACTACAGGCCAAAGATATTCAGTAATATCATCATTTAGGACTGAGGATGATGAAAAATATCTTAAAGAGAACGAATCCAATGAGACAGAAGGACAAATAGTAGGGATTCGTATAACAGTTTATCCAAGATCAATAATACTTCATAATAATCAATTGTGAAGCAGAATTCAAAAATAAAGATCAAAACATGGATACAATCAAAGATAGTAACCATAATAGACATCTTGGACAAAAAGGGAAAATTTTATTTTTCGGTGAATAGTGCCGTATACGTGAATAGTGTCGTATACGTGAATAGTGCCGTATACGTGAATAGTAACCCCCGACACAAAAAGTTCCAAATTTGATAAAAACTCATATCAATATTTCAGCATAATGATATTGAAGAAAATAATATCATTAAGAAGAAAATAATATCCCTTACCTCAAAATATCAGTACTTCTGGTCGGAATACCGGTATAAGGCTGAAAGAAACTTGCTCTGATGAATAAAAACTCTCAAAGTATCTAAATACTCACAAAATACACTCAATAATCTAGAGAGAGAAAGAGAGAAAACTTGTTTCTGGTGTGATTTTCAATTCTAACTTAGCCCTCTATTTATAGGAAAATTTTGGTAGGTTTGACCTGCAACCTGATGGCTTTACCTGCTACTATTCCCACCCACCACATTTGAAATATAATTCAGCACATTTCTTCACCAACCACAAGTGGGGCCCACCAATTCTAGAATTTTCCACCAAAATGATAAACTTCGAAAATTCAACAATTTCTGAACCAGTCATCTTGTAAAATTCGTAATAAATCATACGTTCATTTTTAACGGTTCAAAATTTGTGGACATATACTCAACTTATATATGTATAACATATCCAAAAATTACCACGATCCAACGGTCGGATTAAAAATTATAACCCCCGCAAACTATCTCAAAAACCCTGATTTTTAATACCTCCATTCCGACAAAAATACTGACAAAAACCTCAACATTAACTCCTTCATTTTTAACCACAAAAATATATCCCTCATTTATATCCACGTAAAATAAATATTTCCTTATCATATGAATCAATAATTAATTATTCACAAATAATATTACAGAATCACATTTATGACAACCAGGCCGTTCCCAGGAAAGAGGGGGCTTTCCAATAAGGATTTCTCCTTACTGGCGCGCAATTAGATGACCAAACCTCTCCTTAGACAGAACTTTCTAGACATTGCCAATAATGTTATCTAATAATATTATTCAAATAATATGAATTATTGATCTGATAAATGAAAATACTGTGCAGCAACAATTATTGGAACAACAATAATATAAAATATCAACGCATCAATTATTGAATCAATAAAATAAAATATTGAATAATAACTACTGTAACAATTATTGAGTAGTGCCTTCTTACGTAAGAATCAATAATTGGTGCAATATCGTGTGCTACTGTATTTTAACCACCTGGTATTCCAACAGTATTAACGGTAACAACTACGCCGTTATTTATAAACAACTTATACTTATCGTTTTCTTCATCCAATCGCTTTCCGTTATGGGGCCCACACAAGGCTGCGTCGTCGTACGAATATTCCCCGACAGCAAGAATATTCCACGACCAACCGAATATTCACCGACCAAAAATAAATATTTTATAACCACTTGCTTATTTTGCAAAATTTGCACATTTCACCCATAACCAAAGTATTATATCAAATTAACCCCTTATTATTCACAATAATATTTAGAGAAAATTTGATTTTATTCATTAATAAGTTGGGGTCTTACAGCTCTGACATTGGCTTGCCAGACAACAAAATTAGGGTTCTTGACCAGTTTTAAAATTTTAATTTTCGTGCCTCTATATGTTATGGATCCATGATCCAACAACCCAGATCTCTAATTGACACCTTATAACATATCTCTAAACAACAACTAACAACAACTAACATCAAATCATGAGATTTTAAAAATTAGGGTTCTATACCATTTTGAGCCTTTGATCTTGAATCTGATCATTGATTTCTGGCCTTGGAATGCTAACACATGATATTAGCTTTGCATCTTACTCTCTCTCACTTAAATTTCGGATTTTTGGAGAGAGAATGGCTAAAGAAAAATTGAGAAGTCAAGAGAGCCTTTTTTTTCTCTCTTTTTAATCTACCAAAGTATGATGAAATGTATAAGGACTGATTTTGCTGCTGAGATTAGAGTTATATGTCACATGGAGTGGGTAGGGTTGGTCACCAACTCCTTTTATGCCAAGATTTGCAAGTTATGTACAATAATGCAATAAGGGCATTTTAGTCTTTTTTTTCATTTTAATTTTTATGGCATTCTAGAATGGTCATTTTGGACAATTGACCAAACCCTTAGGGTTTAAGGTTTTGGAAAATTTAGGGTTTAGGGTTTAACCCTTAATTTTGCAATTTAATTTCTAGCATTTTCGAATTTCGGTTTTCAAAAATAGAAAATTAATATTTCTAAATTATAATTAGGATTTTCTAATTATATTAAAATTTCTTAATCACAAATTAAATCTTGCTAATTAGGATTAATATATCCTAATTAAAATTGTTAATTAAACAATTAGGGTCAAAATGGTCATTAGGGTTTAAAACTCACGAATTAGGGTTTCTAATAGAAAATTAATTTTCTAAAATAGAAATTAGATTTCGTAATTAGATTATAGTTTTCTAATCACTATAACTTGAAAATTAGGATTAAGGTTTCCTAATTAACACTAAATTACTAAATTAACACTTAGTTTTCCCTAATTATTATATTAGGGTTTTTAATACCGAAATTAGGGTTTAATAAATTTTGAAATTAGGATTTGTTAATTAATTAAGCTTTACCCTAATTAATATTATAATTATTCAATTTAGGGTTTCGGATTCCCGGAACTGAAATTAGAGTTTTCAGAACCGGTTTCTAGGGTTTCTTGTTAATCACTAGGGTTTTCTAACCGAACATTGACGTTCTTAATATATACATAAGGTTTGTTACAGATATCAATTATTTGGTCAACCCTTGACCCTTAACCACATATTGTACACATATACACATAACATATTCACATTTTTCTTAATCCTGAATAATTTACCTACATCTTTCACAGAATTTTGAAATCCTCAAAATTCTATCTTAAAAATATCAAACGCATACACTAATTTTCCGTCTAGGTTCAAATTTTGAACCCTAAAATTCATTTATAAAAATTTTAAAATATTCAAAATTCTCGGGTTGTCACACTCTCTCAAATTCTTTGACAACTTCCTTTTTCTTTATTAAGCTTAAGCCAAATGTTATTTTACGTAAAATAAAACCAAAACCAACGCACCTTTTCCAAACGTTTAAAAACCAACGTTATAATAAATGTACTAATACGTCATCAGTTACCAAATATAATGTGCATGTTATAAATATATTTTATTTATTATTTGATTTATTTGATTTATATTATTAATAATTCAAAATTCAAAAATCCAAAAGCCATCAGGCTCCGTTCGGAAAAACACTTTAAAATCAAAGACTTAATATCTTTAAGCCTTGTTTGGCAAAACTAAATTAAACTCCTTTAATTTATTTTAATAACCCATTTATAACATAGTTATTTGTCACACTTTTATTACCAAATTAAATTAAAAACCTTATAATAATCCATTTAATCCATATCAACTCTCTAATTTAATTATTAATTTAAATTAGAATATTATCTTATAATAATTAATTTTCTTAACTCATTAATTATTTATTTAACAAATAATTAACCAAATCAAATCAAATCAAATTAAACAAATATTTGTTCAACAATAAACACATCCATTAAATATTTATATAATTTAATAAATATTTAACATTACAATTTGAAATTTCGAATTGTTACATCCTTCATTCCTTACAAGGATTCTGTCCCCAGAATCACAATTCAAACAAATTATTCATCACATTCTTCCCTATTTACAAAGATTCTGTCCCCAGAATTGAAGACACAGATTAAACAAATAACTCAGGGTAATCTTTCATCATTTTATCTTCGAGTTCCCACGTAGCTTCTCCAGCATTGTAGTTCCTCCATATCACCTTCACAGAAGTTATAACTTTATTCCTGAGCACTTGTTCTTTCATGTCTACTATCTGGATAGGAACCTCTTCATAGGACAAGTCTTTATCAAACTACAATGGCTCGTACTCGATCAAGTGCTTGTAATCAGGTTTATACGGTCGTAACACCGAAACATGAAAAATATTATGAATGTTTTCCAACTCTGGAGGTTGGGCTACCTCGTAAGCCACTTCTCCAACTCTCCGCAACACTTCAAAGGGTCCAATAAACCTCGAGCTTAGCTTTCCCTTTTTACCAAAATGAATTTTCCCTTCCAAGGAGAAACTTTTAAGAACACAAAATTTCCTACGTTGAATTCACGATCTTGCCTGTGTTGATCAGCATACTTCTTTTGTCTATCTTGAGTAGCTACCAATTTTGTTCTGATGAGTTTAACAACCTCACAGTTTGTTGTACCAGCTCTGGTCCTAATAGTTGGCATTCACCGACTTCATCCCAGCACAGTGGAGTTCTGCACTTCCTGCCGTATAATGCTTCGTAAGGCGGCATACCGATGCTAGCGTGGTAACTGTTATCGTAGGCAAATTCTACCAATGGTAAATGTTCATCCCAGCTCCCTTTGAAGTCCATGATGCATGCCATAAGCATATCTTCCAATGTTTGGATTGCTCGTTCGCTTTGGCCACTTGTTTGCGGATGGTATGCCGTACTCATTCTCAACTGTGTTCCCAAACATTCTTGTAGTCTTTTCCAGAAGTTCGATGTGAATCACGGATCTCTATCTGACACAAATGACACTGGCACTCCATGTCTCGAAATGATCTATTTAATGTATAACTTTGCCAACTGATCAAGGTTGAACCTAATCTTTATTGGCAAAAAGTGTGCTGATTTTGTCAGTCTGTCCACTATCACCTAGATCGCATCATATCCTTTCTGAGTAGTTGGAAGACCAACCACAAAATCCATTTTGATGTGTTCCCATTTCCATTTCGGTATTTCTAACGGTTGAAGTAATCCGCTTGGTCTTTGATGCTCGGCCTTGACTCTTTAACATTTCAAACTTTTCGAGACACATTCTGCGATAACTCTTTAAATGTTTGGCCACCAAAAATGACGTCTTAAATCTTGATACATCTTCATACTTCCTGGATGAATCAAGTATCTTGAATTATGAGCTTCGGTCAAGATTTCTTCTTTAATATATGGTACAATTAGAACCCAAATTCTTTCGTCGAACCTTAGTTACCTTCGGTATCGATAATGTATCTCACGTCACTACCCTCAGCCACTTTCTCTTTGATTTTCCCACATTCTTCATCTTGTAGTTGAGCATTCTTAACTTTGACCACCAAAGTTGGACTAGCTTTAATCTGAAATAGTCGTTCATCGGATTCTTTTGGAAATTTTATTTCCAACTCTAGCTTGGTCATTGCTGAAATAAGCTCCTCCTAAGTGGTTATCAGCATCAACTTTTCCTGGCCTTTCCTACTCAAAGCATCTGCAACCACATTCGCTTTGCCTGAATGATAAAAGATCTCACAATCATAATCTTTTATCAATTCCATCCATCTTCTTTGACGCATGTTCAGGTCCTTCTGAGTGAAAATATACTTTAGACTCTTATGGTCTGTGTAGATCTCACATTTCTCTCGATAGAGATAGTGTCTCCACATCTTCAGAGCAAATACTACTGCAGCCAACTCTGAATCATGAGTCGGATACCCTTTCTCATAGTCCTTCAGTTGCCTTGATGCATATGCAATAACTTTGCCGTTTTACATAAAGACATAGCTTAATCCTTTATGTGAGGCATCACTATACACCACAAAGTTTCTTGCATTACCTGGTAATGACAACACAGGATCCATACTTAACTACTTCTTCAAGTCTTGAAAACTTTCTTCATATTTCTCCGTCCAAACAAATTTTACAACTTTCCTTGTCAAATTTGTTAACGAAGTGGCTATCTTGGAAAAAATCTTGAATAAATCGTCTATAATAACCGGCCAGTCCCAAGTAACTCCTCATATCTGAAGGTGTTCTTGGTTGTTCTGAATTGATTACGGCTTCAACTTTTGATGGATCCACTGAGATTCTGTCTTTGTCAATCACATGTCCAAAAAATTGTACACGATCTAGCCAAAATTCACACTTAGAAATTTTTGCATACAACTTTTCCTTTCTTAGTGTGTCCAACGTCCAACGTAAATGTTCTACGTGCTTTTCTTAAGATTTGGAGTATACCAAGATGTCATCGATAAATACCACCATAAATTTGTCTAAGAATGGTTTAAACACCTTGTTCATCAAATCCATGAATACTGCAGGGGCATTAGTCAAACCAAAAGACATCACCAGAAACTCATAATGTCCATACCGAGTTCTAAATGCTGTTATAGGTACATCCTCCTTCCGTACCTTTAATTGATGATACCCACTCCTCAAATCTATTTTTGAGAAGTATCTAGCACCCTTCAATTGAAAAAAAAGTCATCTATTCTTGGCAACAGATATTTATTTTTAATAGTGACTTTGTTTAATTCCCTATAATAAATGCGAAGACGCATTGATCCATCGTTCTTCTTCACGAATAACACCGGTGCTCCCCGCGGTGACACACTTGGCTGAATGTACTTTTTGTCTAACAGTTCCTGCAGTTGTATCATTAGTCCCTTCATCTCTACCGGAGCCATCCTGTACGGGGCCTTTGATATCGGGGTTGTTCCTGGCGCTAAGTCGATCACGAACTCAATCTCTCTGTCAGGCGAAAGTCCTGACAAATCCTCCATAAACACATCTACAAATTCCTTAACCACTGGTATCTCTTCCAGTTTCACCCCCTTCCTCTGAGTATCGACTTTGTAAGCTAAATAACCCACACAACCTTGACTCAACAATTTCTTGGCTTACATAATCGTCAGACATCTCGCATGTCTAGGCGATTTGCTACCATAGAAAATTACCTTTGACAGAGTCATAAGGTTTACACATTTCTTTTGGTAATCAATTATCGCTCCATGATTGAAAAGCCAATCCATTCCCAAAATAACATCAAACTCTCCAAGTTTTATCGGAATTAAATCTACCATTATGATATTCCCCTTAATATTCACCCTACAATTCTTGTATACGAACCTAATAGGAATTACTTCCTTCTTTGCAATTTCTATATTCAAAGGGAAATTCAATTCTTTACTAGGCAATCCTAACCTCTTAAAAAATTCATCATATATAAATGAGCAAGTAGCACTCGAATCAAATAATACATAATCATCTGTATCATTGATTGGGATAATACCTGACACAACATCCTTTGATTGCACAGCATCTTGCACAGTCATGTTGAAGGTTCTAGCTGTGGGTTTGTTTAATATCGTTTGTCTAACAATGGCCCATGTACAGCCACTGCTACCTCCCTTGCTTGCTGTTGTCTCCCAAGCTTTCTTCTTCGGGCACTCACGAGTAAAATGATCCTTTGATCCGCACGTAAAGCAAACGTTCTTCTTGGGCTGACTGTAATTTGGGGTGATGTGACCTTCCTGGCCACAAATAAAGCATACTCATTTTCCCATTAAGCATATACCCTTGTGAAACTTTCCGCATGTAGCACATGCTTCGAACTTCCTATTCTATTGGTTACCTTGCTGACTTCCAGCACCCACATTTCCACTCCATTTTCTATTCAGATTATTGTTACCATTTCCACTACCACCACTACCATTCTTAACCTCGCCTTCATTCTTCTTCTTTCTTTATTCTTGATTAAACTTCGTTACAGCCTCGCCTCCACCTTCAGCGAGAATTTCCTTCTCCATTATTGCTGCAAATGTCTTCAGCTGGAATAGGGAGACCATACTGTACAACAAGGGTTTCAGTCCCTGCTCAAACATTCTAGCCTTGCGCTCATCTGTGTTGACTTGATATGCCGCAAACCTCGCCAACTCATTAAATTTTGTGTCATATTCTGATACCGTCATTGTTCCCTGCTTTAGTTCTAGAAATTGCACCTCCATCTGATTCTTCGAACTCTCTGAGAAATAAGTCTAGAAGAATATCTCCTTAAACCTATCCCAAGTCATCACCTCTTGTCCTTCTCGAGTTTTATTGGCTTACCATAAATAACCAGCCTCTACTTTCAACATGAATATTGCAAAAGCAGTCTTCTGATTCTCACTAACCCTAGCTACCTTGAACACATTCTCCATCTTCATCTCCATGATCCACATCTGTGGCTCAACTGGATTCATAGACCCACAGAATTTTGGTGGTCCAACCACCTTAAAGTCCTTAAACGTCACAACTTAATTCTACGGTTGATTCTGCAGTGCACCCGTCAGTAACGTCACTAGCTGCTGAATTGGGTTAGCCTCAGCAATGTCGTTATTGGTAGATACCTATCGCGATTGACGTCTTGGAGTCATTTTCTATTAAAATATACTCATTAGATTATTACTCAATTCGTTTAAGTATTTTCTACTTAACTTGCACTCCACAAAAGAACTCATCACATAACACAACACTTTGAATAAAACAAAATAATAACTTTTATTCATTCATAATCTTTTTGAAAACATAAGATCAATAACATCACTACTATTTACATTACCTTCCTAAACTACTACAGTTTTAGGATAACATCAACATCATATCCCATTGATTACATATCACTAGGGATTTATATATTATTTAACATTTTATTAATCGCATATCAGGTACATTCGTTACTATGTCCTACTAAGATACTGCGTAGCCTTATGACGCTCTTCCTCCATAATCCGGAATATTATTCTGCGATCTAATATGAATGGCGACAGTAACCCTATCTTGAGCTCGATTGATCACGGTGTTGAATACATTATTCATCTTTTCCATCTTGATCTTCTTTGCGCGTGCCTCTCTCTCTGCTATCCCGGCTCGTTGATAAGCTTCCTTGTACTCTTCTTCGGCTCTTGCCCTCTTAGTAGATTCTTTTTTCAGCTTGTGCTTCAGCTCTGCAATCTCCTCTGTCATTTGTTCATTCTGTCCTTCAGTGTGAATTAGCTTCTCTTCGACATTGTTCAGACGTTCCTCTCGATCTAGGATCTCGTCATTCTTCTGTGCCATAGAGGTCTGTTGTTTAGCTACTATCTTTTCCAACTCCTATACGGTATCCTAAAGTTCCACATTACGGTCGTATAATTCATTGTACATACGAGCAGTGATCGAGTTCAGTTGAATCTCTTCCTCCTCGTCCTCGTCATCCTCATTCGACTATGGTAGCTCAACGGGATCTTCCTCGTCCAACTCTATCTCATCATCCTCATCAGGTAAACCCTCCTGCTCAACCACTGTGACCAACGGAGATGACTCCCGTGAAAATATGATTTTTGGGAGAATTAAATTTTTATTTGATTATATGAGTTAAATAAATTTAATTGATTATTTATAGGAGCAAGCTAATTTAAGGTCGTTATATGACCTAGATATGTCAGAACGTCGTAGTATTTTGGCTATGTGATAGAATTAAAGTGTTTGAATTTTCAAGATGAAAATAAAAGCTTTTCGAGAATTTTTTCGAAAAATACTATTCACGTATTTTTGCTCGGGAATTATTTTTGAACTTTCGAAAAATACGTAACGATACAATATCGAGGTGAGATGGAATATCCAATAATATTTCAGTTATGGCAAACGCAGTTTTTTCGCCCGCGGACTTAAAACCTAACGGTTAGGGAAAGTGATTTCTGAGAAGGAAATGAAATGCGTATAATGAATTAAAGTAATTATCGTATAATACGAAGGTATTGTACATTGTAATGAATACGAGTAGGTTATGAAGTATTATACGAGTATGTATGAAAGATGGTATATCGTATAGTATGAATTAGTATACGAGTTGGAATACGAGATTAATACGTAAATAATACGTTATAAGGCTTTAAGCAAATAGATTGGATTTGTAGGATGTGTTAAGAATTATATAAGCCAAGTATAGGAATGGTTAAGCCTAATGGTAGAAATGGTTAAGGTCCAAAGTGATTTAGGGAATAAGCCCATGTGTTTGTTAAATGAAAGCCTAAAGTATGAGATAAGTTAATTAAGCTAAAAGCCCAAGTAAGAATCCAATAGATTAGGGTGACCCATGGAGCAACCCTTGATTATATAGTTAATCTTGGTGACCAAGGATTTGGTGTGATGACCAAGTAATATGTGTGATGAGCAATTAAAGTACTTGGTGGCTAAGCAAAGGATAAGTTAATTAATGACCAAGTAAAGTGCTTATGCTTGGAAGCTAAGTAAAGTGATTATGCTTGGTGGCTAAGTAAATGTGATGATCAAGCAAGAGATAAGCTAGGTGATTAGCAATTAAGATTAATGGCTAAGTAAAGGTGGTGATGAATTAAGTTTAATGGCCAAGCAAAGAGTGTGGTGGCCAAGTTAACTTAAGAACTAAGTAAGGAATAGTAAAGAGGTGATTAAGGAGGTGGGTGGATTATTGACCCTTATGCCCTCCATTTGAGTTTCCTATAAATAGAACCATGGCTAGCTTATTTGATAGTTTACAAAGATTAGCCAACATATATTGGGAGAGAGAAAGAGCTAGAAACAAGTGATCAACCTACTTTGAAGAAAAGCATAAGAAGTTTATCAAGAACGCGAAGAACAAAAAAGGTAATAGCTCGTAATCATTAATCTTCATCTTTTTCGATTTCTTTCTCATAGAGAATCGTAGATTGGTGGAGCATGATTAGTGAGGAGAAATAAGGATGACTATTAATAATGAAAACATTGATAAGTCATGATCGAATGGAAATCGTAAATGTTTACGTAAGTTCAAACTGTAGAAATCATTTAATATTAATATGGTTGTTGATGGACAAATTGAAAACCATCATAGATAAGGTATGTGCATCTTGATTGGTTAGGATGTAGATAATGAATCAATGGAGTGTTCCATTTGATTTAGCTTATAGCACACGAGTAACGAAGTTATGACGAATTTTGCGAAAGTAGACGTTAAACGTCGAAAGCGTAGAAATTCCGGATTAAGGGTCAAAAGTTGCCGTGTGACTTGAAAATGTTGGTTTCCAATGTTAACACATGAGATAAGGTAATTAAGAGTCGTGGGCGCAATAATCGTCGAATTCCTACTTATAACGAAGAAAACGAGTATTGTACGGTCGAAAACGATAAACGAACGCTCAAAATGAACCAAAAGATGAATTCTGAATTAACTGATTCAAAAATGTGAAATTCTTATATGAACACGTAAAGGATGTAATTTGTGACTTGTAGGATTTCGAATGGGTTAATTTGGGTGTATAACGAACAAATTAGGAAGCCGGGAGTTCCGTTAGGAAACCAAACTGTCTTGGCCAACTGGTGCACAGGTTCAGCGCTGCAGCGCCAGCGCAGTGTTTTTCTTCCACGCCGCAGCGCCATGTATGGCTTAGAGAAAATAAAAACGTTTGGAGACTCGCTCCGCAGCACAAGAGTTTGTATATAGACTAGCACCGCAGCGCCGAGTCTGGGCAAAACCTCTGGAGAGTGACACCGTAGCGCCACTAGAATACATAGGGTGTCGCGCCGCAGTGCCGACAGTAGAAAAATGTTGACCAAGTTAGGTTTTGGTCCATTTTGAATGTTGACCTAAAGTAAGACATTAAAGGTACTTAATGTACATGATAAGACTTACTTTAAATCACTTATAAGGTGTTAATGTAAGAAGATCTAGTAAGGTTTAATAGAAATTAAACGAAGAACGCAAGAGGGCAATAAGTAAACTGTGAATGATGTTCACCTTTGGTACTTCACCAATGATGATCGGGATTGGCGAAATAGAACGTTAAGGAGCTGTAACGAAGCATAGAAAGTCGATTTGACTTTATTAATGAAATAAGTATGATTAAGTATACAAGATTAAAGATAGTTAATTAATGATGAATTAATTAACTTAAAGTAGCATCTTTGGTGATGATAATAACGTTGAGAGTTATAACTAAAAGTTGTTGAATATTACGTGAACGTGAACGATATGCAATAAGTATAACCAATGACGATCGAATTTCAATTAATAATGTAAGAACGTTAGTAAGCTGTGAGGAAGGATGATTAATTCGAAACGAGTGGTATTAATAAAGTAAATCCACTTACAACCTAGAAGGGAAAGAAGTTGGTAAGAAAGTTGTAAACGACAAGCTGGAACCAATAGTAAATAATCTAATAGATGATTAGATTGAGAAGAAGGGTAAGATTCATTAGGGACCATGTATGTTCGTTCATGACCTAATGTGGTATGTTATGTGGTTATATGTTGTAGAGACTGTAAAGACTCAAAGGGAAGGTAATTATACTGTAGTAGATGCTTGAAGGTAAGTCTTTCTTATCGCTTGTCTAACCTCCGTGTTAGTCAAGTTTTATGTGATTCATGTTATGAAATGCATGAATGATTTTAAAGAAAGGGTTAATGCCAGTTTTAACTGGGCTAGACTAACTTTAAAAGATTGATGGATTGATTTACAAGTCTTTCAATATAGAACTGTTAACGTTATCTGTAAGACCCCAACTTATTAATGAATAAAATCAAATTTTCTCTAAATATTATTGTGAATAATAAGGGGTTAATTTGATATAATACTTTGGTTATGGGTGAAATGTGCAAATTTTGCAAAATAAGCAAGTGGTTATAAAATATTTATTTTTGGTCGGTGAATATTCGGTTGGTCGTGGAATATTCTTGCTGTCGGGGAATATTCGTACGACGACGCAGCCTTGTGTGGGCCCCATAACGGAAAGCGATTGGATGAAGAAAACGATAAGTATAAGTTGTTTATAAATAACGGCGTAGTTGTTACCGTTAATACTGTTGGAATACCAGGTGGTTAAAATACAGTAGCACACGATATTGCACCAATTATTGATTCTTACGTAAGAAGGCACTACTCAATAATTGTTACAGTAGTTATTATTCAATATTTTATTTTATTGATTCAATAATTGCTGCGTTGATATTTTATATTATTGTTGTTCCAATAATTGTTGCTGCACAGTATTTTCATTTATCAGATCAATAATTCATATTATTTGAATAATATTATTAGATAACATTATTGGCAATGTCTAGAAAGTTCTGTCTAAGGAGAGGTTTGGTCATCTAATTGCGCGCCAGTAAGGAGAAATCCTTATTGGAAAGCCCCCTCTTTCCTGGGAACGGCCTGGTTGTCATAAATGTGATTCTGTAATATTATTTGTGAATAATTAATTATTGATTCATATGATAAGGAAATATTTATTTTATGTGGATATAAATGAGGGATATATTTTTGTGGTTAAAAATGAAGGAGTTAATGTTGAGGTTTTTGTCAGTATTTTTGTCGGAATGGAGGTATTAAAAATCAGGGTTTTTGAGATAGTTTGCGGGGGTTATAATTTTTAATCCGACCGTTGGATCGTGGTAATTTTTGGATATGTTATACATATATAAGTTGAGTATATGTCCACAAATTTTGAACCGTTAAAAATGAACGTATGATTTATTACGAATTTTACAAGATGACTGGTTCAGAAATTGTTGAATTTTCGGAGTTTATCATTTTGGTGGAAAATTCTAGAATTGGTGGGCCCCACTTGTGGTTGGTGAAGAAATGTGCTGAATTATATTTCAAATGTGGTGGGTGGGAATAGTAGCAGGTAAAGCCATCAGGTTGCAGGTCAAACCTACCAAAATTTTCCTATAAATAGAGGGCTAAGTTAGAATTGAAAATCACACCAGAAACAAGTTTTCTCTCTTTCTCTCTCTAGATTATTGAGTGTATTTTGTGAGTATTTAGATACTTTGAGAGTTTCTATTCATCAGAGCAAGTTTCTTTCAGCCTTATACCGGTATTCCGACCAGAAGTACTGATATTTTGAGGTAAGGGATATTATTTTCTTCTTAATGATATTATTTTCTTCAATATCATTATGCTGAAATATTGATATGAGTTTTTATCAAATTTGGAACTTTTTGTGTCGGGGGTTACTATTCACGTATACGGCACTATTCACGTATACGACACTATTCACGAATACGGCACTATTCACCGAAAAATAAAATTTTCCCTTTTTGTCCAAGATGTCTATTATGGTTACTATCTTTGATTGTATCCATGTTTTGATCTTTATTTTTGAATTCTGCTTCACAATTGATTATTATGAAGTATTATTGATCTTGGATAAACTGTTATACGAATCCCTACTATTTGTCCTTCTGTCTCATTGGATTCGTTCTCTTTAAGATATTTTTCATCATCCTCAGTCCTAAATGATGATATTACTGAATATCTTTGGCCTGTAGTGCAAAGATGTATAATTACTTGATGAATATCTTTGGCCTGTAGTGCAAAGATGAACAGGTGTTGAGATGAACATGACCGACTGATGATACAAATGAATATCTTTGGCCTGTAGTGCAAAGATGAATATTTGGTTAAAGATGATTATTAATTGATGTTACAGGGATAAAATATTGATGATGGACTTTTAAATCTTAGAAGATAGTAGAATTCTTTCTCTACTTGACTCTTCTAATGGTTTGCTGTTTCCGCTGCAGTTGTTGATCTAAAACTTGTTGTCGATTATATTTTATCAGATTTTTCCCTGTTGAAGACTAACGATAATTTGTTGTATATTATCTTAGTCATAATATTCTTTACTGGGCTAGTTGAGCTCACCCTTTTCCTTTTTGTTCCATTTTTCTTCTCAGGAGGTGAGAACATAGCAGGATCTAGTCGGGGTATGGAGTGATGGTTCTAGAAAGATGTATTAGCAGTCCTCACTATTTCTGTAAAATAGTGTTTGAATAATTGTAATGAGGATTTATTTGAGTGTGGATATTGTCTAGAAGACAATATTTGTATTTAAACTCACAGTATGTGTTGTCGTATTTTGCACGACAATTGTATTATTGAAGTTGTAGTTTGCTTTCTGTACCATGTATTTGGCGACTCAGAATGGGTGTTGTATACCTATTCTGGGGGCGTCACAGTTGGTATCAGAGCTTAGGGATATGATCCCTGGCTGAGATGTGAGACAAGAACTAGGAGGGGAGAGACGGGGAATTCCTTCGCTAGTATGACCTGACTAAGTTTATTTGGTGTTTATTTGGTCGGTCAGAGTATAGGGATAATATATGACATGACTATTAACCCTTGTTTTATGGCAGTATTTAAGAATGGCAGCTGAGAACGTTAATAATGGAGTAAATCAGACCGTGGAGACACCTTTGATCACTACCCAGGGGAACGTGCAACAGGAAGGCAATATTCCTCCTGTAAACAACGTTACCGAGCAAACGATGAATGATGGAATGTTTAGGAGCTTTTTGCAGTTCATGCAAAATCAGACGAGGGAGACTCGTGTGCAGAATACGGGTGGAAATGATAACAACGCGCGGTTTGTCACAGCTAAGCAGTTCAAAGAATTGGGACCACCAGAATTTAAGGGAAAGCCGGATCCGATCATGGCGGAAACGTGGGTCAAGCAAATTACCAAGATATTTGATGTCTTGGGATGCACGGAGGAACAGAAGGTTCCATTCGCCACATTTATGTTCCGCGGTGAGGCAGACTACTGGTGGGAGTCTGTGAAGCGTACCCAGCCTGACGCACTCAACATGTCCTGGGAAACATTTCAAAAACTGTTCAATGACAAGTACTTTCCTGAAAGTATTCGTCATATGAAGGAGGTTGAGTTTATTAGACTGGAACAAAACAACATGACGGTGTCCCAGTACGAGGCGAAGTTTGCAGAGTTATCCAGGTTTGCACCTCATTTGGTCGAAAATGAGGAACGAATGACAAGGATGTTTCTGAGAGGTCTAAAACCCGAGATTCGGCAATATCTTATCTCTCATAAATTTTCTTTATATTCAGATGTTGTAAACAGGGCTCAATTATTAGAGCGAGATAATGAGTATGTGCAACCGAGGGACCACAACCAGGGTCATACCGGTGGCGGCAGTCATCGAAGCAATGAAAACCAGCAGGGAGGAAAACATTTGGACAAAAGCGGTAACCACTCTGGTGGTAATCGTGGTCGTGATAATAGAAGGAGCGAGTCGGGAGGAGATTTCAAGAAGAGAAGGTACAACAATGATAACGTGAAGACGTCAGCACAAACATCAACTGTTTCTAGGGGAGGAGAACGACCACCGGTCGTATGTTACAAATGTGGGAAAGAGGGACATATCAGCCCAAACTGCCCACAACAATCCAAGGTATGTTATAACTGTGGAAAGGAAGGTCATATAGCTCGAGAGTGTTCTGTAGCAAAACCAAGTTCAGCGGGGATGGTGACTCCAAAAGTTATCCCGGATAAGTCGAAATCAGCGGTTCCTGGAAGGGCGTTTGTCGTTACTGGCCAAAACGCGAGAAACCCGAACGAGGTGATCACGGGTAAGCTAATCTTGAATTCTTGCGAAGTTTATACTTTACTAGATACCGGTTCTACCCATTCTTTTATCTCTCCTGCTTGTGCTCAACGTTTAAACTTGACTCCGGAGAAATTGGACTTTAACTTATCTGTTGAAACTCCGTTGGGTGAAACCTTCGTTACATCTACAGTTTATAAATCTTGCATGATCCAAGTTGGCACTATCACATTACCTGTTGATCTTATCTCTTTAAAGATACTTGCTTTTGATGTGATTTTAGGAATTGATTGGTTAACCACTCATCATGCTAAAATTGATTGTTTTCGTAAGGTTGTTAGTTTTCATATTCCTAACCAACCTGTCATACGAATTCAAACTACTAAACCACTAAAATCAGTCACTGTCATATCAAGCCACAAAGCTATTCGTTTATTGAAAAACGGATGTCAAGCTTTCTTAGCCCATGTTATGGATTTGAACAAAGACAAGTCAGATTTGAATAATATTTCTATTGTTAGAGAATTTTCCGATGTATTTCCTGAAGAACTTCCCGGTCTACCCCCGGAACGAGAAATTGAATTCTTTATTGACCTTGAACCCGGTACAAAGCCCATTTCTAAAACCCCATATCGAATGGCTCCTATTGAACTTCAGGAGTTAAAAGTCCAACTACAGGAGTTGTTGGACATCGGTTTTATTCGTCCTAGTACGTCTCCTTGGGGTGCTCCTGTTTTATTCGTAAAGAAGAAAGACGGGAGTATGCGACTTTGTATTGACTATCGAGAATTGAACCATGTCACCATCAAGAATAGGTATCCGCTACCTCGCATTGATGACCTGTTTGACCAGTTGCAAGGAGCACAATTCTTTTCAAAGATCGATCTTCGTTCTGGATATCATCAGCTGAAGATTAAAACTGAGGATATTCCAAAGACTGCCTTCAGAACTCGGTACGGGCATTATGAATTCTTAGTAATGTCTTTTGGATTGACTAATGCTCCTGCTGCCTTCATGGATATGATGAACCGTGTATTCAAAGAATATTTGGATCAGTTCGTTGTTGTCTTTATTGATGACATCCTCATCTATTCCAAAAGCCGTGAAGATCATGAGCGCCATTTGAAGCTGGTACTGCAAAGGCTTCGTGAAAACAAGCTATATGCCAAACTGAAGAAATGCGAGTTCTGGCTTGAGGAAGTAGCATTCCTTGGGCACGTGGTGTCAAAACATGGAGTATCTGTCGACCCGGCGAAGATTGAAGCCATACAAAGTTGGGAGCAACCGAAGTCGGTAACCGAAGTACGTAGCTTTCTGGGCTTAGCTGGTTATTATCGGAGATTTGTGGAAGGATTTTCTCGAATCGCTACTCCGTTAACTCAGCTGACTCGGAAAGATACAAAATTCGTATGGAGTGAGGAATGCGAGAAGAGTTTCCAAGAACTCAAGAGGAGACTCATTTCGGCACCTGTTCTGACAATACCATCTGGTTCGGATGGATTTGTTATCTACAGCGATGCTTCAGGCAAAGGGTTAGGATGTGTTCTCATGCAACATGGGAAAGTCATAGCCTATGCCTCACGACAACTCAAAGAATATGAGAGGAATTATCCTACTCATGATTTGGAGTTGGCAGCAGTCGTTTTTGCGTTGAAGATCTGGAGACACTACCTTTATGGGGAGAAAGTGGAGATCTATACAGATCATAAAAGCCTCAAATATTTCTTCACCCAAAAGGAACTCAACATGCGGCAGCGACGTTGGCTCGAGCTGTTGAAAGATTACGATCATACCATCCAATATCATCCTGGAAAAGCAAACGTAGTAGCTGACGCATTGAGTAGAAGATCATATGCGGGTACGAGTGCAATGTTTTTAACACAAAGGCCCATTTTGTATGACTTGCAAAGGATGGAGATAGAGATGAAGGCTCCAAGTACCCACATGATGATATCAAATATACGAGTAGAACCGACTTTAATCGATAAAGTTAAAGCTGCTCAAGCTACGGACATGGAGCTGATGCGTATGAAGAAGAAAGTGCAAGAAGGTGCTATTCCAGAAGCAAGAATCGATGAAGAAGGAATACTTCGAGTCAACTCCAGACTTTGTGTTCCTAACGATTTTGACTTGAAGCATAGAATAATGATGGAGGCACACAACACACCGTTTGCAATCCATCCTGGGAGTACCAAAATGTATCACGATCTTCGACATACATTTTGGTGGAGCAATATGAAAAGAGAGATCGCGGAGTTTATCTCGAGGTGTTTAACTTGTCAACGTGTAAAAGCGGAGCATCAAGTACCAAAGGGTCCATTGCAACCACTTGAGATTCCGAAATGGAAGTGGGAACACATTACTATGGATTTTGTTACGGGTCTTCCCAAGGTTTCTCAAGGCATAGATGCGATTTGGGTTATTGTTGATAGATTAACCAAGTCCGCTCATTTCTTGCCGATACGTGAGACTTATTCCCTTGAACGTCTTGCTAGTATGTACGTGAACGAGATTGTGAGATTGCATGGCATGCCAGTATCCATAGTTTCGGATCGTGACCCAAGATTCACTTCACGATTTTGGGTTAGCTTGCAGAAAGCTATGGGCACGGATTTACGATTCAGTTCAGCATACCATCCTCAAACGGACGGACAATCAGAGAGGACTATTCAAACTCTTGAAGATCTATTAAGACTTTGTGTCTTAGATCTCAAAGGGAGTTGGGATAAGTACCTACCATTGGTGGAATTCTCCTACAACAACAGTTATCAGGCGAGCATAGGTATGGCTCCATTTGAGGCGTTGTATGGAAGAAAATGTCGTTCTCCAGTATGCTGGGACGAGGTGGGTGAAGCAACATTGTTGGGACCAGAATTGGTACGCATTACTACAGAGAAGATCCAAACGATTCGACAACGTATACAAACGGCACAGGATCGACAAAAGAGTTATGCGGATCTTCATCGGAAGGACGTGGAATTTAATATTGGGGATCATGTATTGTTACGTGTTGCACCATGGAAGGGAGTTACAAGATTTGGGAAGAGAGGAAAGCTCAATCCAAGATTTGTTGGTCCATTTGAGATTCTTGAGCGAATAGGAAATGTGGCATATAGACTCGCATTACCTCCAAGCATGTCTCGTGTTCATAATGTTTTTCACATATCTATGCTTCGTAAATATGTTAAAGACCCGAACCACATTATTGAGTTAGAACCAGACGAGATAGCTGAAGATTTAACGTACGAGGAGGTACCTGTTAAGATCTTGGATAGGAAAGAGCATGTCCTACGCACGAAGGTTATACCACAAGTTAAGGTTTTGTGGAGAAACCATGCTATTGAAGAAATGACCTGGGAGTTGGAATCAGAAATGAAAGCGAGGTATCCTCACCTTTTTGAAACATCAGGTACGTACGTCAATTTCGAGGACGAAATTTCATAAGGAGGGGAGGTTGTAAGACCCCAACTTATTAATGAATAAAATCAAATTTTCTCTAAATATTATTGTGAATAATAAGGGGTTAATTTGATATAATACTTTGGTTATGGGTGAAATGTGCAAATTTTGCAAAATAAGCAAGTGGTTATAAAATATTTATTTTTGGTCGGTGAATATTCGGTTGGTCGTGGAATATTCTTGCTGTCGGGGAATATTCGTACGACGACGCAGCCTTGTGTGGGCCCCATAACGGAAAGCGATTGGATGAAGAAAACGACAAGTATAAGTTGTTTATAAATAACGGCGTAGTTGTTACCGTTAATACTGTTGGAATACCAGGTGGTTAAAATACAGTAGCACACGGTATTGCACCAATTATTGATTCTTACGTAAGAAGGCACTACTCAATAATTGTTACAGTAGTTATTATTCAATATTTTATTTTATTGATTCAATAATTGCTGCGTTGATATTTTATATTATTGTTGTTTCAATAATTGTTGCTGCACAGTATTTTCATTTATCAGATCAATAATTCATATTATTTGAATAATATTATTAGATAACATTATTGGCAATGTCTAGAAAGTTCTGTCTAAGGAGAGGTTTGGTCATCTAATTGCGCGCCAGTAAGGAGAAATCCTTATTGGAAAGCCCCCTCTTTCCTGGGAACGGCCTGGTTGTCATAAATGTGATTCTGTAATATTATTTGTGAATAATTAATTATTGATTCATATGATAAGGAAATATTTATTTTATGTGGATATAAATGAGGGATATATTTTTGTGGTTAAAAATGAAGGAGTTAATGTTGAGGTTTTTGTCAGTATTTTTGTCGGAATGGAGGTATTAAAAATCAGGGTTTTTGAGATAGTTTGCGGGGGTTATAATTTTTAATCCGACCGTTGGATCGTGGTAATTTTTGGATATGTTATACATATATAAGTTGAGTATATGTCCACAAATTTTGAACCGTTAAAAATGAACGTATGATTTATTACGAATTTTACAAGATGACTGGTTCAGAAATTGTTGAATTTTCGGAGTTTATCATTTTGGTGGAAAATTCTAGAATTGGTGGGCCCCACTTGTGGTTGGTGAAGAAATGTGCTGAATTATATTTCAAATGTGGTGGGTGGGAATAGTAGCAGGTAAAGCCATCAGGTTGCAGGTCAAACCTACCAAAATTTTCCTATAAATAGAGGGCTAAGTTAGAATTGAAAATCACACCAGAAACAAGTTTTCTCTCTTTCTCTCTCTAGATTATTGAGTGTATTTTGTGAGTATTTAGATACTTTGAGAGTTTTTATTCATCAGAGCAAGTTTCTTTCAGCCTTATACCGGTATTCCGACCAGAAGTACTGATATTTTGAGGTAAGGGATATTATTTTCTTCTTAATGATATTATTTTCTTCAATATCATTATGCTGAAATATTGATATGAGTTTTTATCAAATTTGGAACTTTTTGTGTCGGGGTTACTATTCACGTATACGGCACTATTCACGTATACGACACTATTCACGAATACGGCACTATTCACCGAAAAATAAAATTTTCCCTTTTTGTCCAAGATGTCTATTATGGTTACTATCTTTGATTGTATCCATGTTTTGATCTTTATTTTTGAATTCTGCTTCACAATTGATTATTATGAAGTATTATTGATCTTGGATAAACTGTTATACGAATCCCTACTATTTGTCCTTCTGTCTCATTGGATTCGTTCTCTTTAAGATATTTTTCATCATCCTCAGTCCTAAATGATGATATTACTGAATATCTTTGGCCTGTAGTGCAAAGATGTATAATTACTTGATGAATATCTTTGGCCTGTAGTGCAAAGATAAACAGGTGTTGAGATGAACATGACCGACTGATGATACAAATGAATATCTTTGGCCTGTAGTGCAAAGATGAATATTTGGTTAAAGATGATTATTAATTGATGTTACAGGGATAAAATATTGATGATGGACTTTTAAATCTTAGAAGATAGTAGAATTCTTTCTCTACTTGACTCTTCTAATGGTTTGCTGTTTCCGCTGCAGTTGTTGATCTAAAACTTGTTGTCGATTATATTTTATCAGATTTTTCCCTGTTGAAGACTAACGATAATTTGTTGTATATTATCTTAGTCATAATATTCTTTACTGGGCTAGTTGAGCTCACCCTTTTCCTTTTTGTTCTATTTTTCTTCTCAAGAGGTGAGAACATAGCAGGATCTAGTCGGGGTATGGAGTGATGGTTCTAGAAAGTTGTATTAGCAGTCCTCACTATTTCTGTAAAATAGTGTTTGAATAATTGTAATGAGGATTTATTTGGGTGTGGATATTGTCTAGAAGACAATATTTGTATTTAAACTCACAGTATGTGTTGTCGTATTTTGCACGACAATTGTATTATTGAAGTTGTAGTTTGCTTTCTGTACCATGTATTTGGCGACTCAGAATGGGTGTTGTATACCTATTCTGGGGGCGTCACATTATCCCATGCCAATTATTTGGTACAGATCTAAAGATAAGTTTGTCTATGAACAAACAAAAAGTATTTTCATCGATTATTCGATGGGCACGCGAGGTTGCCAAAACTTAAACGTAAATACGTTTAACGGAAGAGTGTTGATCAACATAGGGTACTATAGGCTGATCACCTAGATGTACTCGTAAGTAAAGCCGGATGGATGGCCTTAGTGCCGAAAGTCCTTTTCAAGTATGAAAACGAAAAGAGTATGTTCCTGGTCTTTTGACCGGTTCAGAATTCCTAAGCTATTATATATATACTTTGGAATTGTTGTTATGACATGAGAAGTTCTAGTCACATTTCATTGTGCTTCGTAGTTAATTGTTCAGTTATGGAAATAAAGCATGTAATTGTTAATGTGATATTCATATGATTTGTTGTTAAGACTTGCTGAGCTAGTTATGCTCACACTTGCTTGAACCATATGTTTGCTGCTAAAGCAGAACGAACTGAGAGTTCTAAGAGAGATAAAGGCAAGGCTAAGATGGACAATTAATCGTCCTGTAATAGATTAGTGTATTTGTATGTAATATACTTATAAAGAACAAAGAATGTATTTGGTTTATGAACCTTGGAAAGGATTTATTACAAATGTAATACAAAGATAGAAATTACACTCATTTTGTTGTTATTTCAATGGAATGATTGTATGGATTGTAGTATCGTGGAGCACTATCTGTCGGGTTGGAAGATACCCAGATTTGGGGGCGTCACAGGTTGTTTTCAGAGCATTAGGTTATAAAACTTAAGGGGGGAAGAACCTTAGGCTAATAACCTCGTTAGGAAAGGAAAAGTCTGAAGGAAGTAAACTCAAGCTTTACTTAAGTTAAATGAGTTAATAAGGTATTGAGAAAGCTCAGTACCGAAAGATTTAAAAGATGGAAGTTAACCCTAAATAAACTAAATGTGATTTGTGCTTATACTAATGTGTATTATGTACTAATCAACATGTTATGTGTTATTGAAGGATGTCGATCGATAGCTTGATGTATAGCAACATACACGCGGTGAGCGAAGAGTCTGTGAATAGAGTAAAGACTGTACCTATGCCAGTGGCGGAGGTACCATTAGTGATTCTAGAGGAGTCGGAGTCAGAGGAGTACTTTTCTAAGGAGGACTACTCCGAGGGAGATATGGATTTGACATCATACCTTGATATGATGGTCTATGAGGAGGAGGAAATGGAGGTAGCCTCGGTTAATACGGGGGTACCTACACTAGAGTCAACATCTCTAGATGCAATGAGAGCATTGTATCTGGCAGTGCATGACAGAAATGTACAACTGAGAATAGTTGTGCAAAACCAGAATGAAGAGATTGATTATGTCCATGAAGCAAAGATGTCTGCAGAAGCAAATTTTGAGTCAGAGCACGATAAACATGTGCTTATGACAGAGCAGGCTAGGGACTATAAGGAAGAGGTCGATGAGCTTCGTAAGAAACTAGTTGAAAAAGACCAGAAGATAGCACATATGTCTTAAATCCACGAGAGTGCTCACAGGGATTTCAAAAGTTGCGTGTTATTCCATTGAGTCGGGATAGACACGACATACTATTAGTCGGGATACTATAATAATGATTGTGAATAAGGAGCTCATAGATGCTGTTATGCATTATTAGAAGTCTAGAGTTATAGATATGTGTGTAGTGACGTAAAACCCTTTTTAGCATAAAAAGGGTAGTCTTTTTGTAAATCTCAACTTTTGTGAAGTTCAATTGTGGGATAGAAATGTAATAGCTTTTGGCTATAGAAGCAAATTGTAAATAGTTTCAAACTATGGAGAAGCATCCTAATATAATGAAGTTTTTGTTTAATGTGCTTTGATGCGGCATGAGTTATTATTGTTGAATGATAACCAAGGGGGTAACAACAACCCTATGCAAGAGTTCGTTAATTTATTAACGGCTGCATTTAACAAAACCGGGGGTAGAGCACCCACGGGACCTAGGGTAGCCAGAACGACTACCCTTAAAGAATTTAAAAGCGTAGGTCCACCAGAGTTCAAAGAAATGATAGACCCATTAGAAGCCCAGACATGGGTAAAAGAAATAGAGAAGGCGTTTGTTATTACGAACGTAGCTGAGGCGCAAAAAACTTCCTTTGCGACCTATATGAAAAAGGGAGGATGGAGATTAAGTTCTTAGAACTAAGCAAGGGGACATGATAGTTCCCCAATACGCGGCCAAATGTAATGAATTGGTAAGGTTTGCTCCACAATAATTGGACACTGGGAAGAGGAAGGCTCGTAGGTATGAGCAGGGCCTGAAACCCTAGCTCTATAGTAGGATTTTAGTGTTTCAGAGTGCTTCCTATGGGACCATTCTGGAGAAAGCAATTATAACGGAAGGTGGTAGTGAGGCATAGACCCAATACCAAAAAGAGATAAAGAATAAGAGCAAGGGATAAAGAGAAACTAAGGCAGAGAATGCCGGTGGTAGTGGCGATATGCTGAAAAGAAAGAATTTTAACTCCGGAAATATTGGGGTAGGAGAAGGGGATCCTAAGCATAGGATGGAAGCATGTAAGATATGTGGAAAGACTCCTTTAGGAGTCTGTCTGAAGGGAAATTTAGTTGTTATAACTGTGGACAGGAGGGTCATATATCACCCAATTGTCCTAATTCTAAGCAACACCACGATTGTTTTGTATGTGGGTCGTTGGACCACATGGTAAGAAATCGCCTGAAGAAGGGGTCGGAGGAGAGTAAGGGTGTTAGTAGTGGTAAATTAGCCATCACTAGATCACCATAGTCGGGTAGACCTATGGCCGTACTTTTAATATGACTATCCAAGATGCGATTGCATTAGCAGATGTAGTAACATGTATCATTCCAGTCAATACAATGAATGCTTATGTGCAGTTTGATTGGAGTGCTACTTGATCTCTTATAGCATGTGAATTTGCTAAGTGATTAAGTTCATTCCCGAAAGGATTATAAATACCTTTAAATGTTAAGGTAGAGAATGAGGAAATAACTTTCGTTGATGATATTCGTGGAAATTGTTTCATGAATAAAAGAGTAAGTAAGTATCGGTAGATAAAAATCGATAAAGTTAAGAGAATTTGAAGTAATTCTCGGTATGAATGGGTTGATTAACCATAGAACCTTAATAAATGGTCTAAGTAAAAGTATGAATCTTCGATTTTCTAAGAAACCCAAGGTAGTAAGTTATGGTAATAACTTACCGAAATATTCTTGTTGTCTAATCAAGAAGCAATCTAGAAGGATGTTAAGATAAGTTTAGGTTGTGGTACAATCGTAACCTTTGATGGTTGACATATGGGAGCTGGGCTAAACAATTCCTTCAGAGAGCGAAGGTATATACAAAACTGGCAACCGATCTAACTCACTGTGATGACAGTATAGATGAGATGGGAACTTATTTGTTGGTTGTTTGTGGGAAACCACTCAGAGTACCATATGAACTACTAGCAGAGAAGCGATGTGTGTTGAATCCTAGAGAAGTAGTAAGAAGAAGATAAGAATGTAAATCATCAAAGATGATGAACATATTAAGTAAGACATCTCCGTATGTCATGAAGCTGTAAGCCAGTAATGAAAGTAGGTCGCGTAAACTTAGGTTGAAAGAACGCGAACCCTAAGAAGTAAAGTAAGTAAACCAATGTGTAAGTCAAATATACGACTAATTGGTTAGCAGTTAAGAATAAATACTCATTGGCCAGGATCGATGATCTATTTGATCAGTTGAAATGGGCAAAGTATTTTTCCATGATAGATTTGTGTACGGGGTATTGTCGGTTGAAAGTAAGGAAGAAGGAGGTACCTAAGACTACGTTCAGAACTCATTATGGTTATCACGAGTTTCTGGGTATGTCGTTTGGGTTGACTAATGCATTGAAGTTAGACTTTCCGTAGGGGCGCTGAGCAAGTCGGTGGCAAATTCATAGGTACTCTTGTGAGGTGCTATGGTTGAAAGTACCATTAGTGTCACAGTGTTCGAATAATATTTGGACGAGTGTGTCGTAATGATCATTGGTGATATTCTAGTCTTTCTAAGATGTCAGAAAATCATGGTGAACATGTGGAGATAGTGATGGAATCACTACGGAGGGAGGAGTTGGATACGGAATTCACTAAGTGTGAATTTTAGCTTAAAAGATATGAAGATTTGTTATTGATAAGTATCATGGGAATAAGAAGGGAGAAAAATAGTTTTTAGGAACTAAAAAGGGAGGTTAAGTGAGGCGCCTGTATTGTCTTTATCAGGCAATACAGGGAATTTTGTAGTGTATCTCGATGTTTAGCATAGATGACGAGGTTGCGTGCTCATGTAGCATGACAAGGTCATTGTGTATATATCACGCCTGTTAAAGGATTATGAGAAGGTCTATCCTACTTGTGATCTATAATTAGCAGCTGTAGTTTTAGATTTAAAATTTGAAGATAGTATTTATACGGGGAGAAGTAGGAGATATATACGGGCTCTAAGAGTCTTAAATATATCTTCAGACAGAAAGAGTTGAATATAAGGTAGAAAAATGGTTAGAATTGATAAAGGTTTATGACTGTGATATGTTATATCATTCAAGGAAGGTGAATGTAGTAGTCAACGCATTAAGTAGGAAGGGTAAGGGAAAAGCTATCAATGTTAGCGACTTAGAATGAGTTAATAACGGAGATTTCGAGAACGGAGTTAGAAGTTAAATTATGAAATGAAGAGGTAGAAATGGTATTTCCAATGTAGATTTAACCCACGAAAATGGAACGAGTTAAGTAAATACAACTAGGTAATGAGGGATGTAAGCGAATGAAGAAGATGATGAAGGATGAAGAGAAGATTAAGTATAGTCTCATTTTAAAGGAGGAATTTGAGTTTCAAATAAAACCAAGTTAAAAGAAGAGCTAATAAAAGGAAGATAGGGTAATGTGTTAGTAAGTGCTTAACTTCCAACTCAGATTAGTGATTGGAAGGGACAAGTCATGTGAAATAAGATAATACCTTCAGTGAAGGTGAAGGAGAGGAACCACAATGTCGACAAAGCATTGTAGGAACTCAAGATTAAAATGAAGGAAAAAAAATTCTCCATTTAGTTGTGTAATTGTAGCGAGATTCTGAGACAGAATCCTTATAAGGGGGGAAGAATGTAACGCCCGAGAAAATAGGATTTTTGGGAGAATTAAATTTTTATGTGATTATGTGAGTTAAATAAATTTAATGGATTATTTATGGGAGCAAGCTATGTTAAGGTCGTTATATGACCTAGATATGTCAGAACGTCAAAGTATTTTGGCTACGTGATAGAATTAAAGTGTTTGAATTTCCAAGACGAAAATAAAAGTTTTCCGAGAAATTTTTCAAAAAATACTATTCACGTATTTTTGTTCGGGAATTATATTTGAACTTCCGAAAAATACGTAACGATAGAATATCGAGGTGAGATGGAATATCCAATAATATTTCAGTTATGGCAAACACAATTTTTCGCCCGCGGACTTAAAACCTAACGGTTAGGGAAAGTGATTTCCGAGAAGGAAATGAAATGCGTATAATGAATTAAAGTAATGATCGTATAATACGAAGGTATTGTACGATGTAATGAATACGAGTAGATTATGAAGTATTATACGAGTGTGTATGAAAGATGGTATATCGTATAGTATGAATTAGTATACGAGTTGGAATACGAGATTAATACGTAAATAATACGTTATAAGGCTTTAAGCAAATGGATTGTATTTGTAGGATGTGTTAAGAATTATATAAGCCAAGTATAGGAATGGTTAAGCCTAATGGTAGAAATGGTTAAGGTCCAAGGTGATTTAGGGAATAAGCCCATGTGTTTGTTAAATGAAAGCCCAAAGTATGAGATAAGTTAATTAAGCTAAAAGCCCAAGTAAGAATCCAATGGATTAGGGTGACCCATGGAGCAACCCTTGATTATATGGTTAATCTTGGTGACCAAGGATTTGGTGTGTTGACCAAGTAATATGTGTGATGATCAATTAAAGTACTTGGGGGCTAAGCAAAGGATAAGTTAATTAATGACCAAGTAAAGTGCTTATGCTTGGAAGCTAAGTAAAGTGATTATGCTTGGTGGCTAAGTAAATGTGATGAGCAAGCAAGAGATAAGCTAGGTGATTAGCAATTAAGCTTAATGGCTAAGTAAGGGTGGTGATCTAGTAAGTTTAATGGACAAGCAAAGAGTGTGGTGGCCAAGTTAACTTAAGAACTAAGTAAGGAATAGTAAGGAGGTGATTAAGGAGGTGGGTGGATTATTGACCCTTATGCCCTCCATTTGAGTTTCCTATAAATAGAAGCTTGGCTAGCTCATTTGATAGTTTACAAAGATTAGCCAATATATATTGAGAGAGAAAGAGCTAGAAACAAGTGATCAGCCTACTTTGAAGCAAAACATAAGAAGTTTAGCAAGAACGCGAAAAACGAAAAAGGTAATTGTTCGTAATCATTAATCTTCATCTTTTTCAATTTCTTTCTCATAGAGAATCGTAGATTGGTGGAGCATGATTAGTGAGGAAAAATAAGGATGACTATTAATAATGAAAACATTGATAAGTCATGATCGAATGGAAATCGTAAATGTTTACGTAAGTTCAAACCGTAGAAATCATTGAATGTAAATATGGTTGTTGATGGACAAATTGAAAACCATCATAGACAAGGTATGTGCATCTTAATGGGTTAGGACGTAGATAATAAATCAATGGAGTGTTCCATTTGATTTAGCTTATAGCACACGAGTAACGAAGTTATGACGAATTTTGTGAAAGTAGACGTTAAACATCGAAAGCGTAAAAATTCTGGATTAAGGGTCAAAATTTGTCGTGTGACTTGAAAATGTTGGTTTCCAATGTCAACGCGTGAGATAAGGTAATTAATAGTCGTGGGCGCAAGAATCGTCGAATTCTAACTTATAACGAAGAAAACGAGTATTAAACGGTCGAAAATGATAAACGAACGCACAAAATGAACCAAAAGGTGAATTCCGAGTTAACGAATTCAAAAATGTGAAATTCTTATACGAACACATAAAGGATGTAAGTTGTGACTTGTAGGCTTTAGAATGGGTCAATTTGGGTGTGTAACGAACAAATTAGGAAGCTAGGAGTTTCGTTAGGAAACCAAACTATCTTGGCCAACTGGTGCACAGGTTCGGCGCTGCAGCGTCATCCCAGTGTTTTTCTTCCACGCCGCAGCACCATGTATGGCTTAGAGAAAATAAAAACGTCTGGAGACTCGCGCCGCAGCGCGAGAGTTTGTACATGGACTCGCGCCGTAGTGCCGAGTTCGGGCAAAACCTCTAGAGAGTGACGCCGTAGCGCCACTAGAATACATAGGGTTCGCGCCGTAACGCCAGTAGTAGAAAAATGTTGACCAAGTTAGGTTTTGTTCCATTTTGAATGTTGACCTAAAGTAAGACATTGAAGGTACTTAATATACATGATAAGACTTACCTTAAATCACTTATAAGGTGTTAATGTAAGAAGATCTAGTAAGGTTAAATAGAAATTAAACGAAGAACGCAAGGGGGTAATAAGTAAACTGTGAATGATGTTCACCTTTGGTATTTCACCAATGATGATCGGGATTGGCTAAATAGCGTAAGAACGTTAAGGAGCCGCAACGAAGCATAGAAAGTCGATTTGACTTTATCAATGAAATAAGTATGATTAAGTATACATGATGAAAGATAGTTAATTGATGATGAATTAATTTACTTAAAGTAGCATCTTCGATGATGACAATAACGTTGAGAGTTACAACTAAAAGTTGTTAAATATTACATGAACGTTAACGGTATGCAATAAGTATAACCAATGACGATCAAATTTCAATTAATGACGTAAGAATGTTAGTAAGCTGTGAGGAAGGATGATTAATTCGAAACAAGTGGTATTAATAAAGTAAATCCACTTACAACATAGAATAGAAAGAAGTCGGTAAGAAAGTTGTAAATGGCAAGCCGGAACCAAAAGTAAATAATCTAATAAATGAATAGATTGAGAAGAAGGGTAAGATTCATTAGGGACCATGTATATTCATTCATGACCTAATGTGGTATGTTATGTGGTTATATGTTGTAGAGACTGTAAAGACTCAAAGGGAAAGTAATTATACTGTAGCAGACGCTTGAAGGCAAGTCTTTCTTATCGCTTGTCTAACCTCCGTGTTAGTCAAGTTTTATGTGATTCATGTTATGAAATGCATGAATGATTTTAAAGAAAGGGTTGATGCTAGTTTTAACTGGGCTAGACTAACTTTGAAAGATTGATGGATTGATTTACAAGTCTTTCAGTATAGAACTGTTAACATTATCCCATGCCAATTATTTGGTACGGATGTAAAGATAAGTTTGTCTATGAACAAACAAAAAGTATTTTCATCGATTATTCGATGGGCATGCGAGGTTGCCAAAACTTAAACGTAAATACGTTTAACGGAAGAGTGTTGATCAACATAGGATACTATAGGCTGATCACGTAGACGTACTCATAAGTAAAGCCGGATGGATGGCCTTAGTGCCGGAAGTCCTTTTCAAGTATGAAAACGGAAAGAGTATATTCCTGGTCTTTTAACCGGTTCAGAATTCCTAAGCTATTATATATATACTTTGGAATTGTTGTTATGACATGAGAAGTACTAGTCAAATGTTTCATAGTACTTCGTAGTTAATTGTTCAGTTATGGAAATAAAGCATGTAATTGTTAATGTGATATTCATATGATTCGTTGTTAAGACTTGCTGAGCTAGTTATGCTCACACTTGCTTGAACCATATTTTTGCAGCTAAAGCCGAACGAACTGAGAGTTTTAAGAGAGATAAAGGCAAGGCTAAGATGGACAATTAATCGTCCTCTAATAGGTTAGTGTATTTGTATGTAATATACTTATGAAGAACAAATAATGTATTCAGTTTATGAATCTGTGAAAGGATTTATTACAAATGTAATACAAAGATAGAAATTACACTCATTTTGTTGTTATTTCAATGGAATGATTGTATGGATTGTAGCATCGTGGAGCACCATCTGTCGGGTTGGAAGATACCCGGATTTGGGGGCGTCACATACTCCGACATTAGTCATCCTGACAACAAATATTTTTAAGTTTTAATTACTAATCATTACTACTCGACACTTATGAGCACATAAGTTGTAACCACATAAGCATATAAGTGTTTTATTACTTCTTCCTTAAAACTCCATAGGAGTTCACAACTATCTTTCAAAGGTTACCTCCTAAGGCTTTTTCCCACCTAAGGTTCATAACCTAAAATTTTAATACCAACTTGTGACACCCCCAAATCCGGGTACTTCATTCTCACAGGATTTGCTGTTCACTATATAAAAACATTTATGTCTAACTACCCAATCATAATAAAATATGATAATAAAACTTCCCATTAAAGGATTACATTAATAAATTCTCCCAGGTTATCTAACCTTTAAATACTGACATTAATACGAGGAAAATTAAATAACTTCATTACAATAATTTAAAATAAAGTCTTACAACAAAATGTCAGCATGATTACAAGTCTTCAATACTTGTTCATCTTTACTTTCCCTTTACTGGTGCTAGGTACATCGACCTTCTCAACTTTAGCTGTAATATTTATATAAGCAAGATTGAGCAAACGCCCACTTGAAATGATAATCAATACAACTTTACAACAACTACCAATTAATAGGCTTAATAGAACTGAACAATATGTTCTATCAATGATAATCAAAATCATGAAATATATATATATATATATATATATATATATATATATATATATATATATAACTGAGGGTTATAAGACAACAAACTATGTCCATAGTTATAAGTAATCTTTCAACTTAAACTTTAACAGTCATAAGACTATAGGGACTCCTCGTACTTAGGGGGGTCAGCCCTTCGTACAATGTATTGTGCACAAATATTTCAACGCTATGCGTAAATTATCCCCTAATAACAGGGTTGTTCATCTCAGTATTTAGAATACAAGTACGCCCCAAAGTAAGTTTGGTTCTGATACGTTTCAAGGTAATTTGGAATTCAACGAACATCAACTAAGGATTAGTTTAATAAAAAGGTAATCACACTATGCTATGGAATAAATCATAAGTGAATCATCATTGTATACTAAGGTCATGCTTTAGGAATAATCTAAAAGCATAAGCATTGAAAAACATAACATACCTTGCTTGAACAATATTAAGCTAAGGTTATTTAGAACTGAGTAATGAGCATGCATAACAAATAGTAAATTGAACGATAAAATTTGTTCAACATTGGTATATCAGAATGTAGAAATTTGCATGCTAAATAACAAGTTAAAGATTAGAGAAACTTGCTTAGCGAAAGAAAACTTGCTCAACGAATGTGTAGAGTTAGAAACTTCCATAATCGTAAACAAACTACAGACAAGAAACTTGCTCAACATAAGAGTAAGGTTTAGGAAACTTGCATAATTATAACTGAGATAGGGTAAGGAACTTGCCTTGCGTGTAGGCTAAACCGTAATAGTTTGATTCGCAATATCCTAATCACATATCATTAGAATACAATTAGTCACTACAGATACTCTGCATATAAATAAGTACCTATTTCATGTATGGCTTGATTTTTAATCACATAATCAAGTTACACCAATAATAATAAACCTCGTTAAGTGTTTAATTATATGCTCATTCATTAGCACTATAATACCACAATAACAAAATTATATTTTTAACAGTCATAGTATTGCATTATATCAACAACTACAGACTTTGTGCAAAACAAAAGTCATTTTTGGACATTCAGTTAACCGGTGCTACGGCGCCACAATTTGCACTGTGGGCGGCGCTACGCCGCGATGCCTAAGCCAGACAGTGGCGCTGCGGTGTGACATTGGTTCTGTTGTGCCGACTTTGGTGATGTGGCACGAACTTCGGGGCAGTGACACTGATTTTGGCACTGAGGCGCCGGAACTTACAGAACCGAACACGAAGAATAGAACAAAGCTAAATTTTTGATTGTTTAACACTGCTAGCATCTAAATTAACACGTATAACTTACATAGATTACTCATAAACATTACACATCATATATATATATATATATATATATATATATATATATATATATATATATATATATACAGATTTCAAAACAACTAAACCACAATTTCAGAAAATTAATTCCTTAAGTGCCATATTTTAAACCAAAACTCCATTTTTGATATTGTTTGACACAGTGAACACGGTAACCACAATTATCCACCAAATTAATTCATTTGATCTACGTTATCTTTATTTCTTACCCAATTAATATATTCAAGGTTAAATTTCATAATTAACTCACAATCAAATACTAATTTTTTTGGTAGTCCTACAAGCCATGTTCACACTTATGTTCACTGTAAAAACCATTCCCTTCCTTTAACACGTAATTAGCATATAATCACTTATCTAAATATAAAATCTAGCATTACAATTACTTACAATCGCAATAATTCAGTTTATACAACAATTCAACAGAATTTGGATTCATAGAGACAGAAAATATATGACGTAAACGTAATAAAACATATATGTATATATAATATAATATTAAGTTTATGTAACATACCTTCAAATTGCTCAGACAATCCTTGCTAAACACCACAGATAATTGTTTGAAGACTCGGGAACTCTCTCTTGATTCTCTCTCTCAGACTCCCTCAAATTCTTTGACAACTTCCCTTTTCTTTCTTAGGCTTAAGCCAAATGTTATTTTACGTAAAATAAAACCAAAACCAACGCATTTTTTCCAAACGTTTAAAAATCGACGTTATAATAAATATACTAATAAGCTATCAATTACCAAATATAACATACATGTTATAAATATATTTTACTTATTATTTGATTTATTTTATTTATATTATTAATAATTCAAAATTCAAAAATCCAAAAGCCATAAGGCTCTGTTTGGCAAAACTCTTTAAAATCAAAGACTTAATATCTTTAAGCCTTGTTTGACAAAACAAAATTAAACTCCTTTAATTTATTTTAATAACCCATTTATAGCATAGTTATTTGTCACACTTTTATTACCAAATTAAATTAAAAACCTTATAATAATCCATTTAGTCCATATCAACTCTCTATTTTAATTATAAATTTAAATTATAATATTATCTCATAATAATTAATTTTATTAACTCATTAATTATTTATTTAACAAATAATTAACCAAACCAAATCAAATCAAATCAAACAAATATTTATTCAACAATAAACACATCCATTAAATATTTATATAATTCAATAAATATTTAACATTACAATTTAAAATTTCGGATTGTTACAATACTAGTCAATTATAACGTAACTAGCATCACAAGTTCATTCTCTTTTGTCTAAACTCTAATTATAATTACACTAACCAAATCACAACACTTGTTTTCACATAATATTAGATTTCATGAACGAACAGCTAACTATGCGTTCAACAATTCAATTAAACATGTAAGTACCTCATTGACATGTTAATAATCTATTTTAACATCACATTATATGTCTAACACATTTTAATGTTCATTAGATTAGGTTTCTATTACATTCACTAGACTAAAACAATTAAAACTCTCATTTCTGGACAAACTGCATAGTGGCGCTGCGGCGCCATCATATAGGCTATACTTAGTGCTATGGTGCGGCTGGCGCTGCAACTTGGATAGTGGCGCTGCGGTGAAGCTGGCCCTGCTGCGCGGACTATAAGGCATGGATTTGGCGCTGCAGCGCAACACTCCAGTTCAGAAAATCTGCAGTTCGCGAAAAATACAGAACAAGACAAAATCTTCCAATTTCTTTATTCACACATTAAATTAAGCATACCCAGATACTAGAATTCATACATGATCATTACCCAACTTTATATTGTAATTTTAACAACTTAAAACATAAGATTACTTGAATCAAATCATACAATTTCACTGTTCTTCGTATTTTTGAAAGTTTTGAAGATAAAACGTGAAATTTGTCATTACGATTTCGTTATAACACTAAATCTGACTGTTCAAAGTTTGTTTTCTTTGTTTTGACATGTGCTAACATAATCCACTGTTAAATTTCAAGTAAAACAACAATTCATGGATTGATCACATAATTTTGTTTTACAGAGAACTCAAAACACCCATTAGTGGAAAACTATGATTATAGGATGTTTACATGAAATCAACTACTCTAATCTCATGGATATATGATATAAACATATAGTAAAAATATACTAACATATACATCACATCATATACTTATTAATCAACAACCTCTTTAATTACAGAGGACTTTGAAATAGTTTTTCACAAAAATATAAGAACGAAATTAAGGTTTGGGTTAAAGAGATTACGCTGCTAGTGTCTATAGATTAGTAGGAGATGAAATTTCTTTCAAATTCTTCTTCAATCTCACAATTTCTCTCTAAATTTTCTCTAAATTCTCTCTAGACTATCAAAGTTTTTGTTTCAAAAAATAACATACGTAAGAAAATAAGACTGATGCACATGGTCAGTTAATCCCCTTCGTGGGTTAACTGCCCAACTCATATTAAGGCCTTGTTTGGCTAGCATAATAAGTATCTCTTCTAATTTATTTTAATTAATTTCTTATAATATAGTTTAATAATGTCACACCCATTTAGGTAATAAATCAAATATCTTATTTAATTTAACTTAAATAAATATGATAATTAATTCACATAGTCATATAATTAAATTTTCATTTATTAATTATGTCAATTATTAAATCTCTAATTAATTATAAAATTAATTAGAATAACATAATGCTTATCAAATAATTCATTTAATCAAGTAAGTTCAATTAAATACATACTTTGAATAATCAAATTCTCCACATTAATTTAATCAATGTAACACATATAATTAAATTAATCTACTATAATTTCATCCATTACTTATTTAATCTAATAAATAAATCATCAAAAAATATTTATTTAATTCAATAAATATTCAAATTAAATTATAAAATCTCATTCGTCACATCTTTCCCCCCTTAAAATGATTCTGTCCCCAGAATCACGACCCAATCAATTCGTCCCATTACATTCTCCCCCCTTACAAAGATTTTATCCCAGGATCGCTTATACATAAGTTAAGTAAATAAATGAGGATAATTCTTCATTATATGCGCTTCGAGTTCCCACGTAGCTTCTTTAGTGTTGTGGTTCCTCCAGATTACCTTAACAGAAGGTATTACTTTATTTCTGAGAACTTATTCTTTCCTGTCAACAATCTGAATCGAAATTTCTTTATAAGTTAAGTATTTCTCAGAATGTAGGGGTTCATATTCAATCACATGCTTGTAATCGGGTTTGTAGGGTCATAAAACTGAAACATAGAAGACGTTGTGGACTTTCTCAAGTGCCGGAGGTAAGGCTACCTCATACGCAAGTTTTCCAATCCTTCAAAGTACCTCAAAGGGTCCAATGAACCTTGGGCTTAATTTTTCTTTCTTTCTGAACCTGATCTTTTCCTTCCAGGGAGAGACTTTCAAAAACACAAAACTACCCGATTCAAACTTAACATTTTTACGGTGTGGATCGGCGTATTTCTTCTGCCTATATTGAGCTGTTACCAGTCTTATTTGAATCACTTTGCCTATCTCTGTTGTTTACTGTACCAGTTCTGGACCTAGTAATTGTCTCTCGCCAACTTCATCCCAGTATAGCGGAGTTCTGCACTTTCTGTCCTATAACGCTTTATAAGGCTGCATGCCAATACTAGCGCAGTAACTGTTGTTGTAGCTGAACTGTATGAGCGGTAGATGATCATCCCAATTTCCTTTAAAGTCCATTATACAAGCTCTTAACATATCTTCTAATGTTTGAATCGTTCTTTCACTATGTCCATCTGTCTGGGGGTGATATGCCGTTGTCATTCTCAACTGCGTACCCATTCATTCATGTAATCATTTCCAAAAGTTAGATGTAAAGCGGATCCCTATCGAAAATAATTGACACCAGAACTCCGTGCCTCGAAACAATCTCTTTTATATATAATTTTGCCAAATAGTCTAAGTTGAATTTGATTCTGATCGAAAGGAAGTGTGCGGATTTTGTCAGTCGGTCAACGATAACCCATACTACGTCGTAGTCTTTTTGAGTTGTCGAAAGGCCAACCATGAAATCCATCGTATAATGATCCCATTTCCATTCTGGGATTTCTAACTGTTGTAGCAACCCACTCGGCCTTTGATGCTCTACTTTCACTTTCTGACACGTCAAACATTTGGCAACACACTCTACAACATCTCATTTCAAATTCGGCTGCCAGAAATGTTGTCGAAGATCTTGGTACATCTTTGTACTACCAGGGTGAATCGAATATCGTGAGCAATGACCCTCACTCAAAATGTCTTCCATAATCTCTGGCACTGGCGGTACCCAAATTATGCTCTCAACTCTTAGTAATCCCTCACTGTCTAACTTGAATCTCATTTCGGTTCCTTTAGATATCTTCTTTTTCACCTTCTCACATTCTTCGTCCTGAAGTTGAGCCTCCTTAATTTTATATAGTAGAGTTGTATCAGCTTGCATCTAGAATAACTTCTCGCCAATTTCTATAGGATACTTCACGTTCAATTTTAGCGTCTCCATTGCTAAAATTAGCTCATTCTGAGCGGTTAACATCATCAATTTCTCCCAACCCTTTCTACTTAAGACGTCGACAACCACATTTGTCTTACCCGGATGGTATGAAATCTCGCAATCATTGTCCTTAATTAACTCCAACCATCTTCTCTGGCACATATTCAAATCCTTCTATGTAAAAATATATTTCAGACTCTTGTGGTCTGTATATATTTCACACTTTTCCCCGTAGAGATAGTGTCTACAGATCTTCAAAGTAAATACCACCGCATCTAACTCCATGTCGTGGGTTGGATACCCCTTCTCATAGTCCTTTAATTGTCGTGACGCATACGCAATGACCTTGTCATTTTGCATAATCACACAACCAAGTCCTTTATGCGACGCATCACTATAAATCGCAAAATTTCCCGTGTCATCCGGAAGTGATAACATAGGTGCTGAACTCAACCTCTTCTTGAGCTCTTGAAAGCTTTCCTCACACTTCTCCGTCCAAATGAATTTCACAGCTTTCCTAGTCAAATTCATCAGTGGAGTTGCGATCTTGGAAAAGTCCTGGATGAATCTTCTGTAATAACCTGCTAATCCAAGAAAACTTCTCACTTTCGACGGTGTTTTCGACTGATCCCAGTTCATCACAGCTTCAACTTTGGGGGGATCTACCGAAATTCTATCCTTATCAATCACATGCCTAAGAAATTGTACCCGTTGTATCCAAAATTCTCATTTCAAAAACTTGGCATATAACTTCTCCCTTCTCAACGCCTTTAATGTTACCTTCAAATGCTCTACATGTTCTTCCTTGGTCTTTAAGTATACCAAAATGTCATCGATAAACACCACCACGAATTTGTCCAAAAATGGCTTGAACACTCCGTTCATTAGGCCCATAAATGCTGTAGGAGCATTTGTTTGACTGAATGACATCACTAAAAATTTGTAGTGACCGTATCGCGTTTTGAACGATGTCTTCGGTACATCTTCTGGAATAACCTTTAGTTGATGATAACCACTCCTCAAGTCTATCTTGGAAAAGTATCTCGCTCCCTTCAATTGATCGAACAAGTCGTCGATCCTCGCTAATGGATATTTATTCTTAATTGTGACCATATTCAGTTCTCTGTAGTCGATGCATAGCCGCATCGTCTAATCCTTCTTCTTCACAAATAACACCGGCGCTCCCCACGGCGATACGTTCGGTTGAATGTATTTCTTGTCCAATAACTCTTGCAGTTGTACCATCAATTTTTTATCTCTATCGGTGCCATTCGATACGGTGCCTTCGATATTGGAGTCATTCCTAGCGCCAAATCGATCACAAACTCAACCTCTCTATCTAGTGGAAGTCCTGGCAGATCATTTAAAAATACGTCTACAAAGTCCCTCATGATTGGTATCTCCTCTATTTTCAGGTTCTCTTTATGACTGTCAACTATATAGGCTAAATATCCTACACAACCTTGTCTTAACAACTTCTTGGCCTGCATCATCGTCAGACAACTCGCTTGTCTAGGCGACTTGCTGCCATAGAACATAACCTTTGACAGAGTCATAAGGTTAATACATTTCTTTTGGCAATCAATTATAGTCCCAAAATTGAATAACCAATTCATTCCCAAAATGACATCAAATTCCCCAAGTCTGATAGGAATAAGATCTGCGTTCATAATATTACCCTTAATATCAACCCTATAGTTCTTATGTACATACTTAATAGGGATTATTTCTCGATTCGTAATTTCTATGTTCATGGGGTATTCTAACTCATCTTTAGACAATTCTAAGGTCTTAGCAAAGTCATTTGATATAAATGAACAAGTAGCACCCGATTCAAATCATACATAAGCATTAACTTTATATATCAAAATGATACCTAACACCACATTGCGAGACTGAACAGTATTCTGCACTGTTATGTTAAAGGTCCTGGTGGTCGGTCGGTTAGTTGCGGTTGGTCCCGTGATAGTTAAAGCACTTCCACCGCTGTTTCCTCTATTCCCTCCTGATCTTGCCCCTCCAGATCCCTTCTTGGGACAGTCCCTTGCAGGATGGTCCTTTGAGCCACAAGTGAAGTAGGCGCCCTTCTTTGGGTTAGGACAGTTAGGTGCTATGTGGCCTTCCTGACCACAATTGTAGCACACCCATTTTCCCTTCATACAAACTCTCAGATGAGCTTTCCCGTAGGTCAGGCATGCTTTGATTCTCTTCTGATCTCCTTGTTGATTTCCAGTTGATGAGTCGTCAGTCCACCTCCTCTTCTGATTGTTACTTCCTCCCATGTTACTGCCACTGGCCTTCTTAATTCCCTCATTTTCACTCTCCTTCGTCTTGTGATCTTGATTATACTTAGTCACTGCATCGCTCCCACCTTCAATGAGGATGGCCTTCTCCAATACTCCAGCAAAAGTTTTCAACTAAAACATTGACACTTTACTATATAACTAGGGCTTCAGTCCCTGTTCAAACCTTCTTGCTTTTTTCTCATCTGTGTGCACTTGATATGTGGTGAACCTAGCCAACTCATTGAATTTTATCGCATAGTCTGGCATGAACATATTTCCTTGCTTCAATTCCAAAAATTGTACCTCCATTTGGTTCTGCGAGCTTGTTGGAAAGTACATCTCGAAGAACATCTCGTTAAATCTCTCCCAAGTGATCACACCTTCTCCTCCACGGACCTTATTTGCTTGCCATCAATAACTAGCTTCTGATTTTGGCATGAACGTTGCGTAGGCAATTTTCTGGTCCTCTCTGACTCTGGCAACGTCAAAAACTTTTTCCATCTCCATAACCTAAGTTTGAGCTTCTATCGGGTTTATGGAGCCTTTAAACTCTGGCGGTCCTACCGCCTTGAAGTCCTTGAATGTTGTATTCGGTGGAGCTTGAGGTTGATTATTAATCGCTTCAACTAATAAGTTCGCCAATTGCTGAACGGGGTTAGCATTAGCGTCGTTGTTGTTGTTCGTCGACCCTTCTTGGGCTGGTTGACGGTTTGGTCTTCTTCTCGGTGGCATATTTTTGTTAAAACATATGCTTATTAGATCTTTATTTAATTATCTAAAAATTTAAGGCTTAATTCAAACATTTTAACATATTCACTTAACACATTTTCTCAAATAACTTTAATATTTTATTTAATCAAAAGTTTTGACAAACTACGATAGCATCACTGCTATTTACATCAACTATCCCGTGATAAAGAATCTACAGGATTTAAAATATCAAAATATTCTTTTGTTTATAAACATATCAGAATTTACATTTTTAACTACCAGATAAGTTTTCACATAATTAAACTATTCCTATCACTACATGCTAAGGCATTGAATAGCTTTGCTACGCTCTTCTTCCATAATGCGGGACATCATCCTGTGATCTATCATGTTCGATGGCAGTCCTTCGAACTGAATTGGGTATCTCATAACCCGATCCTAGGCCTCATCAATCACATATTGAAGCGTAGAGTACGTCTCCTAAAGCTTAGCCTTCTTCGCTCGACAGTTCTCTTTTGCAAGATATGCACGTCGTGATTCCCTTACCCTGGCCTCCTCTGCTATGGTCAGCCTTGCTGAGTTCTCTTTCAGTTCATTCTTCAACTCCTCTATTTCCTCTAACTTCTGGTCAGTTTGACCTTTCTCATGAACCAAATCCCACTCTATGTTTCCCAAACGTGTGTGAAGAGCCTCAACCTCCTTATCCCTCTGCTCGATGGTAAGGTGTTGAATAATCGTCTGCTCCCTCAACTCCTGAACACTATCTCATAACTCTATGTTACGGTCAGGTAGGTCGTCATACATTTTAGCACTAATTGAGTTCGGTGGGAACTCATCTTGCTCCTTTTCTTCCTCAGGATCCTCCTCTGGATCAGTCTCAGGCTCATGCTCCTGACCAACAACAGTGATCAACGAAGATGGCTCTCTCTATACCAACTGCTCCAAGACAACATGAATGTCTCGGGACTCCTCCTCCATAGGTACTCGGGGTTCCTCCTCCCCAGCTCGACTAGATCCTCCAACATCCGACATCCTGACAACATAGTTTTAAGTTTTAGTTACTAATCGATACTCGCGAGTATATAAGTTTATCACATAAGCACATAAAGTCTTTTATTATCTTCAATGAATCAAGGAATTCATTTCTTAGAACTCGATAATAGTTTACCACTACTATGTTCTCGATCTCCAATAAGGCCACTACCTAAGGTTGTTCCCCCACCTAAGGTTCATAACCTACAACTTTGATACCAACCTGTGACACCCCCAAATCTGGGTACTTCAATTCCTACTTGATTTGGTGTTCATTGTACAAACATCATATGTCTATCTACCCATAATAAATTAAACCATAACATAGATAGAAATAAATCCTCTCCTTAAGGAGTTACAACATCTAAAAATAAATACATCAATCCTAGGTCATACTAACCTTAAATCTCAAATGCGAAAACATAAACAAATATTAAATCTTACATAATTAAAACATAAGTGTGAAACATAACATAACAAATAACAATAAGTCTTCATCACTTGTTAATATTGCCCTTGCCTTTGCTATTAGAAGGCTCGTCGGACCTTTCGTTCTACACTGTAATGTTATTATTATGCAAGAGTGAGCATGATTGCCCACAAGTATAATAATGTAATAACAACATAATAAAATGCAAGTGAATCAAAGAATTCTAAAATAAGAAACTCGACTTTTGAATCAAGAATGAATAACAAGAATCAAAAGAACTTCTGAGGGTCATACGACCTAAAACTATGTCCTAGGTTGTCAAGTGTTTAAACTTGAGATCTTTAACAGTCATAAGACTATGGACTCTTCTACTCGTACTTAGGGGGATAAGCCCTTAGTACCATATTGTGCACAATATCTTAACATTAAAGCATAAGTAATCCCCTATAACATGGTTGTTCATCTCAATTTGACATTAGAGTCTGCACCAAAAGAAGTTTGGTTTGGATAAACTCAACAAGGGTTCTGAAGTTTAGAATGTTCATCAACTATGGACTAGTCGAATCGATAAGGGTTCGTTAGTCTTACAAGGTTCATCTGTAATCCCGAATTTTTAGAAAATATTAAAATAAGAATTTAGTAAATAAAATTCTTAAAGCATGTGATGGGTTCGGACGAGGATATATATATATATATGTTACGAGGTATGTGTTATTGTGTTACATATGGTAATATGAGCTATGTAATAGGTGATGTTGTATTTAATAAATATATATCATTATTAAATATTTGTTATAAATTGTAGAGATGAATTAGTAAGAAGATGGATAAGATTTATCTATCAACATTAAATAATTTAGGATTACTTTATCATAGTAAGTTGGTGACATTAAAATATCTTTGATAATCACCAATCCCTTGAGTATATGTATGAGTATGTATCAAGTCCAAGGTAGTGCAACCGTACTCTTTAATGGTGGATGTATAGGAGCTGGGCTAAACAATTTCTTCAGAGAGCGGAGGTATATACAAATTAGTAACCGATCTAACTCACTGTGAAAACAGTGTAGACGAGACGAGAACTAATTTGTTGGTTGCTTGTGGGAAACCACTCAGTGTACTATTTTGATTACTATTGAAGATTCGACGCGTGCTAGGTTTGGACTTGTATATATGTTGTTGACGAGAGTAGAAATATTGGTTAATTTATATTAAAGTGGAAGTTATATTATGGAATAATATAATTTAAAGGGGTTTAAGAATCACTTAAGTAAATAGTGAATTTGTGATTATAGTGGGTGCTTTATATTTGAGTTTTGTGGTAAGAAACCCGTAAAGGAGATTTCATAGTTAGTTAAACTATTAAGGAAAATAGAGTTTTAAAACTCGAAGTGTGATCCTTAAAGAAAATAGTAACCGATGATGTGGAATCAAGGAGGGGATTGATGTTAGACGAGTTAACGCTTAAGGAGGATGTGTAAAGTATTTAGAAGTGTAGATTTTCATTTCTGCTAAGGAAGAACTTGTCTGCCTCAGATTTTGGTATGGCGCAGCTGCGCCATTACCAAGACTATGACCAGCACAGCTGTGCCGGTCTGTAGGATCAGTTTTTGGAATTTAAGATTTAAGAAATGGGTATTAAGGACTCATAAGGATAATAAAATATTAAATGATGATTAAGTTGTCCATATATGGATTTGAATAAGGTTTAATTAATTAACCCGGATTAATTATTGGTTAATTAAGTGATATTATGGAATATTATATTCTATTAATTAGTGGAGTGCATAATAATTATTGAAGAGAAAATTAATGATTAATATTATTAATTGTTGTGATATTAAAATGTGATAATGGGTTGAAAGTAACCAACTGAGTGATATTTAGCCCAATTAAAATATTAATAGTATTACTGTGTGTAATATGGAAAATATAAGCAATAGTAATGTATAATACCTACGGCTTAAGAATACGTGGAGTGTGACATTTAATTGGGACTAATGACATAAGGAACCAAGTAGTGTAGTGAAGTCATATGTAATTTTTAATACATAAATGATTAAATATTTGTGTATTCCAGAAATTTGGAAGATAAATTATGTGTGTACACTGGATATATAATATTAAATAATGTGAGAATGTGTTTATGTGAGTAGTAAAATATAATTACGGAGATACCCGGACAAGAATACCTAATTATGTTATTCTAATTACGTGTATTTAATGTACATGGATATTATGAGGTGAGTACCTAAATAATCCATAAATTTCGTAATATGGTAATAATTATATATTAAAATGACATTTATGGAATTTAAAGTAACCAAACCAAGCTTATTGCTGAGAATTGCTCTTGTCCCAAATTAAGTGACACAGTAGTACATAAACAATGTGTTACTTCTTCATTGCGTAAAACTCAGAAAACCAAAAAGGCTAGCATGTGTAGTGATGATGGCTTGGCATTGGTGGTTGTCCAACTCTTGATTAACCATTCTCTCCTTCCAATACACCATGGATTCCAACTTCCATGTAAACCCAAAATCCAGTTCATCCTTTCTCTATAAAAGGACAATGGCATTTTCATTTTCCGTTACTGAGAAATTTGTCTGTTAAATTCTAAGTTTGAGAGTTTTAAGTTGTTGAGCAATTGAAGGAGTATGATCAGTGTGTTGGAGAATTCAATTAAGCTTCAAAGAGGTATAAGAATTCTTCTTGTTCTTCATTGTTAGTTCTGTCAAAATTTCCAATCTTGAATACCAATTTCTTGATTATGTGGAGTTGGATGTTAATAGGGTTGGGTAATGGTTGTATAGTTGTTATATAACTATATAAGCATGTTTAAACTGATATATGACCGTTTAGAATCAAATTCGTGAATAATTTATGTGGTTGGGCTGAAGTTCTGCCGAAGCAGACTATTTTTGGCTCGAACCAGACATGGCGCAGCTGCGCCGCTGTAAGACCCCGAATTTTATGAAATAAAAGTATTCCATTTTTCTTATAATTACTATTCAGTAAATGGTTAAATTGATAAATGTTAAAGTTAAGGGTGATATATGATTTTTTTTCAAAATACACAAGTGGTTATAAAATAATCATTGTTGTCGGGGAATATTCGTTTGGTCGTGGAATATTCTTTCTGTCGGGGAATATTCGTACGACGGCACAGCTATTTGTGGGCCCCATAACGAATAACTGTCGGGTGAAGAAAACGACAAATTTGAGTTTTTACAAATAACGACGTAGTTGTTACTGTTAATACTGTTGAAATACCCGGTGGTTAAAATACAGTAATACGCGTTATTGCACAGTAGCACACGGTATTGCACAGTATTTTTGAAATTATTGATTCTTACGTAAGAAGGCACTACTCAATAATTGTTACAGTAATTACTGTTCAATATTTTATTTTATTGATTCAATAATTGCTGCGTTGATATTTTATATTATTGTTGTTTCAATAATTGTTGCTGCACAGTATTTTCTATTATCAGATCAATAATTCATATTATTTGAATAATATTATTAGATAACATTATTGGCAATGTCTAGAAAGTTCTGTCTAAGGAGAGGTTTGGTCATCTAATTGCGCGCTAGTAAGGAGAAATCCTTATTGGAAAGCCCCCTCTTTCCTGGGAACGGCCTGGTTGTCATAAATGTGATTCTGTAATATTGTTTGTGAATAATTAATTATTGATTCATATGCTAAGGAAATATTTATATTATGTGGATATAAATGAGGGATATATTTTTGTGGTTAAAAAAATGAAGGAGTTAATGTTGAGGTTTTTATCCGTATTTTTGTCGGAATGGAGGTATTAAAAATCAGAATTTTTGAGATATTTTGCGGGGGTTATAATTTTTAATCCGACCGTTGGATCGTGGTAATTTTTGGATATGTTATACATATATAAGTTGAGTATATGTCCATAAATTTTGAACCGTTAAAAATGAACGTATGATTTGTTATGAATTTTAAGAGGTGGCTGATTCGAAAATCAGGTTATAAATCATTTTTGGTGGAAAATTCTAGAATTGGTGGGCCCCACTTGTGGTTGGTGAAGAAATATGCTGAATTATATTTCAAATGTGGTGGGTGGGAATAGTAGCAGGTAAAGCCATCAGGTTGCAGGTCAAACCTACCAAAATTTTCCTATAAATAGAGGGCTAAGTTAGAATTGAAAATCACACCAAAAAAAACATAAGTTTTCTCTCTTTCTCTCTCTATATTATGAAGCATATTTTGTGAGTATTTAGATACTTTGAGAGTTGCTATTCAGTGCAAGTTTCCTTCAGTTTCGTAATTTTTCTGATCTTCAAAAATTCTAGAAAAATTTGAAATGATATTTTGATGAGTTTTCTTGATTGTGTCCAAAAATGGTGATTTTTGGATGTATAGATTGAGAGTTATGAATTTTATGAGAAAAGACTATTTTAAAAGTAACTGCTTATAATTTCTTGTGGTTAACTCCAAAATTGATGAAATTTTTATTGGGAGTACATGTATATGATGGAAGTATACTCTGTTAATTTCAGAATTTTTAGACAAAAGTACAATTTTTGATAAATGTCTAAATATTCGGCTATTTTGGTCATATGAAAAATAGTAAATGACTTTTAAAAATTTTGAGAAAAATATATGTTCACTATGGGACTATATTATGCTAAATCCCAGAAAAGAAATATTTTTGGAACTGATTTGGTATTTTTTATGAAAATGGTCTAGTTATGAGTAAATGAATTAAATATGTTTTGTGAGGAAAGAAAATTGGAAAATAGGATTTTATGGCTTGAGAATCCTATATGAGGTATATGCAGATTTTTGATGAGGGTTTTGGTTATTGATGATGAAATTGTAAGAGTTTGCATTTTATGATGATTAAATGCATTAATTAGTAAAGTGTAAACAATTAAAATAAATTGTTTATAAGCTTAAGAATATTATTCTTTCAATATCATTATACCGAAATATTGGTATGTATATTATTGTGGAATTTCTATCTTTTTCATGTCAGGGTTACTATTCACGATTTACTATTCATGAGTTACGAATATTACTCTTGAGATTAAAATTATATGTTGATCATATTGTTTTTATTATCATATATAACATTTTTATAACCTTGATGTTGAAATTCTCTTTCACTGGAGTGTAAAGATGGGTAGATTATTGGTATGATCATGACTAGGGTTCTCTTTGGCCTGTAGTGCAAAGTTGAATTGTGACTGGTATGATCATGACCATTGAATTTATAATTGAATATCTTAAGCTTAAGTGCAAAGGTGAATTGATCAACATGGTTATAATTATTGTTTATATAAATTCTGAAATGATTATATATTTCTTTGAGATATGAATATATTTGGCCTGTAGTGCAAATATGAATTGTTGATGAATATCTTTGGCATGTAGTGCAAAGATGGCCTGTTGATGAATATCTTTGGCCTGTAGTGCAAAGATGAACTGTTGTTGAATATCTTTGGCCCGTAGTGCAAAGATGGTTTGTTGATGAATATCTTTGGCCCGTAGTGCAAAGATGGATTTGTTAGTATGATTATAAACAGGAACTGTGATTTGGTATAACCATGATCTTTGATGTTTCAGGTAAAGACAGGTGATGAAAATATTATTCGTCCTGGGTGCGAAGAAAAATTTATAGTCACAATTATGATTATGAGTTATTCATATGATTGTGGAAAGGAACTGTTGAGTGATGTTACATGGATAAAACATTGTTGGTGGATTTTTAACATGGAGAAGATAATAGACTTTATAGTCTATTTGACTCTTCTAATGGATTGCTCGTTCCGCTGCAACTATGGTTGAAATTTTTATCATTTACCATATGTTCTAAATCTCTGATTTATTATTGATGAAGGCTATTGATAATTTAATTATCTTTAGTCATGATATTCTTTACTGAGCTAGTTGTGCTCACCCTTTTGCTTCACAATTCCTTTCAGGTAATAAGAGTGTAGCTGGGTCGAGCGAGGGTAACGGGGAAATAGAACGGTGGTCTCTAGCTGTGGATGTTCTCCCGAAGCAGTATAGAAAAGTTCATTTAGTAATTATATTTGGTGAATCCAATAGGGTAAGGCGAACCCAACGTTGGAAGGGTGTTTTGTCACTATCATACAAGATGTCTAATGACATACAACCTCGTGTCATCATAAGACAGGGTTGTGCTCATCCACTTGCTGAGTATATCTATGGGCACTACCTATATAATCTTGGTGTTTGTTTGAAGTATAATTCTCAATTAGAGACAGTGGAGATAATGATAAGTCAAGAGAAGACTCACCATTGGGAAGAATATGATAGTAATCTTCTCGTTTTTCTTTGGGGTCTATTGGGTCAACCAAGGATAATTCTGTGGCCATATGATATCTATCATAACCTAGATGCGTGGCCTCCTATGTACGAAGGTTTCCTTGAGCACTTCCCAAAGATTCTAGTTTCTAAAACAGTTTTTGACTGTACCTTTATGTAAGGTACCTTTGTGAGGTGCTGATACATGATGGTGTCCAATGTCACATTTGGTATATATTTGTATCCAAACTCACAGCATATGTGTTGTTGTATTTTGCACGACAATTGTTGTAATAAAGTTGTAGTTGTTTTCTGTACCATGTATTTGACGACTCAGAATGGGTTGGGTGGAATGGACCTATTTTGGGGTTGTCACAGCCGCCCTCTGAGTTTTGTTTTTGCTTTCTGTCTTAAAGTATGATCAGTGTTGGTAAAGTACAATGACATAAACTAGCATGTAAGCATGTGTAATGTGCATACACAAGTATGTTACCCTAATGTGAACATGTTTTACTAGATTAGCATACATGATTAATGAAAGTGTATAGTTTAAAAATGGGATTTAAAACTTTAGAAATGAACTTGATGGGTATCTATGCCATATCTATTGGGACATCCCAAGAATTTGGACAATTTTATAAAATCTTAAAAGATTGAATAAAGGTTAAATAATAGACCTAGACAGAAAATAAGGGTATGGAATCGATAATTTCAAGAAGGAATTTTGTGAATCTAAAATTTTTGTGGTGAATTATTCAGGGTTAAGGGTATAAGTGTATATGTTATGTGTATATGGTTGTATATGTGTACAGTATGTGGTTACAAGGTCAAGGGTTGACTAGATAAGTTATATCAGTGTCAAACCCAAATATTATATTAAGAGCGTCAACGATCGGTTAGAAAACCCTAGCGATGGATAAGAAACCCTAATATCGGCTCTGGAAACTCTAATTTTAGTTCCGAGAATCTGAAACCCTAATTCAGAATTTGAAACCCTATATTGAGAATTCAAAGGTACGTATTTATGATTATAGACTTAATTAGGGAAACTCTAATAATTAATTAGAAAACCCTAATTTTAAAGTTTGAAACCGTAATTGTTCCGTCAAAAACCCTAGTGCACAATTGTGAACCTAATTACAAAACTAGCAGTTTTAATTAGGAAATATTAATCCTAATGAGAAAGCTTGAATGTGATTAGAAAACCCTATTATAATTAGGAAATACTAATTATAAAATAGAAAGCTTAATTTTTCCATTTTTAAAACCCTAATTTGAAAATTCTAGAATTAATTTGTAAAACCTTAGGTTTTAACCCTAAGGGTTAAAACATAAGGTTCAAACCCTACGGGTTAAACCCTAAGGGTTTGCACAAGTTACCATGTTACCATTAAAATTAGAAATCAAATGACTATTTTGCCCTTTTTGCATTCTCTAATAGGTTGGAGTGTAGATCTAGCACACTTATTGGTTGTTGACCAACCATAGTCCTAGCCATGTGCTAAAAATGTAGTGCCCCCAAATCCAGGTATCTTCAAACCCGACAGATGGTGCCATACTGTACAAACATTCATACATTCATTTAATTGAAAAGCCTCAAAGAACGAATATATCTTCTATATATTTAAAGTAATATTTACATTTCCCAGGTTCTAAACCCATTACAAAGGTTCTTTGTCATAATATCAGTTACATTACAACAATAGACCTATAGTATTACAAGATAGCTTAACAATCTGCCTTAGCTTTACCTTTATTCTTTTTCGATCCTTCAGGACGTTCAGTCTTAGCTGCATTCATATGGTTCACACAAGAGTGAGCATAACTAGCTCAGCAAGTATAACAATTCAATAACAACATGCTTGACACATACGAATCGTATATCTTCAATAACTGAACAATAGTTATGAAGTACTATTATTAATTCAAAATAGCACTTCATCTTTCCTTTTAAAATGTTTTACAATCATAACAATATTTAGTAAAACATTTACTCCGGTCAAAGACCTCGACCATTCATTCTTTCTTGGAAAAAGGACAACCCGGAACGAATTCTTTAAGCCCGATATTACTTATGAGCACTTCTAGGTGATCAACCTATTGTACTCTATGTTGATCAACACTACATCCATTAAACGAATGTACGTTTAATCATTTGGCAACCTCACGTGCCTGTCGTTTTACCGACAAAATATTTGTTTAATATTTCAGTCTTCTTTTGAAAACCATATGGAGTAGTTGACAAAAGACAACAACTTTTGATAATAGATGAATAAATTACCAAGCCTAGCCAAGGGATTGGCTTTAACTTCAACATACCTTAATTCATGCGAAAGAGTACATGAACCTCAAAAACTTGTTCACATTGAACTGAGACAAGAGTGAGAATACTTGCCTTTAGCATCTGCTACCGTAATTTAACTTTATGTTTAAGTCTTTCAAGTCTCTACAATACATGATCACACAATGCCTTACATTAGGTCACATATAATCAAGTATGTATATGACTATATCTTACCCTTCTTCTCAATCTAATTGTGTATTAAATTCAGTTATTATTCATTTCGGTTTATCATTATCCTTGCATTTATATTCTACTAAGTTATCTCAACTTTTATACAACATCCTTAAGGTTTAACAAAGTTTAAACAAAGTTACATTACATTTCGTAAGTTGTGTTTACTTTCAAAACAATTAGTTTCCCTTTCTGTGTACTTAGAAACATTCATTACTATCTTTGTTCTGAGACTGGCGCTGCGGCGCGAGTCCTTACTTAATGGGCCGCGTTGCGGCGCCACACTCCAGAAGATTTTCTTACTGTAAATGGCGCTGCGGCACCACAAATTGTACTATGGTTCACGCTGCGATGAACTCTTGCAGTGCGCTCGACTACTGTTACGAGCTGCGGCGCGACTCATTTAGCCTAGGGTTGGCGCCGCGGCGCTAACTCTGTGCACCAGAAAAAAAATTCAGTTTTTAAATTTTGTGAACTTCCCGGATGCATAACTCCTTCGTTATAAGTCCGAATTAGCTCGTTCAAAAGCCTACGATTCACAAATTACGTAATCTACCCATTCATGCAAGAATTTTATCTATTTGACTTTATTTGCTAAAAATTCACCTATTGGTTCATTTTTTAACGAAAACGATAAACGTTCGTGAACGTTCAACGCTCGTTTCTTCGTTCTAAGTCGGAATCCGGTCATTTTCGAGTCCATAGCTCTTAAATGCCAAATATGACTTGTCTCCATTAGAAAACAACAGTTTCGAGTTCAAACACAAAATTTGACTTCTATTCCGAGAATTTCACGAATTCGACGATTATCGTCCAATCGTGCAATTTCCGGCAAATCTTCATTCTTATGATTTGTTCCACATTACCAATGAATTCCATTCATCATGTGAACATCTCGACCTACTTATTATAACAACTTATTCTAAATTGTTGGATTTTAGACTTATTTCTTCATGAGCTTATAACTTGTCAAATTATAAAATACTTAATATTTCATTGTTCATGACTTATGACAATTAAAGTTTCTTAATCATCATACCTTATATGTTCTCAACATATAACTTTTACTTATGTATTCATGATACATATAATCATACAAGTTCTTTTACATCCATATCACATCTCTTACTAAATTCATTACAAGTTCATAATACTTTAACATAAGTTTATAACTTATGTTAACTTAAATGACTTATCACCAACTTATGTGACTTGAGTTCATTGCTTACTCATTCTTCTTACTTTTTAACATTCATGTTCCTTAATCCAAACTTTTCTTATTAACCTATCACGGTAAAGATAGAAAATAATGGAGAAGAAGTCTTACTTTTGAAGTCTTGGTAAGTAACTTCTTCTTATTCTTCTTAATTATGGAAGTAATCTATTTGTAACTTATTCTCTCTAACACTTAAGCACTTTGTAATGTTTGGATTATTTGAGCAACTAACAAATGGCTTGCAAGCTTCCTCTATTTATAGAATTTTCAAGGCTAGGGTAACCTAGTCATTAAATCATCCCACCTCCTTTAATCACCTCCTTACTATTCACTACTTGGCTAGCACAACACTTATCCTTTACTTGGCCATTACTCCTAAGTCTTGGTCACCACATTAACTTGGTCAACATACTAACCATATAAATATGGTTTGCCCCATGGGTCATACCACTCATGGATTCTAGCTTGGGCTTGGATTAAATAAATCCTTGGGCTTTGCATTATTAAACACTAACTTGTTTATTAACTAATCATTTGGGCCTTAACCTTTTATTCACTTGGACTTGTACCAATTGTTAACTAATCTTCCAAATCCATTAACATTACTTAATACATATACATATTGTTTATGTATCATTTTCGTATTCCAATTCATATAGAATTTATATACGATAATTCATTCTTCATACTAACTCGTATTATACTCGTTTCATTACTTTGTACAATACCTAAGTATCATACCATTATTACTTATTCATTACTATTTCGACTTCCTTAACATTTATAAATTAAGTCCACAAGCGAAATATTACATTTTTCATAATTAGATTTTTATTACATAATCCATCTTACCTTGTTATTCCATCATTACGTATTTCTCGAAAATTCAAAATTATATCCCGAGCAAATCCCGATGAATATTGTTTTTTTCGGAAAATTTCTCGGAAAACTTTTATCTTCGTCTTGGAAATTCAAATACTTTAATTCATCCACGTAGCTCAAATACTACGATATTCTAACATCACTAGGTTATATAACGACAACCATCTTGATAACACATAGAATAAGATTTTATTATTATTTAATTTAATAAAATTATTTTACAATAAGATCCGAATTTCTCGGTCGTTACATTCTTCCCCCCTTATAAAGATTCTGTCCTCAGAATCTCGTCTTACTTTAACCAAATAGATAGGGAAAATTTTTCTTCATCTATTCTTCTAGCTCCCACGTTGCTTCCTCAGCATCGTGGTTCTTCCATAATACATTTACTGATGTTATTACCTTGTTCCTTAGAACTTGTTCCTTTCTATCAATGATTTGTATCGGCGATTCTTCATATGTTAAGTCCTTCTCGATATGAATCGGTTCATACTCGATTACATGCTTATAGTCCGGCTTATATGGACGTAATACCGATACGTGAAATACGTTATGTATACGTTCTAGGTCTGGATGTAATCCTATAATATAAGCTACCTCTCCCACCCGTTTTAATACTTCAAAAGGTCCTATAAACCTTGGACTTAACTTTCCTTTCTTTCCAAAACGTATCTTTTCTTTCCAAGGAGATACCTTTAGAAACACATACGAGCCCACCTCAAACTCTCGGCTTAGTCTGTGTGAGTCTGCATACTTCTTCTGTCTGTCCTGAGCTGTGACAGGACGGATCCGAATTAACTTTACCACCTCCGCTCTCTGTTGCACCAATTCTAGTCCTAGAATCCGGCGTTCTCCTACCTCATCACAACACAATGGTGTTCTGCATTTTCTTCCATACAGAGCTTCATAAGGCGGCATACCTATGCTTGCATGATAACTGTTGTTATACGAAAATTCTATTAGCGGTAGATGATCATCACAACTACCCTTGAAATCCATGACGCAAGACCTCAACATGTCTTCTAATGTCTGAATTGTTCTCTCGCTCTGTCCATCAGTCTGAGGATGATAAGATGTGCTTAACATCAGCTGTGTTCCCAACTGTTCTTAAAAACTCCTCCAGAAGTTCAATGTGAATCGTGGATCACGGTCAGACACAATCGATACAGGTACTCCATGTCTGGAAATGATTTCCTTAACATAAAGTTTAGCTAATTGGTCTAAGTTATACTTGACCCTGATTGGCAAAAAGTGAGCCAACTTCGTCAACCAGTCCACTATTACCCAAATTGCATCATACCCTTTATTTGTCGTCGGAAGTCCCACCACGAAATCAATCGTAATATACTCCCACTTCTATTCTGGAATCTCCAATGACTGTAATAAGCCACTGGGTCGTTGATGTTCGGCCTTAACTTTTTGACAAGTCAAGTACCTACTCACATATTCTGCTATTTCTCTCTTCATGTTTGGCCCCCAAAAACTCTGTCGAAGGTCTTGATACATCTTAGTGCTACCAGGATATATCGAGTACCTCGAACTATGAACTTCTTGTAACACTTGCCCCTTTAATTCTGTCTCATTCGGAACCCAAATTCTTCCTTTAAATCTTAATAATCCCTCATTATCAAGACTATACTTAGTATCTTCCTTCTCGGATAACCGATTCTTCATTTGGTTACACTCGTCTGTCTTGAGTTGTACCTCATTGACTCTGCCTACGATGGAAGGTTGCATTTCCGTCGCAAAGAGTATCTGTCTACTATCACTCGGCATCTTTACTTCTACCTCCATCCTAGCCATCTCTGTTATTAACTCATTTTGAGCCGTTAACATAGACAACTTTTCCCGACCCTTCCGACTTAAGGCGTCAGCAACTACATTGGCTTTTCCAAGGTGATACAGGATTTCACAATCATAATCCTTTATCAACTCTAGCCATCCTCTCTGCCTCATATTCAACTCCTTCTGAGTGAAGATATACTTTAGACTCCTATGGTCCGTATATATCTCACATTTTTTCCCATAAAGATAATGTCTCCATATCTTTAGGGCAAACACTACTGCGTCCAGTTCCAGATCATGAGTAGGATAAACTTTCGCATAATCCTTCAACTGCTGTGACGCATACGCAATGACTTTGCCATGTTGCATAAGCACACAACTAATTCCCCTATGCGAAGCATCACTATACACTACAAAATTTCCTGTGTCATCTGGCAATGACAAAACAGGCGCTTCACTTAATCTTTTCTTCAGTTCTTGAAAACTGTCTTCACATTTATCCGTCCATACGTATTTCACCGTCTTCCTTGTTAAATTAGTCAACGGGGTAGCTATCTTCAAAAAATCTTGGATAAATCTTCGATAGTGCCCTGCTAACCCTACGAAACTCCGCACCTCAGTTGGCGTTTTCGGCTGTTCCCAATTCATCACTGCTTTCACCTTCACTGGATCTACTGAAATCCCCTCTTGGTCAATGACATGACCTAAAAACTACACCTTTTCTAGCCAAAATTCACATTTAGTGAATTTCGCATATAACTTCTCTTTCCTTAGTGTCTCCAACACTAATCTTAAGTGTTCAGCATGATCTTTTGGCGTCTTAGAATAGACTAGAATATCATCGATAAACACAACGACGAACTTGTCCAAATATGGTTTGAACACTCTGTTCATCATAACCATAAATGCAGCTGGTGCATTCGTCAACCCAAATGACATTACCAGAAACTCGTAATGACCATAACGAGTCCTGAATGTTGTCTTTGGTACATCTTCCTTCCCAACCTTCAACTGGTGATACCCCGTCCATAAATCTATTTTAAAAAAATACTTTGCCCCTTTCAATTGATCAAAAAGATCATCAATCCAGGGCAATGGGTATTTATTCTTTATCGTTAACTTGTTCAACTCCCGATAGTCGATACAAAGTCTCAACGATCTGTCTTTCTTCTTGACAAACAACACTGGTGCCCCCCACGGAGAAACACTTGGTTGAATGTACTTTATGTCCAATAGTTTCCTGTAGCTGAACCATTAGTTCTTTCATTTTCACAATCGCCATACGGTACGGTGCCCTTGAGACTGGTGCCGCTCCTGGCACAACGTCTATCACAAATTCGATCTCCCTATCCGGCGGTAACCCCGGTAACTCACTTGGAAATACATCCATGAACTCATTTACTATAGGTATTTGTTCCGTGGTTGCTCCCATTCTCTGGGTATCCACAACATGGCATAGGTAACCTACACAACCCTTCCTTAATAATTTTCTAGTTCAACATGGACGTCCCGACAACTTACTACCATAAAATACTATAGGATGTTGCTTCAACGTCTTGATGCTCACGCATTTCTTTTGGCAATCTATAATTGCTCCATGATTAATTAACCAATCCATTCCGAGAATTACGTCGAATTGTCCTAACTTTATCGGTATTAAATCTACCGATAACTTACAACCACGTACATCTACGCAACAACTCCTATGAATATTTTCAATAGGAATTATCTCTTCATTTGCCACCTTAATGTTCAAAGGTATAGGTAATTTTTCGGGAAATAATTCTAGTCGTCTAGCAAAATCACATGCTATAAACGAACAAGTAGCACCCGAATCAAAAAGCACGTATGCATTTATGTTATTGATCGGAATAAAACATGCAACTACATCCCCTGATGCCACAGCATCTTGGACCGTCATATTAAAAGTGCGAGCCATTGATTTACTTGGCTGAGATGGACCACTAATAGCCAACTTACCAATATTAGTTCTCTTATTTCCTTCCGTTCCCTTCTTCGGGCAGTTCTTCGCTATGTGATCAGTTGATCCACATACAAAACATCCGTGATTTTTCTTTAGATTTAGACAGTTAGGTGAAATGTGCCCTTCCTGTCCACAATTATAACATACTGCCTTTCCTTTGAGACAGACTCCTAAGTGAGTCTTCCCGCAGGTTTTACAGACCTCCATCCTTCTCTTAGAATCCCCTTGTTTTACTCCGGTATTCCCAGAGTTAAAGCCCTTCCTCTTTTGACCGTTGCCACTTTCACTGGCTCCCTGGGTCTTGATTCCTCCATCAACCTTGCCCTTGTTTTTCTTATCCTTGTGGTACTGGCTGAGAGCATCATTCCCACCTTCGGCAATTATTGACTTTTCTAATATGGTTCCAAACGAAGTACTTTGGAACACAGAAATTTGGCTATAGATCCAGGGTCCTGCTCGAACCTTCTAGACTTTCTCACTTCAGTGTCCACTTGATGTGGAGCAAATCGTGCTAGTTCATTAAACTTGGCGGCATACTAGGGAACTGTCATATCCCTTTGTTTCAATTCAAGAAAGCTCATTTCCATTCTCCCTTGCATGCTCGTGGAAAAATAGTTCTCGAAGAAAATCTCCTTAAACCTCTCCCACGTTAGATTTCCTATATCGGCCCTAGCCTGGTTTGCCTCCCACCAGAAGTTGGCCTCTCCTTTCATCAAATAGGTTGCAAAGGTAACCTTTTGACCATCGTCAACATTTGCTATTACAAATGCTTTCTCGATTTCTTTTACCCAAGTCTGGGCTTCTATAGGGTCCGTAGTTCCTTTGAACTCAGACGGACCTACACTTTTAAAATCCTTAAAAGTAGTAGCTCGTACTACTCCCAGAATCACAGGTACATTGGCCCTCGTTCTATTAAATGCAGTCGTTAAAAGATTAACGAACTCCTGCATTGGATTAATTGGACCACCCTCCAGTTGGTTAACATTAGTGCCTTGATTTCGTTGTCTCCTTCTTGGCGGCATTTTGTTGTTAGGAAAACAACACATCATTATTACTTTATTCTTATTGGTTTGTTATTATTTATAATAAAACAATAACTCATACTCATTACTCAATATATTCCATAAAAGACTTATATTGATTCATAACTTGTAGTATCACACTACATTGTTTACATTACTCAACCTTAGCTGATTACATTACCATCCCGCAATTACTTTCCAAAAATTGGGATTTTACAAAAGACTATCTTTTGTTATACAAAATAGGGTTTTACGTCACTACTAGATACATAATATTTATATATCTAAGATATTCTAGCTATTGCTAGGTTACATCTGCCTTAGGGCATTTTCAAAATCTTTGTTGGCTAGATCGGCAATAACATCCCTACTGATAGTATGTCGGGTCTGTCCTGCTTCTATCGGGTACCCAACTACCTGCTGCTGGAAATCCACATAAGAACTCCTATGTATATAGGACATCCTCTCCAACTTCTGCAGTTTAGTCTTTAGCTCCTGCTTGAGCTCAAAGACTTCACATTTCAGCACTCGGACCTTGTCCTTAGCTAGAATTCTATCATCGTGCTCCTCTTTCCATATTCCCTCCATGCTAATCTTGTCCTCACGGACAGCTTGGAGTTCCTCTTTCAACTCCTTAACTTCTTGGCAGTAATGGATATTTCTATCCAATACCGACATAAACAGTGCCTTCATCGATTCCCCCGTAGACAATTCCTCTGTAGGTGGAACCTGGTCAAAGGACATCACGTCCACCTCCTCCTCTAGCATGCCATTAAATATTGACATGTAGTCTAAATCGTCTGAGTCTCCAGACTCGATTGTCACCACCTCTGGTTCTACGGCTACAGGATTTGGTAGTATCTCTACTCGATTAACCGAATCCTCGCTCACTACCTGTATGTCTCTATACATATAATTTTCTCCTGACATCTACAATAAAATAATATAGTTTGATTAGTACACGTCAGTAAAATAATAGAAATACATAACATAATATAATGCATTTTTATAGGGTTACTTTCCATCTTTTACTTCTTTATTCTTTCTTAAGGTTATGACTTAAGGTTCTATTTTCCCCCTTAAGTTTTATAACCTAGGCTCTGATACATCTTGTAGAGCCCCTAAATCCGAGTATCTTCAAACCCGACAGATGGTGCTATACTATACAAACATTCATACATTCATTCAATTGAAAAGTCTCAAAGAACGAATATATCTTCTATATATTTAAAGTAATATTTATATTTCCCAGGTTCTATACCCATTACAAAGGTTCTTTGTCATAATATCAGTTACATTACAACAATAGACCTATACTATTACAAGACAGCTTAACAATCTGCCTTAGCTTTACCTTTATTCTTTTTCGATCCTTCAGGACGTTCAGTCTTAGCTGCATTCATATGGTTCAAGCAAGAGTGAGCATAACTAGCTCAGCAAGTATAACAATTCAATAACAACATACTTGACACATACGAATCGTATATCTTTAATAACTGAACAATAGTTATGAAGTACTATTATTAATTCAAAATAGCACTTCATCTTTTCTTTCAAAATGTTTTACAATCATAACAATATTTAGTAAAACATTTACTCTGGTCAAAGACCTCGAGCATTCATTCTTTATTGGAAAAAGGACAACCCGGAACGAATTCCATAAGCCCGATATTACTTACGAGCACTTCTAGGTGATCAGCCTATTGTACTCTATGTTGATCAACACTACATCCATTAAGGTATGTATGTTTAATCATTTGGCAACCTCACGTGCATGTCGTTTTACCGACAAAACATTTGTTTAACATTTCAGTCTTCTTTTGAAAACCATATGGAGTAGTTGACAAAAGACAACAACATTTGATAATAGATGAATAAATTTCCAAGTCTAGCCAATGGATTGGCTTTAACTTCAATATACCTTAATTCATACGAAAGAATACATGAACCTCAAAAACTTGTTCAGATTGAACTGAGACAAGAGTGAGAATACTTGCCTTTAGTGTCTGCTACCGTAATTTAACTTTATGTTTAAGTCGTTCAAGTCTCTACAATACATGATCACATAATGCCTTACATTAGGTCACATATAATCAAGTATGTTTATGACTATATCTTACCCTTCTTCTCAATCTAATTGTGTATTAGATTCAGTTATTATTCGTTCCGGTTTATCATTATCCTTGCATTCATATTCTACTAAGTTATCTCAACTTTTATACAACATCCTTAAGGTTTAACAAAGTTTAAACAAAGTTACATTACATTCCTTAAGTTGTGTTTACTTTCAAAACAATTAGTTTCCCTTTATGTGTACTTAGAAGCATTCAATACTATCTTTGTTCTGAGACTGGCGCCGCGGCGCGAGTCCTTACTTAGCGCCATACTCCAAAAGATTTTCTTACTGTAAATGGCGCTGCGGCGCCACAAATTATACTACGGTTCGCGCTGCTGTGAACTCTTGCAGTGTGCTCGACTACTATTACGAGCTGCGGCGCGACTCATTTAGCCTAGGGTTGGCGCCGCGGCGCCAACTCTGTGCACCAGAAAATATTTCAGTTTTTAAATTTTGTGAACTTCCCGGACGCATAACTCCTACGTTATAAGTCCGAATTGGCTCGTTCAAAAGCCTACAATTCACAAATTACGTAATCTACGCATTCATGCAAGAATTTTATCTATTTAACTTCGTTTGCTAAAAATTCACCTATTGGTTCATTTTTTAACGAAAACGATAAACGTTCGTGAACGTTCAACGCTCGTTTCTTCGTTCTAAGTCGGAATCCGGTCATTTTCGAGTCCACAACTCTTAAATGCCAAATATGACTTGTCTCCAATGGAATACAACGGTTTTGAGTTCAAACACAAAATTTGACTTCTATTCCGAGAATTTCACGAATTCGACGATTATCGTCCAATCGTGCAATTTCCGGCAAATCTTCATTCTTATGATTTGTTCCACATTACCAATGAATTCCATTCATCATGTGAACATCTCAACCTACTTATTACAACAACTTATTCTAATTGTTGGATTTTAGACTTATTTCTTCATGAGCTTATAACTTGTCAAATTACAAACTACTTAATATTTCATTGTTCATGACTTATTACAATTAAAGTTTCTTAATCATCATACCTTATATGTTCTCAACATATAACTTTTACTTATGTATTCATGATACATATAATCATACAAGTTCTTTTACATCCATATCACATCTCTTACTAAACTCATTACAAGTTCATAATACTTTCACGTAAGTTTATAACATATGTTAACTTAAATGACTTATCACCAACTTATGTGACTTAAGTTCATTGCTTACTCATTCTTCTTACTTTTTAACATTCATGTTCCTTAATCCAAACTTTTCTTATTAACCTATCACGGTAAAGATAGAAAATAATGGAGAAGAAGTCTTACTTTTGAAGTCTTGGTAAGTAACTTCTTCTTATTCTTCTTAATTATGGAAGTAATCTATTTGTAACTTATTCTCTCTAACACTTAAGCACTTTGTAATGTTTGGATTATTTGAGCAACTAACAAATGGCTTGCAAGCTTCCTCTATTTATAGAATTTTCAAGGCTAGGGTAACCTAGTCATTAAATCATCCCACCTCCTTTAATCACCTCCTTACTATTCACTACTTGGCTAGCACAACACTTATCCTTTGCTTGGCCATTACTCCTAAGTCTTGGTCACCACATTAACTTGGTCAACATACTAACCATATAAATATGGTTTGCCCCATGGGTCATACCACTCATGGATTCTAGCTTGGGCTTGGATTAAATAAATCCTTGGGCTTTGCATTATTAAACACTAACTTGTTTATTAACTAATCATTTGGGCCTTAACCTTTTATTCACTTGGACTTGTACCAATTGTTAACTAATCTTCCAAATCCATTAACATTACTTAATACATATACATATTGTTTATGTATCATTTTCGTATTCCAATTCATATAGAATTTATATATGATAATTCATTCTTCATACTAACTCGTATTATACTCGTTTCATTACTTTGTACAATACCTAAGTATCATAGCATTATTACTTATTCTTTACTATTTCGACTTCCTTAACGTTTATAAATTAAGTCCACAAGCGAAATATTACATTTTCCATAATTAGATTTTTATTACATAATCCATCTTACCTTGTTATTCCATCATTACGTATTTCTCGGAAATTCAAAATTATATCCCGAGCAAATCCCGATGAATAGTGTTTTTTCGGAAAATTTCTCGAAAAACTTTTATTTTCGTCTTGAAAATTCAAACACTTTAATTCATTCACGTAGCTGAAATACTACGACATTCTAACATCACTAGGTTATATAACGACAACCATCCTGATAATACATAGAATAAGATTTTATTATTATTTAATTTAATAAAATCATTTTACAATAAGATCCGAATTTGTCGGTCGTTGCAAAAAACCCCAGCCTTCAGCCATTTCATCAGTCAAAATTCAGTGTATCAAATTCTTATATAGATTAAAGAGAGAGAAAAGCCTACTTTAATTTTCATTTTCTCCGAGACCCTTCTCTCTCTAAAATTCGGGAATGTAGAGTGAGAATGTGCAAAAAGTTATGCTAATATCATGTGTTGGATCTCCAAGAACAAACATCAATGATCAAGATCAAAATCAAAATCAAGGCTCAAAATGGTATAAAACCCTAAACTTAGAAATCCTTATGATTCATGTTAATCTCTGTGTTTAGATGTTTAAACTTGTGTTTAAGGGTGTCATTTAATGATCAAGGTTGTTAGATCAAGGATCTATAACATCTAGATGCACGATTTTAAAGTTTTTAGAAATCTAATTTTTTTTTGGAAAAGAGGCCTGACAGCCGAATGTCAGAGGCCCTAGATTTTTCTCTGTTTTTACTTTGTGTTGTTTTATGTTATAGGTCTGTTCTTTGTTGTAAGGGCTTTGATCTGGAACTTGAATCAAGCCCATATCATGTGTAGATCGAATGTTATAAGCAGTCAAAGATCGTTGACCGACCATGACCATCTACTTTCTAGGCAGCCCAGAAACCTAGAAAGGGTCTGACAACATTTTTGTGGCTTCGGATCTTACTGATTTTTGTTAGTTGGGCCATGTTGTCGTAATAGATTAGTCGAATGACATGTAGGCTATATATTTATGCTTCTAGAACCCCCAGATCATACACTGAATCAAAGATAGGAAGGGTCAAAGTAAGGTTGACCGGTTGTTCTTGAAGATTTATGGAAAACGCAAAAACCTTCATGAGCGATTTTTTTGGCATAGTTTGACTAGCATGGATCTTTAATGTGTTGTGATGTTAGACTAAAATAATGACTTGTTGTTGTACCCTAACATCAGGACTATAGGATTGAACTATGATATCCTATAAACTAAGTCTGAAACTCATTGATTAAAGGCCCATAAAGTAGACTCTCGAAGTATTCTTCATTTCTAGGTAACCTAGAAATGAATAACAGCTCTGACAAGTTTTTTGGTGGGTTAGATCTCTCTGTGATTATATATTTTAGTCATGAATTTTGCTTATGGTTGTAGTATTACATTCGAGCTACAACATTAAAATAATTTCCAGCCCAGAAACTTAGGGATCAAAGATTTAGACTTGGTCAAAGTAGGTACCTTGTAAACTGTTATGAGTTTCTAGGTTTGGGCTCAAGAACACGAAGGTTTTGTCACTAAAGTTACCTTTAGCGACACTTAATTTCTGAAAATAATTATTTTATTAAATAATTAGAGAAAAATAGTTTTTAATTATTAAAATTACATAGTAAATTCTTAAAAATTATTTTAAAGCCTGAAAATAGGTTTTTAATTATTTTGAATATATTTCATTAATATTTAATATTTTTGGAATAATAATGGTATTTAATTATAATATTAAATAAATTATTTAAAAATGATTTTAATACTTAAAAAATCGTGAAAAATTATATTATGGTATAAGAAAATATTTTAAGTTATTTTTGATGACTTTTAATATTTTGTGATGAGTTTCATTAATAAATTAATATTAATGGTGATTAATTTATTTAATAAATTATGAAAAAATAGAATTAATGATTTAAGTATTATAAAATTATTTTAAGTTATAAAATATAACTTTTGCTATTTTTTCATGAAAAATATTAATATTTAATATTAATGGCAATTATCGGATAATGGATTTAAAGGTTTAAAAATCATATAAATATTATTTTACGGTATTAAAAATACTTTGATATACTATAAATAAATTATAATATTATGACATGTATTTTATTAATATTTGATATTAAATAAATATTAATGATAATGGAATTAAGTGGTATTTAATTTATCTAAATACGATATTAATGATTGAAAAATCATGATAAATAATAATAATTATGTAAAAATTATTATGAGACTTTAAAAATTATTTTAACTGATAATAAAATTATCTAAGATAATTTTTAAGTGTTTAGACAGAGTTTAATATAATTTAAAGTCAATATTTTTCCGACTAGGCCGTCGAGATGTCAGAATAGTACCGAACTCAACTCCTACTGAAATAGTTTGACTTGATACTAGGTCTTATATGTGTTATAGACTGATAGAATTATGTGATAACGTGTTTAGGTTGTTTTATAACTATGATGATATTATTTTAATTTGTAGATTGATATTATTTATATTAGGTTTTCAGTCAAAGCTAAATAGATTGCGTAATGGTAAACATCGGATCAGGCAAGTTTTTATTAACTCAACCTCGAGTTGTTTATTCGAATATGCTTATGGTTAATCATTGTTGATTACCATGTCAATGAACTATTGAATCGTACTCTGTGCATATTGCATGTATTCATCAAGTATGAAAGGATGATCACCTTCATTACCATTCGGTCCAGATATAATTGATATGTTCATGTTCAATGTTCTTTCAACTATATAAAATTCGTTCATGCTAGTTCACAATTTTATTGTAGAACTTTAGCCAGCTTATTGTTCAATTCTTTCTATCATGATATATCTTTAATTTATTGAACTTATACTTGCTGGGCAAACTTATTGCTCACCTTTGCTATATCATGATTAACATTGCAGATAAGGCAAATATGTTCGAATATAGTAAAGGATAAAGCCAAGTTCAGCTTGGGATTAAATGTGCAGCTAAATTGTAATAGTATAGTTTGGTAATAACATGGTATATTTGATAGGTTATGAATTGTGTATAGGTTAAGGTTACTCGACCTTGGGGAAAAGTGTGTAATGTTTAATGTATAAACAATTTCTGTTTATATCTTCCGCAATATTTATAGAAATAGTATACCAGATACGTGCTGATTTGGGACCCGAATTTGGGGCTCTCACAGTTGGTATCAAAGCTGTAGGTTATAAACCTTAGGTAGGGTTACCTGAGACTAATAACCGCAGTGATTAGGTTAAGTACTAACTCAAATAGAGTTAGTGTGTCGGTAAGATTCAAAGAAGAATCTCGGTGTGGTATAAAAGACTCGGAGTTCTCTAAGTCTGATAATAAAGGTGAATAGTAGTGGTGAATAGATAGAGTCTAAAAGTACAAGGATAGGAGATCATAAAATAAAACGATCATAGTATAGAAATGAATCGTAATATATACGATGAGATCACCCCGTGATCTGATAAGGTGATAGCAGGGAATAAAATTAATCGAATGATTGAAAAGTTTACAGCAGGATTGTTATGTGTCAGTTGTACTATGAATTGGTACATATTCAGGAAAAGATTATGAATACGGATTAAATGAAATTCATATTGAGAATGGAGTTAAGATTAGTTGGGGATTTCAATTGATGACTCATGTCAGCAGCTGAGTTGTATGATTCCTTGTTATGGGCGGGCAATGGTACTTGGTGTAAAAACCACTTAGTTCTGGTACTGATAATCATTGAAATGTCTGTGTCGCGTTATTTGCTATATACCTGTTAAGAAGGTAATTCTTTTCTCAGGTGTATAGCAGATAGATAGAATATAGGTAGAGAATATAAGGTTAAGTACGAGTTCTTAAAACTCATACTTATGGTACGTTCGTGACTCATAATTATATGAAATGTTTATGAACCCCTCAGCGAATGGATGCAAAAGGTCTGTCTAGGACAAGTTCTTAAACTCATATGATTATGGCAAGTTCCTGAACTCATAAGCGTGGTAAGTTTGACGAACTGGGTAAAGTTTTGTGTGAATGAAGTATTGAGGATAATAGGAATAGATAGTATTAATAAGCAATGGATTTTTAGTGGAGACATAGGTTTTCCCAAATCTGCTAGCTATGCTAGACTTCAAATTTTTTGACATCAAGCTAAATACGCACTATGTGCTTTTGAAAATGAATTTTTATTCTCAACTCCTGGTGACCATTGTGTATGCGTGGACTTCGGGCCACCGACACATCGTTATTTGTTGAGATGATAAAACTAATTTGTAATGATTTTTGTACGGTTTAAAGAATAGTCTATGCTACTCATTTCGGCTAGACGATAATGGTTTGAAATATCAAAATATATTTTTATTTATCACTTACAAACCATGTAACCTGGTTCAGAGATGATAAAAAGTTGATGGAGATGTAATACAAGAATACTTAGTGTTCTAAAATTGTTGTTTCACTATTGTATGATGTGTTATAACAAAGTCACTTGATGACGGCATCCTCAAACGGGCTGTTAATACAATACGACATCATGATGTCATTTTCAACAAAATTTTCAAAATTTTATTTTGCCAACGGGGTTTTGGCTACACACATTCGTATTTCGATTGAAGTTGAATATTAATATGAGTCTAAGCTATTTGATTTGACAAGAGCAACTTTTATGAACACTCTAAGCATTCTTTGAAAATTTCCCTGAACCAAATTGTTTTGGTACGGAATTCTATGATAAGACTGAGGTAAAATTTTTGTGCCTATGGCAGAGATGACAAACATATCAAACCAGTATTACTGGGCCAGTACAAGGTAGAACGGGTTGATCACCCACTAAGTTCATAAGACCAGTGCGGTTGAATTTCCATAAACCTTTGCAAAAATGACAGACAATAGTCTATATAACTCCTCAGCAATATTTGAAAATTTTTATTCTTGTGAGAAATGAGTTGGGTAGCATGTGATGTTGAGAATGAATGGTCAATGGTTTGAGGTGTAAGGTGTAAGGTAAATTTCGGGGACGAATTTTTTAGAAGAAGGGGTGAACATGACAACCCGAGAATTTGGACAATTTTATAAAATCTTAAAAGATTGAATAAAGGTTAAATAATAGACCTAGACATGAAATAAGTGTATGGATTTGATAATTTCAGGAAGGAATTTGGTGAATCCAAAATTTTTGTGGTGAATTATTTAGGATCAAGGGTATAAGTGTATATGTTCTGTGTATATGGCTGTATATGTGTACAGTATGTGGTTAAAAGGTCAATGGTTGACCAGATAAGTTATATCAGTGTCAAAACCTCATATTATATTAAGAGCGTCAACGATCGGTTAGAAAGCCCTAGCGATGGATAAGAAACCCTAATACTGACTCTGAAAACTCTAATCTCAGTTCCGAGAATCCTAAACCCTAATTCAGAATTTGAAACCCTATATTGAGAATTCAAAGGCACGTATTTATGATTATAGACTTAATTAGGGAAACTCTAATACTTAATTAGAAAACCTAATTTTAAAGTTTGAAACCCTAATTATTCTGTCAGAAACCCTAGTGCACAATTATGAACCTAGTTGCTAAACTAGCAATTTTAATTAGGAAATATTAATCCTAATGAGCAAGCTTGAATGTGATTAGAAAACCTAATTATAATTAGGAAATACTAATTACAAATTAGAAAGCTTAATTTTTCCATTTTAAAACCCTAATTTGGAAATTATAGAATTAATTTGTAAAACCTTAGGTTTTAACCCTAAGGGTTAAACCATAAGGGTCAAACCCTAAGGGCTTGCACAAGTTACCATGTTGCCATTAAAATTAGAAATCAAATGACTATTTTGCCCTTTTTGCATTCTCTAATAGGTTGGAGTGTAGATCTAGCACTATTATTGGTTGGTGACCAACCCTAGTCCTAACCATGTGCTAAAAACCCCAGCCTTCAGCCATTTCATCAGCCAAAATTCAGTGTATCAAATTTTTATATAGATTAAAGAGAGGGAATGTAGAGTGAGAATGTTTAAAAAGTTAACCTAAGATCATGTGTTAGCTAGATCTCCAAGAATAAACATCATGGATCAGAATCAAAATCAAGGCTCAAAATGGTATAAAACCATAAACTTAGAAATCCTTATGATTCATGTTAATCTTTGTGTTTAAATGTTTAAACTTGTGTATACGAGTGTCATTTAATGATCTGGGTTGTTAGATCAAGGATCTATAACATCTAGATGCTCGATTTTAAAGTTTTTAGAAATCTGGGAAAAAATTGGAAAAGTGGCCTGATAGCCGAATGTCAGAGGCCCTAGATTATACTATGTTTTTGCTTTATGTTGTTTTATGTTATAGATCTGTTCTTTGTTGTAAGGGCTTTGATCTGGAACTTGAATCAAGCCCAAATCATGTGTAGATCGAAAGTTATAAGCAGTCAAAGGTCGTTGACCGACCATGACCATCTGGTTTCTGGGCAGCCCAGAAACCTAGAAAGGGTCTGACAACATTTTTGTGGCTTCAGATCTTACTGATTTTTGTTAGTTGGGCCATGTTGTTGTAATAGATTAGTAGAATGACATGTAGGATACATATTTATGCATCTAGAACCCCCAGATCATACACTGAATCAAAGATAGGAAGGGTCAAAGTAGGGTTGACCGACTTTTCTTGAAGATTTCTGGAAAACCCAAAAACCTTCATGAGCGATTTTTCTGGCATGGTTTGACTAGCATGGATCTTTAATGTGTTATGATGTTAGACTTAAATAATGACTTGTTGTTGTACCCTAACATTAAGACTATACGATTGAACCATGATATCCTATAAACTAAGCCTGGAACTCATTGATTAAAGGCCCATAAAGTAGACCCTCGAACTATTCTTCAATTCTAGGCAAACCAGAAATGAAGAACAGCTCTGACAAGTTTTTTGGTGGCTTAGATCTCTCTGTGATTATATGTTTTAGTCATGAACTTTGCATATAGTTGTAGTATTACATCCGGGCTACAACATTAAAATAATTTTCAGCCCAGAAACTTAGGGATCAAAGATTTAGACTTGGTTAAAGTAGGTACCTTGTAAATTGTCATGAGTTTCTGGGTTTGGGCTCAAGAACACGAAGGTTTTGTCACTAAAGTTACCTTTAGCGACACTTAATTTCTGAAAATAATTATTTTATTAAATAATTAGAGAATAATAGTCTTTAATTATTAAAATTATATAATAAATTCTTAAAAATTATTTTAAAGCCTGAAAATAGGTTTTTAATCATTTTGAATATATTTCATTAATATTTAATATTTTTGGAATAATAATGGTATTTAATTATAATATTAAATATATTATTTAAAAATAATTTTAATACTTGAAAAATCATGAAAAATTATATTATGGTATAAGAAAATATTTTAAGTTATTTTTGGTGACTTTTAATATTTTGTGATGAGTTTCATTAATAAATTAATATTAATGGTGATTAATTTATTTAATAAATTATGAAAAAAATAGAATTAATGATTTAAAAATCATATAAAAATGATTTTATTGTTAAAAAATTATTTTAAGTTATAAAATATAACTTTTGATATTTTGTAATGAAAAACATTAGTATTTAATATTAATGACAATTATCGGATAACAGATTTAAAGGTTTAAAAATCATATAAATATTATTTTAAGGTATTAAAAATACTTTGATATATTATAAATAAATTATAATAGTATGACATGTATTTCATTAATATTTGATATTAAATAAATATTAATGATAATAGAATTAAGTGGTATTTAATTTATATAAATACGATATTAATGATTGAAAAATCATGATAAATGATAATAATTATGTGAAAATTATTATGAGACTTGGAAAATTATTTTAACTGATAATAAAATTATCTAAGATAATTGTTAAGTGTTTAGGCAGAGTTTAATTGAACTTAACCTCGATATTTGTCTGACTAAGCCATCGGGAAGTCAAAATAGTATTAAACGCAACTCAGACTGAAATAGTTTGACTTGATACTAGGTCTTATGTGTGTTATAGACTGATAGAATTATGTGATAATGTGTTTAGATTATTGTATAACTGTGATAATATTATTCTAATTTGTAGATCGATATTATTTATATTAGGTTTTCAGTCAAAGCTAAATAGATTGCGTAACAGTAAACATCAGATCAGGCAAGTTTTTCTTAACTTGACCTCGAGTTGTTTATTCGAATATGCTTATGGTTAATCATTGTTGATTATCATGTCAATGAATTATTGAATCGTACTCTATGCATATTGCATGTATTCATCAAGTATGAAAGGCTAATCACCTTCATTACCATTCGGTCCAGATATAATTGATATGTTCATGTTCAATGTTCGTTCAGCTATATAAAATTCGTTCATGCTAGTTCACAATTATATTATAGAACTTTAGCCAGCTTATTGTTCAATTCTTTCTATCATGATATATCTTTAATTTATTAAACTTATACTTGTTGGGCAAACTTATTGCTCACCCTTGCTATATCATGATTAACATTGTAGATAAGGCGAATACGTTCGGATACAGTAAAGGATAAAGCCAAGTTTAGATTGGGATTAAATGTGAAGCTAAATTGTAATGGTATAGTTTGGTATTAACATTGTGTGTTAGATAGGTTATAAATTGTGTATTAGTTAAGGTTACTCGACCTTGGGAAAAAGTGTGTAATGTTTAATGTATAAAAAATTTATGTTTATATCTTCCGCAGTAGTTATAGAAATAGTATACCAGATCCGTGGTGATTTGGGACCCGGATTTGTGGCTCTCACATCTATATACTGACTTGGTAAGTATGTTGGTATGGTTTAGAAATACATGAATAACCCGTTAACTTGTGTTTATATTATTCGTAAGGAAGCATGAACATGTTGAACTTATTAGTAAGCTTTACTAATGAAAATACAAACTTTGATGAGACTTATGCTCTACGAGTTCTGATCTTAATAGTCTATACACATGATGGATTTCAGATGTAAATGAACATGATAAGAAGTTTATAGTATCTTGCCATGATCAAACTTATTAGATATTGGGTTAGAGAAATTTTTAAGAAAAGCTTAGTATTATAAACTAATGGATATGAATGCTACAAGGTGTAGTTTCTGATCTTGAAAAGATGATAACATAATTTGACTACCCATGATAAGAGCTTTAAAGTTTCCTTGTATATGATAAATTGCATAGTTCAAGTTTAAGATGATTTCAAAAACAAACTTGAATATGTTTTTCAACCAAGTGCATTAGGTACGAGAAAAGAGATTCTGACGATTTAAGATGATACGTTTATGTTCATTATTTCTCTAAACACAAGTCTTATATGTTAAACATAACAGAAGTTGATTTATATGTGCTATATTGCATCATTCATGATAAAACAATTTCAAAGGCAACTTAGAGCATGTTTTCAAACTTAAGTTGTGTTACATATGAGTATTTAGATTCTAAATGCTTTAGATGCCATGTTATGTTTTACTATGCCTCTAAACATGATTCGTAGGTGATGGACATAAAGAGAATTTAATCAAACATGAGTTTTTAGCATGTTTTAAAGTGTTAAACGATGCTAGCTATGAGTAAAGGATATGAATATGTACGAGCATGTATAGTACAAATTTTGTTACTTCTTTATGTGAACATAAGGATAATTAGTACACCTAGTGATTACATTACCCTATTTGGCTTTGATTTTGTGAAAATCCTAAACTAAAGTCCCTAACATATAAGGTTGATCTTGAAGTGGTCATACAAGAATGTAAAGACCTCTAGTGTGTATGCATGAGAAGTATAAAAGTGTAAGTGTGTTAAAGTTTGGACTGAAACTAGAAAATAAATATTCAACTTTGGTCTGGCCAGGGGACGGCGCAGTTGCGCCAGTCCCAAGCTTAACCTCAGCCCAGGTACGCTGCAGGACCGTTTGGTCTGGACATTTTATTTGCTTACTAATTTTGGCAACTTACTTATAGTACTATCCTAAGATATAGTACTTGAAATGGATGATGTTTTAAGCCTAAGAGCACGTAATGGTTATATAAAACCCAAATTTGTTAAAATTTATTAAAGTTTGCAAAATGCAAGAACTATATGAAACATTCATCTATGAGTTTGAAATGTGTAACGAACACATAGCGAGTCAATTATGTGATAGCTATATATGAATGTTGATGTCAGGTATGGGTGGTTAAGGTATACCTATACATACCTAGCTATTATAAGAGTATGATGAGAAAGTGAAGTGTAAGTTTTACAAACCCAGTTAGGAAACAATATTTGTTCTTATATTAAGAGCATATGAAATGTATGACTAATATATATGAATCTATGATTATATAACTGCGTAGAAATACACGAAGTGCAGATAAGCTTTAAGCAGTTAAGTCGTAGTTGATAAACTACGAATCAGGCAAGTCTTTCAGTTTCTATTTGATATATGAATGCAATAACTGTTAGTTAAACTACATTATGTTATGCGAATGTTGATGTATATATAGAAATGCATATGTGATATGTATAAAATTGAAAGTTGATCTTTGATGATATGCTTGTGAAGTAAATCTATATGCCTGTTATGTAATAAGTAACATGCGTAGTAAATATAAATTGATTATGAATGAATGAATTGAATATGTTATTCTATGTTATGTGCTGCAAAAAAACTATTAGAATGGTTGGGTTGTCGTGCTCACCCTTGCAAATAACCACTTTTACAGGTTAAGGACTCATGGTAAATGTGACATCCCCAAAATAGGTCCATTCCATCCAACTCATTCTGAGTCGTCAAATACATGGTACAGAAAACAACTACAACTTTATTACAACAATTGTCGTGCAAAATACAACAACACATATGCTGTGAGTTTGGATACAAATATATACCAAATGTGACATTGGACACCATCATGTATCAGCACCTCACAAAGGTACCTTACATAAAGGTACAGTCAAAAACTGTTTTAGAAACTAGAATCTTTGGGAAGTGCTCAAGGAAACCTTCGTACATGGGAGGCCACGCGTCTAGGTTATGATAGATATCATATGGCCACAGAATTATCCTTGGTTGACCCAATAGACCCCAAAGAAAAACGAGAAGATTACTATCATATTCTTCCCAATGGTGAGTCTTCTCTTGACATATCATTATCTCTACTGTCTCTAATTGAGAATTATACTTCAAACAAACACCAAGATTATATAGGTAGTACTCGTATATATACTCAGCAAGTGGATGAGCACATCCCTGTCTTATGATGACACGAGGTTGTATGTCGTTAGACATCTTGTATGATAGTGGCAAACCACCCTTCCAACGTTGGGTACACCTTACCCTATTGGATTCACCAAATATAACTACTAAATGAACTTTTCTATACTGCTTCGGGAGAACATCCACAGCTAGAGACCACCGTTCTATTTCCCCGTTACCCTCGCTCGACCCAGCTACACTCTTATTACCTGAAAGGAATTGTGAAGCAAAAGGGTGAGCACAACTAGCTCAGTAAAGAATATCATGACTAAAGATAATTAAATTATCAATAGCCTTCATCAACAATAAATCAGAGATTTAGAATATATGGTAGATGATAAAACTTCTCAACCATAGTTGCAGCGGAATGAGCAATCCATTAGAAGAGTCAAATAGACTATAAAGTCTATTATCTTCTCCACGTTAAAAATCCACCAACAATGTTTTATCCCTGTAACATCAATCAACAATTCTGGTCCACAATCATATGAATAACTCATAATCATAACTGTAGTTCTAAATTCCTCTTCTCATCTAGGACGAAGATAATTTTCATCACCTGAAACATCAAACATCATGGTTATACCAAATCACAGTTCCTGTTCATAATCATACTAATAACTTCATCTTTGCACTACGGGACAAAGATATTCATCAACAAGTCATCTTTGCACTACAGGCTAAAGATATTCGTCAACAGTTCATCTTTGCATTACTGGCCAAAGATATTCAACAACAGGTCATCTTTGCACTACGGGCCAAAGATATTCATCAACAGACCATCTTTGCACTACAGGCCAAAGATATTCATCTACAATTCATCTTTGCACTACAGGCCAAAGATATTCCTCAACAATTCATATTTGCACTACATGTCAAATATATTAATACCTCAAAGAATATATAATCATTTAAGAATTTATATAAACAATAATTATAACCATGTTGATCATTTCACCTTTGCACTTAAGCTAAAGATATTCAATTATAAATTCAATGGTCATGATCATACCAGTCAACAATTCAACTTTGCACTACTGGCCAAAGAGAACCCATAGTCATGATCATACCAAAAATCTACCCATCTTTACACTCAAGTCAAAGAGAAATATCATCATTAGGGTTATAAAAATGTTATATATGATAATAAAATCAATATAATCAACATATAGATTTAATCTCAAGAGTAATATTCATAAATCAACTATAATTTGGTTAGAAAAAGAAACCAATTTTGTCGTGAATAGTAACTCGTGAATAGTAACTCATGAATAGTAACTCGTGAATAGTAACTCCGACTCAAAAAGGTAGAAATTCCACAATAAAATCTATACCAATATTTCGGTATAATGATATTGAAAGAATAACATTTCTTAAGCTTATAAACAATTTATTTAAATTGTTTACACTTTACTAATTAATGCATTTAATCATCATAAAATGTCCACTCTTAAGATTTCATCATCAATAACCAAAACCCTCATCAAAAATCTGCATATACCTCATATAGGATTCTCAAGCCATAAAATCCTATTTTCCAATTTTTCTACTTCACATAACATATTTAATTTATTTTCTCATAACTAGTCCGTTTTCATGAAAAATACCAAATCAGTTCCAAAAATATTTCTTTTCTGAGATTTATCAGAATATAGTCCCATATTGAACATATATTTTTCTCAGAATTTTTAAAAGTCATTTACTATTTTTCATATGGTCAAAACAGCCGAATATTTAGACATTTATCAAAAATTGTACTTTTGTCCAAAAATTCTAAAATTAACAGAGTATACTTCCATCATATACATGTACTCCCAATAAAAATTTCATCAATTTTGGAGTTAACCACAAGAAATTATAAGCAGTTACTTTTAAAATAGTCTTTTCTCATAAAATTCATAACTCTCAATCTATACATCCAAAAATCACCATTTTTGGACACAATCAATAAAACTCATCAAAATATCATTTCAAAATTTTCCAGAATTTTTGAAGTTCAGAAAAATTACGAAACTGAAAAACATAACAACCCTTAAAATCCCTTACTATCCCTTACCTCAAAAGAGCAGTACTTCTGATCGGTATAAGGCTGAAGGAAACTTACACTGATGAATAGAAACTCACAGAGTATCTAAATACTCACAAAATACACTCAATAATCTAGAGAGAGAAAGAGAAAAAGCTTATGTTTCTGGTGTGATTTTCAATTCTAACTTAGCCCTCTATTTATAGGAAAATTTTGGTAGGTTTGACCTGCAACCTGATGGCTTTACCTGCTACTATTCCCACCCACCACATTTGAAATATAATTCAGCACATTTCTTCACCAACCATAAGTGGGGCCCACCAATTCTAGAATTTTCCACCAAAAATGATTTATAACCTGATTTCCGAATCAGTCACCTCTTAAAATTCATAACAAATCATACGTTCATTTTTAACGGTTCAAAATTTATGGACATATACTCAACTTATATATGTATAACATATCCAAAAATTACCACGATCCAACGGTCGGATTAAAAATTATAACCCCCGCAAAATATCTCAAAAACCCTGATTTTTAATACCTCCATTCCGACAAAAATACGGATAAAAACCTCAACATTAACTCCTTCATTTTTAACCACAAAAATATATCCCTCATTTATATCCACATAATATAAATATTTCCTTATCATATGAATCAATAATTAATTATTCACAAATAATATTACAGAATCACATTTATGACAACCAGGCCGTTCCCAGGAAAGAGGGGGCTTTCCAATAAGAATTTTTCCTTACTGGCGCGCAATTAAATGACCAAACCTCTCCTTAGATAGAACTTTCTAGACATTGTCAATAATGTTATCTAATAATACTATTCAAATAATATGAATTATTGATCTGATAATAGAAAATACTGTGCAGCAACAATTATTGAACAACAATAATACAAAATTTCAACGTAGCAATTATTGAATCAATAAAATAAAATATTGAACAGTAATTACTGTAATAATTATTGAGTAGTGCCTTCTTACGTAAGAATCAATAATTTCAAAAATACTATGTAATACCGTGTGCTACTGTGCAATAACGCGTATTACTGTATTTTAACCACCGGGTATTCCAACAGTGTTAACGGTAACAACTACGTCGTTATTTGTAAAAACTCAAATTTGTCGTTTTCCTTCACCCGACAGTTATTCGTTATGGGGCCCACAAATAGTTGCGTCGTCGTACGAATATTCTCCGACAGAAAGAATATTCCACGACCAAACGAATATTCCCCGACAACAATGATTATTTTTTAACCACTTGCTTATTTTGAAAAAAAATTCATATTTCACCCAATACTTTAAACTTTTATCAATTTAACCATTTACTGAATAGTAATTATAAGAAAAATTGAATACTTTTATTTCATAAAATTCGGGGTCTTCCAGTAAAGTTACGTGCTACTTGATTGATAAAGTTCAATAGCATCGAAGGAGATTGATTGATTTATTTAATTATATGTTCTTGAACCATGTTTAGGTTCTATGAAATATACATGATAGTAGTTTACGATGTGTAATATATGTTAAGTTGTACTACGTGATACATAAAGGAATTCGAATCGAGATGTAAAGATTTATATAATAATTCGAATAGAATGAATCATAACATAATTTGATTCAAGGATATGTAATTGGTTCAAGTTAAGATATCAATAAAAGATTTATTCTTAAAGGAGATTGAAAAAGTTTAAATTATTCCGCATAATTATATAACATCGAATATGATGTAAGACAAGAACGGTTAATGACCAAGATTTGAAACTTATAAAAGTCTGGGGTTATTACATAGATCCCGAAAATGGAAAGCATTTATATTCTAAATTATAATAAGTAAAGTTATATTCATTAAGTTATGAATAAAAGATATAAATTGTTTGACGATAGTAGTATCGTGGTGGACCAGATCTGAGGTTCGAAGGAACCCGGATTTGGGAGCATCACAGGTTGGTATCAAAGCTGTAGGTTATAAACTTAGATAAGTGTACCATAGGCTATAACCTGAGAGAGAGAGAGAGAGAGAGAAAGATAAAGATTAAAATATGTAAGTGAAGATTCAAAAAAGAATCTTGAAGTATCTAAGAGAATGAGAATTTAGGAGTTTCCTAACTCCGACAATAAAATGTTAAGATGTTGTCTATAAGATAAATATGACAAATATTATAAGAATGAACTCGGTTGGAGTTTTATTGATAATAGGGAAAGAACCCTAGGGTAAACCGATAATCACAACGTGATCGAATTGTGCTATGAAGTGATAAATAGTTTGTAATGACTAAATGTGTATAGCTTGGTGCTATAAGAGATTGTAATACGAAATGGTACGATGTGAATTCATAAGGAGCTGTATGTGATGAGATACGAAGAATTCGTATCAAGCAAAGAGCAAGTTAAGTGTAAGATAGAGTTAAGTATGATTTCAATTGAGAACCCATGTCAGCAGTTGATTTATATGATTCCTTGCTATGGGCGGGAAATTGTACTTGGTGTAAAAACCACTTAGTTCCGACACTGATAATCATTGAAGTGTTGTTGTCGCGCTATTCGCTATATACCTGTTGAGAATGTGATTCTTTTCTCATGTGTATAACAGATAGATAGGTTATAGTTAGAGAATATAAGGTTAAGTTGCGAGTTCTTAAAACTCATACTTATGGTACGTTTGTGACTCATAATTATATGAAATGTTTTTGAACCCCTCAGCGAATGGACGCCTATGGTCTGACTAGGGTAAGTTCTTAAACTCATATGATTATGGCAAGTTCCTGGATTTCCAAAGTGTGGTAAGTTTGATGAACTATATCGGATATATGTATGTTGTGAAGTTAGAAATTTTGGTATAGTGAGCATTGATGGTGTTGAAGATTGGTAGAATGAAGTAATGGATTTAAAGATTGAAGTTGATGGAGAACCATGGATTTTCTAAATCTTCTAGCTCTTCTAAATTTCCAAAACTTATTGACTTCGTGCTAATTGTAGACACTTGAAATTTTCTGTACACCTGTCACTAATATTACAAGAGAGCATATTCGTCTTTTAAGAGGGAACCCTGAAAGACGATCCATATCCATGCCAGATACTACCAAAAGTTCAGCATTAACCCAGATCGCAATCTGGGAGTAACAATTCCAATCTAGGAGATAACCCCGAGGCATGCAGATATAATACCGGAACACACACTGGAGAAGACCGATTAATCTCGGAGATAACCCCGAGGTATCCAGTCTCAGTCCCAACCATGGGAATAGCCGCTAACCTTGGTGATGACCCCAAGGAATGAAATTTCGGAGACAACCTTGGAAATGCTTGTTACAAATGAAACCAACTTCAATCTCAGCGCTCACAATGAGATCCACTGTACCAGCCCGACAATAACATCGGGAAGACAGACACACCTCAAGGATGACAATGAGGACCTTCAAGAAATTACAGCAGTCCAATCTCAGCGAAGCTGAACAACGTCTGCTTTATCAGCCCAATCCAGCAATAACACCGGTGAGGGGCAACATTGTCATCTGACCAACACGATGTCATGCCACGTCGCCTCAACATATCTAAGCAACAATGTCCCATAAGACTAATCAATCTTGAGTGACTATTGTGTGGGGTAACGGATGAAAGTTGAATCTTAAAGACCGGAGGGCACCGTCCCATCTTCAATGACTTCGCACAAACTTTAATCCCATGCCATCGTATAAATCTCGACAACGGCGGTCCTAAATAGGTACTGTATACCTCAAACGGATGCCCGGATTGCACTTATGAAAGTTCGAGTGGACATTATAGTGCCTGGGTGCACGTACTTCGAGACGACCCAAGCAAAAAAACTCGGGCCCACCCGGGTTGCCTTTGGTACACCCTCTACAAATAGAGGGCTTGGGGTGGCCATTTTGTAAGAGAAAACGGCGAGGAAGCCCCGCCCAATGTGCTTTGTACTCACCCCAAACTAAGTGCTTTCTCATTTTAAACACTTATGGGCTCACATATAGCTTATTTTGTACCTACAAAAGCCAGTGTTTACCCACTTTAAAGATATTGAAGTCTTCTTTGTTAGCCCACTGTAAGCCTTCTTTCACACTTTAAAGTTTTTCTCTCCATCCTTGCACACACCCTTCTACACGTTGAGAGTTGTGTTGCACATTTTGCCCGGACTTCGGTCCGTGGTTTATTTTTAGTTTATATATATATATATATATATATATATATATATATATATATATATATTATATATATGGACTAACATTATCAATTTATGCCTCGATTGAGCCTAGACTTCGGTCTGGAGCGTTTAATTGCTTTTGTATATATATTCATTTATATATATGAACTGCGTGTCGAACTCTGTTCGATGAGCTTAGACTTATGTCTGGTGCGTTTAATGACTTTCTTATATATATAATTATATATATGAACTGCTATCGAACTTTGTTCGGTGAGCCTGTATTTCACATCCGGTGTGTTTACTGCTTTATATATATATATATATATATATATATATATATATATATATATATATATACTTATATATATTAACTGTTGTTAGACTTTGTCCGATGAGCTTGTATTTTACATCCGGTGCGTTTACATGCTTTTATATATATATATATATATACATTTCGTCCCACCTAGAGTTTACTTCGTGATGGTTGACCGTTTTTACAGCTTTCTGTACATTTCGTCCCACCTGGAGTTTACTTCATGGTGGTTGACCGTTTTTAGAGCTTTCTGTACATTTCGTCCCGCCTAGAGTTTCCTCCGTGGTGGTTGATAGCTTTTACAGCTTTATTTACATTTCTGATCCCCTATGGAGGTACTTCGTGGTTGGTGATCATGTCTGTATATATATATTTACAGCTTTTATATGTATACATGCTTACTACTTTCATACAAATTGTAGTGTCATGTGCGCCTAGGAATCATGTGATCACAGATTCGTCCCATTGGATCTAGGTTTGGTTCCCGTGTTGGACATTTTCAGCTGTAAGCAGCTTGTAAATTATTCTGCGGTGTCTGGATTTTCTCAGTTGGTTTCCATACCCATAAGGAAGTCGGTATTATTTTGTACATTATTTTCGTACGGATGCTTCGCATCTGTCAAATAAAATTAATCAAGTCGAGCACTTAATAATATGGGAGTGTAAAAAGTCTCAATTACTATTAAGCATCAGGGTTTGAAAAACCTCTTTCATAAAACATCACTGCCATATCTTGCTTAAAATTGAATTTTTACATAAAATTCAAACTATGTGTATATAGGTGCGAACGAGGCCTCGAACTACTTCCAAATAACAGCACATTGACCCACATACACACACACATTCAGATAATTGTTTCTTGAAAAGAGGCGGTCACCGTGGTAACACGGATGTCGGGAGGTGCCTAACACCTTCCCTTCGCATAACCAAGTCCCCGGACCCTAATGAATCTCGGTTTCACTGACCCGTTTAGCAGTGTCATATCACTTGGTCAATGTGCAAACCTTTTCTCGGTTGTGTTGGTACAACCATTTAAAAAACCAACTGGTGACTCTTAACAGTCCATCGTCGACATTATACATGTCGGACCTTTTTCACTTGTTTTTTCAAACAAATACCACCTAAAATAAGAACACCAAAGAACAAGTAACAGAAATGGACAATTAAAAATCTTGACGTCGACAGGTGGCGAATCTGCTGGGGACTCCAGTAAGAGGACTTAAGCCATTATTACAATTTTTTCAAAATTATTATCTGCTTGTGTGTGGATGTTACATTTACATTTTATGATGAATGTGTATGAATGCATTTCCTTACTTAGTGCTTCGCACTATAAACTGCTTATGATATTAGTGCTTCCCACTATAAACTGCTCATGATATTAGTGCTTTGCACCATATATGCTTGTGATATTAGTGCTTTGCACATGTCACCATTTTCATACGGTAAGACGCGATTGTATGTGAATGTATGTTGTGTGGTCCCTCCACCAGGAGGCTATCCCGTCTGTGTTTGATTACTGGACTCGTGAGAAGACTAATTCTCCGAGGCTCAAAAAAGGCACCACCCAAATTCTCTCCAGTTGAAAGACCGGATTAACTTCCCGTCAAGTAGATTGCGATGATTTGGGAACCTTCATGCCAAAAAGCCGCGAGAGTAACCTAAGATAGGTCAGCCTCTGGTAAACCCAAAACGGAGGAAAGTCTCTTCATGCTCTCATTTCAAATTACTTGTAATTATCTTCCATATCTATCTCCATGTAATGAGAAATATAAAGAAATGTGTACACATACATGCTATAAACAGCTGACATCCATTTTGCAGGATAAAAATCCTAAACTGGACACATCGTATAGCATGTTATTATCCACCCTAAAGACTAAACTATGCAAGTCTTTTGCAGGGAATCAATCAGACCTACCACCCGTTTAAAGTCCAAAAAGGCAACATGCCTACAGTCAATCATGTCGTCATCCGACCAGACTGAACTTAATCTAGTTTCTCGCAAAGAATTCGACGGATTAAGCAAACAGATTACAGATTTGGCTGTTCTACTAAAAGAATTACACCAGTCTACACAGGGTCAGAAAATACCCGTACATGCTGAATCCTCCACACAAGGAGGAACCCAGGTCGTTATAATACCTGAACTGCAGTTGGATCCGACCAAAAAAACTCATGATGCTGCCCATCCCACTATAGACCCAGACACTGGTGACATAAAAAAGAAAGTCCTCCAAATGGAAGAGACTCTTCGCACTATCAAAGGAATTGGAACACACGGGAGTGTTTCATATGCTGATTTGTGTATTTTCCCTGGTATTCATTATCTAGAAAAATTTAAGACTCCTAACTTTGAAAAATATGACGGGTTAGGAGATCCTTACACACATCTAAAGGTGTTTATTGGAGAACTAGGATCTTATGTAGAGGATGAAAAACTCAGAATGCAACTGTTCCAACAAATTCTAACTGTAGAAGCCCATTCGTGGTACACAAGATTAGACAATTCAAAGATCCATAGTTGGGAAGAGCTAGCACACGCTTTCCTCACACAATAAAACTTTTAATCTCAAATGGCTCCTGATCGGTATCAAATTACCAAGATCAAGAAACAGTCTAATGAGTCTTTTAGAGAGTATGCTTAGAGGTGGAGACGCCTAGCTGCCCAAGTTAATCCTTCCATGACAGAATCAGAGATGGTCATAACTTTTATAGACATACAAGAAGCACCTTTCTATGAAAGAGTTTTAGCCGGCATCGGCAAACCATTTTCTGAAATGGACAAACATGGGGAGATGGCTGAAATGGAATTGAAATTCGAAAAGATTCAAGACCTAGCTGCACTCAAAGCGGTTACTGATCACATCCAGTCTGGAAATTATGGGAACAACCCCCGGAGGGTCCATAAAAAGAAAGAAGAGGATGTTTCCCTGATACTACAGGGTCAAAAAGGCAGTCAAAACATGCCTATCCAGAGGAGAAATTACACTCCCTTTCAAACAAAGTCTGCAAACCCTCAAGTACCAAAAAGGTGGAGAAGTCAAACGACCTCGAGTATTCACACCATTAGGGGACACCCTCGAGAACATTCTTAATCTTCTAACAACACAGAAGAAAATCACGCATCTTCTTCCACCAGCCAGCCCTAATGGTCGGGGTTTTAATGCTGCTCGAAAATGTGCTTATCATGCCAGGGCACCTGGACATGATACTCAGGATTGTTGAGCCTTGAAACACAAAATTCAAGACCTGATAGACAACGGTAATATTGTGGTCACCAAACCCGATCAGCCTCACATTCAAGACAACCCTCTTCCTCAACACAAAGAAGAAGAGGTCAATATGATCAATTGGAGCAGTGGACAGAGTTCCAATTTTAGCTGTGAATCTTCCCAGACCCCCAAAGATGGTGCTGACAGATGGGATTATGCCAAGTTCCAGTTCATAATGGAACGAAAGATGAAAGGTCTCTGTAAACAAATTGAGCAATTGGTGGAACTGGTGACTTATCAACATCAAGTGTCTCGTCAGCTAATCTGCCAGGAGCATGCCATTCTCATACCTATTGTCATGAATATTCCCTCTTCACTTTCAGAAAATGAAATGCTAGAAGACAAAGTAACGAAGAGAGCGAATGCTAAGGCCCGTCAGGACTTTGCCAACAAAAGGGAGTTCACATATTTGGCCCAACCTATGCAGGAAATCCTTCATATCTTAATCAATGAAGGAAGGATTAGTTCCCTTCTACCTCCAATCAACCCTCGTTCAGGACGATACAACTCTGAGGGAGTATGTCAATATCATTCTCAATCTCGCGGTCACAGCACATAAGAATGCTGGGCACTCTGCCACCTTATTCAAAATTTAATCGACAATGGCGTATTGCGTCTGTCAGGTAACGACACTGTGTTACGGGCAAGTGAGGATTCGTGTCCTACTAAGTGGAAGAGTGTAGCAGCAATCATATCCCCTGAAAATGATGGGGTTAACAAATCACTTGTCATGCCAGTAATTCAACTCAAGGGAATCAACAATCCTTTGAAAGTGGCCGCTCTTGAGCCAATCTACATGCCTTGCAGAGCACAATATCCTATTGTTAGCTTGCGCCCAGTTCCATGGAATTATGGAGAAGGTGAAGGATCCACCTCGCATATAACTGCTACAGTGTCGAAGGAGAATCCACTGTATCTTCCCCAACGGGTAATAAAGCATGTCATCAAGTCTAAGGGGAAAGTACCCGTTGAGAAGATTGAAAATTTCCTCCGCACTATGGGTCATAGCGAAGCTAAGGTGGTTTTAAGCTTGAAAGAAGCTCCGCAACAGATATCAATCTTGGACTTGGTCCTGACCTCCGAGAATCACCGGAAGGTCTTGTTAAAGGTTTTAGAAGAAGCCTATCTACCGACATTAGTTGATACGAAAAAATTTTAACATCTGGTTGATCACATTTTTAAGAACAATGTGATATCCTTCACTGATGATGACATACCGCCCGAAGGGACCGGTCATTGCAAACCATTGCACATTGCAGTCTTGTCCTCCGGATATATGGTGGCTGGAGTTTTAATAGATGGAGGTTCCTCTCTGAATATCTGCCCATATGCTACCTTGGTGAAGATGAATATCAATCCCAATCGAATTCGGAGTAGCCATACCATCATTAAAGCTTTTGATGGAGCCCACCGTAACTCGGTCGGAGTAGTTGAGCTGCCAATTGAGATTGGTCCTCATACATTCTATGTATCCTTCCATGTGCTCAAGATAGATTCGGGATACAACCTGCTCTTGGGACGACCATGGATTCACATGGCAGGGGCAGTCCCCTCCACTCTTCACCAACAGTTGAAATACATCATCAACAATAGCCTGGTCACAGTCAACGCTGAACTGGAGATTCCTCAGCATGGGAACATGCCACTCATCAATGCCAATAAGGATGTCAAGCCAATAAGTTTTCATGCTTTGAAAATAAGCAATACCCAATACCATGCTATTGGAACGCCACTACCCGAACCCCAGATTTTTGCCCAGATTTAGATGTGCATGTACTTGCTGATACGGTGCCTCTTCTCCACAAGGATTGTACCTTTGATGTAGAGATGAATTCAGCCTTGGTGGATATACCGGATGACATTGAGGTGCCTCCATAAATTCAAGAATGGGTCAAAGACAAATCTAAACCCAACCTTTATCAAACCACTCCTTTCAATCTTGGAACCTTAGAAAACCCTAAGTTAATCCAGATTGGTTCAGACCTTACCTCAAACCAACGGAATGACATGGTTATGCTACTAACCCAGTTCCAGGATGTGTTTGCATGGTCTCATAAAGATATGGTGGGTTTGTCCACTGACATTGTCCTTTATCGCATTCCCATTAAAGAGGGACTCAAGCCAGTCAAGCAAAAGCTCCGACAATTGAAACCTGAATGAAGTTTAAAGGTGAAAGAAGAAATTATGAAACAATTTCAAGCTGGCATCATAATGGTGTCTACATATCCTGAGTGGATATCCAACATCGTGCCCGTACCTAAACCTAGAGGAAAGGTGCGAGTTTTCGTGGACTACCAGGACTTGAACAAAGCTTGCTTAAAAGATAGCTTTCCCGTGCCATTTATCCACATTCTCATTGACAATACTGCGCAATACGATATGTACTCCTTTGCAGATTGCTTTGCGGGGTATCATCAGATCATGGTTGCCGAGGAAGATCGTGGTTGCGCAATACCACATGTACTCCATCAGATGTTTGATAGGTAGCTCCAGCATTGATGAGGCCGAATGACAACCGTCTATAGTCATCTATCGTCCGAAGATGAATGATGCTGTAGAAGCGGCTAACAAGAACATCAAGAAGATTATGCAAAAGATGTCCACCAATCATAAAAATTGGCTTGACCTATTGCCTCTGACTCTGTTAGCCTACAGAATCTCAATGCGCACTTCCACTGGGGCAACCCCCTACCCATTAACCTAAGGGATGGAAGCAGTGCTCCCCATAGAAGTTGAGATGGAATCCCTCAGAGTATTGATAGACGCTCAATTGGATGAAGACCAATGGGTACAAGATAGGTATCACCAATTGTCTCTAATAGACGAAAGGCGAATCGCGACTATCTTCCATGGTCAGTTATATCAACAAAGGATCGCCCGATCCTATAACAAAAAAGTCCGGCTATGGCAATTCAAACAACATGGCTCGGTTTTAAAGAAAATACTGGACAACCAAGATTAGTCTAAGGGAAAATTCGCTCCTAAGTGGGAAGGCCCGTTTATTGGCAAGGAAGTATTGACAAGAGGCGCTCTTAGGTTGCAAGAAATGGATGACGATGAATTTTTGCAACTCATCAATTCAGACGCCGTGAAACGGTACTATGTCTGAAGTTACCAACAAGTAAACATCCTGGTGGTAGACCATCAAGTCACCAGTAATTTTGGTTCTTTAAACCTTTACCACAAATAACTTTTCTACACTTTGCCCCTCAGGGAAACATACCTTTCAAGCCAGCAGCCTGGCTTTCTCCTTTGCGTTCCTACAACTTAGGTCATCCCACCGTGGATTGACCCTCTTGCGTATACAGTTTGGCTACCCATATCTAGGGTCAAACTTTTCACCTGCAGTTTATCCTCAACCTAGGATTAAACTTTCTCTTCCCCGCACTCTGACCTGCATATGGGATTACGCTTTTCATTTCACCCTGAGGGGCGAACTATGTCGACCTGATCTCCTCTTCAATTGGAGTACGTAGGCAACCATTTCATATGGCCCGGTCGCAATAAAATAAAAATAACAAAAACATTCCCAAACCATTCCCGTCACATACATCGTTGAACTTCTTACACCAGGTTCGAACTACGCATACCTGATCTCCTTTTCAATAGGAGTACGTAGACAGCCATTCATGGTGCGGTCTCACCCCCTACCTAAACACAAACCCTTGTCTGTTAGTACTGGGATCATCCTTCAATCCACTACATTTCATTTGGTTTCAGACCAAAAGGATGGAATTACCTGAACTCCTCCCAAATAGGAGATTCGGCGACCATCTAAGCGGCGGTTGTACCTCGAAGAGCAATACCAATCCATAAGAGATGGAATTAACTAGGCTTCTCCTGAATAGATGTGTTAGCGACCATATGTGGTGCGGTCAATCTCAGAGAGGAAAGCCACACTTCTCTCCTCATTTCCATACATAAACCAGTCCCAAGACACCGAGAGATGGTAGGGATACATACAGATCGATGATCTATTCTGAACTATCCAGAGACAACTCAATGTCAATCCACCGAGAAGGAATACAGAATACATCACGATCACAAGCCCTGAAGCAGCAGGCAAAATATCAAGCAAACAACAAGGCATATCTAAAAGGGAAGAGATCAAAAATATATTTCCCTGTCATATATATAATGTTGTTTGATATACACAATGCAAACTGTACATGACAAAATTGCTAAGCTAGTCTGTGCAGAGAAATATAAGATCACCTACAAGTCAGGATATATGCGAGCTAACAAGCCCAACATGGCGTCCCTCCCAGAAGATGGAGGTAAAGCTGTGGTCTCCTGTATGAGAATATCTACATGACCCAATAGATCTATAGCCATCTGCATGGTGACCATATGATCATCAATATATGTGTTCATCTCTGCGATCATGCCAGTGGTAAGGGACCTCACTGCAGTACTATCTGTGACGGCTACATCCCGGGCAGATATGGCGATATCCCACTCAACTATAACTGCATCCATGGCTGATATAGCCTCTTTCCGCTCAATGACGGCGACATCTCTACGAGCCAAGGCCTCGTCTCTCTCCAATAGAGCGACCTCCCTCCCATCAAGAGCATTCGACATCATAGATCGAATCTGATCTCTCTAAAAGGTCATCAGATGAATACTCTGCTCTAAGTACTGTGCCGAGTGCTGAATCACAACAGTACTGGTACTAGGAGAATTCGAAAGAAATGATGGCAACCCAGCAGTAGTCCTCCATGGGCTCTACATCATCTAACTCACTCTCCGGTAATGCAAATACTGCTGCAGTCGATAAAATCTCTGTCTCCATCCACGCGGAATACTCTGCAGAATAACCAGGATGACTGACAGAAAAAGCCGCTATCTCATGCTAATCCTAGCAGGCGTATACCCGAGATCGGTCCTCTGCTGAGAGGTACCGAGAAGCTAAACGCTGACCTGTCGCCCCTCAAAAGGATGAAAATCCTGGAACTGGTCGAACTGCGACATCACGGCCAATGGGTGATAAGTGGTCACTCCCCTCAAACCAGCCAGAGGGAGATAGTCCATGTCCGGAGCATGAGTAATGAAGCTGTATGGTGAGCTAAGCCCCGAACACGATAATATACTGAATGGATCTCTGATATTTGCCAAGAATATGGACCAGGACAGAGCATCTGTACGCTCTGATGGCTGAAAAGAGTATGACATAGCTACATCATGGGTGAAGCAGTACCCATACTGTCTAAAAGTGTCAATCGGTCTTAAGTGTGACATGAACCACACATATAGCATGATTGAGCTACCTGTGAATACTCCTGTAGGATACGTACAACAATATGATGCCGACCGTAGGGTCTCTGCTACAATCATAGGTACAATGGTACGACCCTCCCTAAGAGCTCTCACGGCCATGATAACGCCTATATTTATCTCATCCATATACCGCGACATATATACATATGACAATACACATAGCATCAATACGTCAACTCTGGCCAAGTGCCAATGAGCCTCCGGTGTGGTGAAATCCCCGTAATGTCGTGAATAGCTATCCTCCGAGCCAAATCTGTCGTACAGAAAACACTAGGATATCACGTGGCCAGATGTCAACTCATCATGTACCACTCTGCGCCTCAATCCTGTGAAAGTCATGAATCGTCTGCTCATGTCTCCCAAAGCCAGATGCACACAAGGTCTGTCTAGAGGTAGCATCATCAAACGTGCATACTCCTCCAGAGTAGGAGTTAACTTATGGGTGTCGAATCGAAATACATGCCTATCTGGTAGCCAATGCTCTATCATCCCGTCCACAAATCTTGCGGGAACCTGAAAAGTCAAAAAGGTCATGGTATGCTGCAATAAATGACCTAAAGTCACCCTGTCTGGTGGTGACATGCTATCATACCACGATCTCATACCCGATGCCACCACTGACGGTGGGGTATGATCTACGTGGCTAACTGTCGAAGAAGATATCTGTGCGGGCTGTGTCATAAGACCATCCAGGGGTCAATACCAAATATCTCTGGACATACATACATATGCATAACATGATACATGCTTAACAGATAATAGATGGCAATATGATATAGGGAATGAAAAAAATAGTGCATACATTCCTAAGTATATCATCATCTAATACATCATCTCTGTACAGCTACAAATATACAGGGAAATGGGGCACAGCCACCCAATATCTAACAAAGGCCTATCAAAAGATATAGCGAGTGTGAGGGCCCCGAATCCAAGGTCCCGAATCACCACAGATCCGGTTCGATCATTCTATACAACTATTACTATTTGCGGAAGATATAAACATAAATTGTTTATACATTAAACTTACACACTATTCTCCAAAATCGAGTAACCTTAACTTATACACAAATCATAAACTATCTAACATATAACAATACTATTCAACCATACTTTTACAATTTAGCTGCACATTCTATCCCAAGCTGAACTTGGCATTATCCTTTTCATGTATCCGAACCTATTCGCCTTATCTGCAAAGTTTATCATGATATAGCAAGGGTGAGCATGAAAGTTGCCCAGCAAGTTTAAAAACAATTTAAAGATATATCATAATTGAAAGATTCTGAATAATAAGCTGGCTATCATTCACAATGTATTTGTGAATTAGCATGAACAAAATTTTGACAGAACAAGTATTGAACAGGAACAATAATATATTTGGACCAACTAGTAATGAAGGTGATCAACCTTTCATACCTGACTTATACATGCAAGATGTACAAAGTACAATTCAACATGGCAATCAGAGATGATTAACCATAAGCATATCCGAATGAAACCACTCTTAATAGAGTTAAGTAAAAAGAAAAACTTGCTTGAACCGTTGATTACCGTAACGCAATATAATAAGCTTCGTCTGAGACCTAATATTAATAATATAGATCTCTAATATTAGAATAATATCATCAAAGTATAATACTGTTATATATATACATAGAATAACCTAAACACATAGCACATAACACTATCAGTCTATACATCACATAAAACTTAGCACTAAGTCAGACTATTTAAGTCCAAGTTGAATTCGACACAATTCTAACATCCCGACGGTCTAGTCGGATAATACTCGAGTTTAATTTCAATTAAACTCTGGCTAAACACTAAACAATTATCACAAATAATTTTCTTATCAGTTAACATAATTTTCATAGACTTGCAATAATCTTCAGATAATTAATATCATTTATCAACATTTTTCAATCATTAATACTGTAGTTAAATGAATTACATACCACATAATTCCTTAATCATTAATATCGATTTATCATTAAATATTAATGAAAATTATTACATAATATTATAATATATTTATAATATATCAAAGTATTTTTAATACCTTAAAATCACATCTATATGATTTTTAAACACTTAAAATCATTATCCGATAATTGATATTAATATTAAAATATTAATATTTTCATAGAAAATATTAAAAGTTATATTTTATAACTTAAAATATTTTTATATCACATAAATTATTTTTATATAATTTTTAAATCATTAATTCTATTTTTCTATAATTTATTTAATATATTCATTAAATAAACTAATTACCATTAATAATAAATTATTAATGAAATTCATCACAAAATATTAAAAGTCATCAAAAATAACTTAAAATATTTTATAACATCATAATATAATTTTCATGATTTTTCATGAATTAAAACTAATTTTAAATAATTTATTTAATATTATAATTAAATAAATAAATACTTTTTTTATTCCAAAAATACTAAATATTTTTGAAATATACTCAAAATAATTAAAAACTATTTTTCAGACTTTAAAATAATTTTTCATAATTTATTATGTATTTTTAATAATTAAAAACTATTTTTATCTATTTATTTATTTAATTAATGTAATTTCCGAAAATAAGCGTCGCTAAAGGGCCCTATAACGACGAAACTGTCGCTATAGGTGTTCTTGAGCCCAAATGTCAGACTTCGAGGGTACCTAGTTTGACCATGATTAAAACAATGTTCTTAATGTGTTCTGGGTTGTAATTCATCTTAAGGTTGTAGTAGAAGTGCAAGACTACCACCACAAATGATTTCCTGGCCATAACATATCATAACAGAGAGATCTAAGCTCTGAAAAGTGTTGTCAGAGACCTGTTCTTAGAATTTTGGGTTTACCAGAATCAAGGTACCTACTTTGATGCTTTATAATTTGGAATCTATGAGTCATTTTTGTGATCTAGAGGCTTATTCTTGTAGAGGCGATATCCGGCTACAATAACATATCAACAGATCGATCTAACAACAATATATAAAAGAAATATTGGCTGGTCAAAGTAGTGATCAAGAACCGGATCTTGAACTTTCTGGGTTTTCCAGAAAGTTCATATGGCGGATCGGTCAACGCTATTTGACCATGAATTTCTAAGATCCTGGTATGGATCCGGGTAAGCTAATGACTTGGAAGTGTAGATCGCATGTCAGAATACAACCTTAAAGCAACAACATGACCAAATAACATAACAGAAGCAAGATTCAAGGCCTCGAAAATCATTGCCAGAATTCTGGAAATTCTGGGTTTTCCCAGAAATCAAATTTCGTGTTCGGTAAATACACTTTGACCGCTTGTAACTTACGATCTATACCTAATCTGATCCTGATCTAAGTTCCAGAATACATAGAACATGGCAGGCTACAAACATAAACCAACAACGTGGTAAAACCATTAATATATAGTAATTTCAGAGGTTTTAAAATTCTTGTCAGACAACATAGAAAAATTCTGGGTTGCCCAGAAACAGTCTCTCATGGTCGGTCAACCATGTTTGACCATCTATAACGTTTGATCTAGAAATGCTATAAGGTTGATTCCACTTCCAGTATACTCTCCGCATGGCAAAGAACAAGTCTATAACTTTAAATACAACAAATAATTAATATACACAGATCCTAACATATGGTTGTCAGGCCATATTTTTCAAGTTTTCCAAATTTTTAAAATCTTCAAAATCGTGCATCTAGATGTTATAGATCTATGATCTATCAACCCAGATCACTTTTTAACACCCTAATACACAACTTTAAACAATCAATTACAACAAATAACATAAGATCAAATGATTTCTAGGTTTAGGGTTTTTATACCTTTTGAGCTTTGATTCATGAATTTGATCTTTGATTCTGTTCTTGATAATCATGGGGCTGATTTTAGTGACTAAAATGCTATAAGAATTCGTGGGTTTGAGCTAGAGAGAATATGGCTAAGTGTGGGTTGCACAAAATGAAGTAATAATGCTCTCTCTCTCTCTCTCTCTCTCTAATAATGCAATTCATGTAATGAATTGTAAGAGATGGATTTGTAGTGGCTGATCTGCTGGTAATGCTATAGTAGCAGAGGTAAATTCTAGATGGCTAGCAATAATGCACAAATAATTCACCAATAATGCACTAATGGGACAAAAGGGCATTTTGGTAATTTCACTTAAAGTTTCAAGGGCATTCTAGACATTAGCTACAACCCTTAGGGTTTAGCACTTTAGGGTTTAGGGTTTAACACTTTAGATTTATCAATTAAAATTCCATAACTGTACATTAGGGTTCCTGACAGAACAATTAGGGTTCAAAAATTTAAAATTAGGGTTTCCAGAACAGATTTCTAGGGTTTCTTATAAATTATAAAAATTTTCTAAATGAACGTTGACGTTCTAATAATATTAGGGTTCGACTTTTATAAAATTTATCTGGTCAACCCTTGACCCTTAACCACATTCTGTACACATAATACCATATACACATATACCCTTAATCCTGAATAATTCAGCAAAAGAAATTTTTTTTTTCAAAATTCCTTCCTGAAAATATCAAACACATACACTTATTTTCTATCTAGGTCTATTGTGTGACCTTAAATCAGTCATTTAAGATTTTAATAAATTTTCTAAATTCTCGGGTTGTCACATTCACCCATTCTTCTAAGAATTTTGTCCCCGAAATTCACCTTACACCATACACCTTACACCATTCACACATATCACATGCTACCCAATATACCACTCACAAGAGTATAAGTTCTCAAATTGTGTTGATGGGTCATATAGACCATGAACGCATAGTTTTAACGATATTCATACCGCAAAACTATACATTACTTGGTATGCTTACAATCACGAAGAAGGTAAACTACCATTACTAGTACTTTAGGTGATTAGCCTATCGTACCCTTACGTCATGCATAACGTATTAATTATGTCTAGCAAATATTTACGCTATTAGATTGGATTATTTATCCAAACAACACAGTTCACCTCAGTCTTATCATAGGATTCCGCACCAAAATAATTTGGTTCGGGAAATTTCTTTCAATGAACACTTAGAGATTTCATAAACATTAGTCTAGCTGAATTGAATAGCATAGACTCATATCAATAATTCAGTTCAATAGAATTATTTAAGTATAGCCAAACCCCGTTGGCAAATTAAAATTTTTTTAAAAACATTTTTGAGAATGACGTCATGATGCCGTACTGTATTACCAGTCCGTTTGAGGATGCTGTCATTATATGACTTTGTCATAACACATCATACAATTGTGGAACAACGATTTTAGATCAAATTCACACTAAGTATTCCTGTATTTACAACTCCATCATCTTTTTATCATCTCTGCACCAGGTTACATGGTACATGAGTGATAAATAAAATATATTTTGATGTTTCAAATCATTTGCGTCTAGCTGAAATAAGTAGCATAGACTATACTTTAAACCGTTTCAAAAATGATTACGAGTCTATATATTATTTTTTTTAAAGGCACATAGTGCGTATTTAGCTTGATGTCAAAATTTCGAAGTCTAGCATAGCTAGGAGTTTTGAAAAACTTAAGTCTTCACTAATGATCATTTGCTTAACAATCTATCTGTTCCTATTATCCTCAATTCTCCATTCACACATAACTATACCCAGTTCGTCAAACCACACTTATGAGTTCATTTACTTGCCACAATCATATGAGTTTAAGAACTTGTCCTAGTCAGACCTTTGGCGTCCATTCGCTGAAGGGTTCATAAATATTTCATATAATTATGAATCAAGAATGTCACATAAGTATGAATTTTAAGAACTCATACTTAACCTGATATTCTCTACCTATGACCTATCTATCTGTTATACACATGAGAAAGGAATCACCCTCTTAACATGCATATAGCAAATAGCGCGACACAAACATTTCAATGATTATCAATGCCAGAAACTAAGTAGTTTTTACACCAAGTACAATTCCCCGCCCATACAAGGAATCATACAACTCAGCTGCCAACATGAGTCCTCGATTAAATCCCCACCTAACACTAACACCCTTCTCAATACGAATTTTATTCAACTCGTATTTATAATCCTTTTCTGTACCAATTCATAGTACAACTGTCACCCAGCAAACTTGCTGTAACTTTTCTATCATTCGCTTAATCCTTCTCCATACTATAACCTTATCAGATCACGGGGTGATCTCATCGTATATATTACGATTCAATTCTATGCTATGATCGTTTTGTTTTACGATCTCCTATCCCTACACTACTGTTCAACTTAACTATCAGAGTTAGGGAACTCTGTAATTTTACAACTCACCGAGATTCATCTTTGAATCTTACCGACCAACTAACTCTATGCGAGTTAGTACTTATCCTAACCACTGCGGTTATTGGTCTCAAGTATTCCTACCTAAGCTTCATAACCAACAACTTTGATACCAACTGTGAGGGCCTCGAATCCAAGGTTCCGAATCACCTCGGATCCGGTTCGATCATTCTATACAACTATTACTATTTGCGGAAGATATAAACATAAATTGTTTATACATTAAACTTACACACTATTCCCCAAAATCGAGTAACCTTAACTTATACACAAATCATAAACTATCTAACATATAACAATACTATTCAACCATACTTTTACAATTTAGCTGCACATTCTATCCCAAGCTGAACTTGGCATTATCCTTTTCCTGTATCCGAACGTATTCGCCTTATCTGCAAAGTTTATTATGATATAGCAAGGGTGAGCATGAAAGTTGCCTAGCAAGTTTAAAAATAATTTAAAGACATATCATAATTGAAAGAGTCTGAATAATAAGCTGGCTATCCTTCACAATGTATTTATGAATTAGCATGAACAAAATTTTGACTGAACAAGTATTGAACTAGAACAATAATATATTTGGACCAACTGGTAATGAAGGTGATCAGCCTTTCATACCTGACTTATACATGCAAGATGTATAGAGTACAATTCAACATGGCAATCAAAGATGATGAACCATAAGCGTATCCGAAAGAAACCACTCTTAATAGAGTTAAGTAAAAAGAAAAACTTGCCTGAACCGTTGATTACCGTAACGCAATATAATAAGCTTCGTCTGAGACCTAATATTAATAATATAGATCTCTAATATTAGAATAATATCATCACAGTATAATATTGTTATATATATACATAGAATAACCTAAACATATAGCACATAACACTATCAGTCTATACATCACATAAAACTTAGCATTAAGTCAGACTATTAAGTCCAAGTTGAATTCGACACAATTCTAACATCCTTACGGTCTAGTCGGATAATACTCGAGTTTAAGTTCAATTAAACTCTGGCTAAACACTAAACAATTATCACATATAATTTTCTTATCAGTCAAGATAATTTTCATAGACTTGCAATAATCTTCAGAGAATTAATATCATTTATCAACATTTTTCAATCATTAATACTGTAGTTAAATGAATTAAATACCACATAATTCCTTAATCATTAATATCGATTTATCATTAAATATTAATGAAAATCATTACATAATATTATAATATATTTATAATACATCAAAGTATTTTTAATACCTTAAAATCACATTTATATGATTTTTAAACACTTAAAATCATTATCCGATAATTGATATTAATATTAAAATATTAATATTTTCATGGAAAACATTAAAAGTTATATTTTATAACTCAAAATATTTTTATATCACATAAATCATTTTTATATGATTTTTAAATCATTAATTCTATTTTTTTATAATTTATTTAATATATTTATTAAATAATCTAATTACCATTAATAATAAATTATTAATAAAATTTATCACAAAATATTAAAAGTCATCAAAAATAACTTAAAATATTTTATAACATCATAATATAATTTTTCATGATTTTTCATGAATTAAAACTATTTTTAAATAATTTATTTAATATTATAATTAAATAAATAAATACCTTTTATATTCCAAAAATACTAAATATTTTTGAAATATACTCAAAATAATTAAAAACTATTTTTCGGACTTTAAAATAATTTTTCATAATTTATTATGTATTTTTAATAATTAAAAATCATTTTTATCTATTTATTTAATTAATTAATGTAATTTCCGAAAATAAGTGTCGCTAAAGGGCCCTATAGGGACAAAACTGTCGCTATAGGTGTTCTTGAGCCCAAATGTCAGACTTCGAGGGTACCTAGTATGACCATGATTAAAATAGTGTTCTTAATGTGTTCTAGGTTGTAATTCATCTTAAGGTTGTAGTAAAAGTGCAAGACTACCACCACAAATGATTTCCTGGCCATAACATATCATAACAGAGAGATCTAAGCTCTGAAAAGTGTTGTCAGAGACCTGTTCTTAAAATTCTGGGTTTACCAGAATCAAGGTACCTACTTTGATGCTTTATACTTTGGAATCTATGAGTCATTTTTGTGATCTAAAGGCTTATTCTTGTAGAGGCGATATCCGGCTACAATAACATATCATCAGATCGATCTAACAACAATATATAAAAGAAATATTGGCTGGTCAAAGTAGTGATCAAGAACCGGATCTTGAACTTTCTGGGTTTTCCAGAAAGTTCATATGGCGGATCGGTCAACGCTATTTGACCATGAATTTCTAAGATCCTAGTATGGATCTGGGTAAGCTAATGACTTGGAAGTGTAGATCGCATATCATAATACAACCTTAATGTAAGACCCCAACTTTTATAAATAAAGATGAATTTTCTATAAATATCATTTTTGAATATTATGGAGTTAATTTGATATAATGTTATAGTTGTGGGTAATATTTATAAATTTTGCAAAGTACGCAAGTTGTTATATAATATTCGATTGGTCGGGGAATATTCGTTTTAACAGGGAATATTCGTACAACGGCACAATCATTGGTGGACCCCACAACGAAATTATTGTCGGTTTGAGAAAACGACAAAAATATTTTATTAAAAATAACAGCGTAAAAGTACAGTAATATGTGTGGTTGCATAGTAGCACACGATATTGATTATTAATGCTTATGTGAGAAGTCACTCAGTTTGATTCAATTATTGTCAGTTAATAATATGAATTATTTAGCGATAATGACGTTTTGTTTTATTCGTATTATTAACGTAATAAAACAGAAACATCCTTTTATATAAAACAGAATACTTTATTAAAGTTATTCTATAAATAGAATATATTATATTTTATTTAAAAGATTTTTCTTTAAATATGGACCATCAAATTAAAGTAATCAATCTGGACCGTTCATGGATTAGTTACTATGCATTCTATTTTTCTATAAATAGCAGCTCATTCTTTCATTATTTCTTACGAATTCACTAAACTCTAGAGAGAGAAACTATAGAGAGAGAGAAGAAGAGTATTCTGCTACTTAACTACTTCCTTATTTCAGCTCTTCTTTAAAACGGTAAGGGTGTTATTCTTTCTTATTCATGAAGAGAACTGTTGTTATTCCATTTATTATTATTCTGTTGGAATAACCTATATACGCGGTCTACCCTATACTTGGTGACATTCTTTTATTATTCTGTTGGAACATCCTGTCCGTGTGTTTTACACCGGACCTGGTTCCGTCTTGTCATTATTCTGTTGGAACATCCTGTCTGTATGTTTTACATCGGACCTGGTTCCATTATTTATTATTTTGTCGGAATATCATGTCTGTGCGTTTACGTCGGACCTGGTTTCATTATTTATTATTCTGTCGGAATATCCTGTCTGTGCGTTTATGCCGGACCTGGTTCCATTATTTATTATTCTATTGGAATAACCTGTCTGTGCGGTCTATCGCATGCCGGGTGATTTCTTTTGTTATTCCATTCTTTATTATACACAGTTGGTTAAGTTTTGACTTCGATACTCCATGAATTTTGTGAAATATCCTTGATAATTGCGTTTCATCCAGTATCTTTTCATGAAAATATTTTTCTAAGCATTTTTGAATTTTACTCCACAAAGCAGTATCATGTTGACAATTTGGACGTTGTTAATTATTGGATAAATTAATTCTTGAACTTGTTTTATTAAATTCTTATATCATTGTCATCATCTTCATGTTTATAAAATGTTGAAAGTCATCTGTGGCCTGTAGTGTATAGATGGACTTGGTATGAATATGACCAGGTTACAAATGTTACAAATGTTACAAATGATGTGGTAAAAGTCCTCATTGGCCGTAGTTCATTGGTGGACAGCTGTTGGCATGATCATGACCATTAATGAATACACGAATATCCTTGGCCGTAGTGCAGGGATGATTCGATGATGTGGATTATTTTATTAAGCTGAGTCCCAGCGATCACAATGTTGAAAAACCTTTTAAATCATAAAAGATAGTAGAATTTATTTTTTACTTGACTCTTTTAATGGATTGCTTGTTCCGCTGCAGTTAAACTTGATGTCTATTATATTTTATCAGTTTAACATTGTTGAAGGCTAATGATAATTTATTTTGCATTATCTTAGTCATAATATTTCTTACTGGGCTAGTTGAGCTCACCCTTTCTTTCACTGTTCTCTTCAGAAAATGAGAACGTAGCTGGGGCAAGTCGGGGAACGGAGTGATGGTCCGAATGATAGTATTAGTTAGTAGTCCTCACTATTCTATGTAATAGTGTGTTAATAAATGTAATGAGGACTCCTTTTGAGTATGAATACTCTCTAGAAGATAATATTTGTATTCAAACTCACAGTTTATGTTTTGTCGTATTGTACACGACAGTTGTATTAGTAAGTTGTATTTGTATTCTATACTATGTATCTGACGACCCAATATGGGTGATGTATACCTAATTTTGGGGGCGTCACACTTAAAGCAATAACATGACCAAATAACATAACAGAAGCAAGATTCAAGGCCTCGAAAATCATTGCCAGAATTCTGGAAATTTTGGGTTTTCCTAGAAATCAAATTTCGTGTTCGGTCAATGCACTTTGACCGCTTGTAACTTACGATCTATACCTAATCTGATCCTAATCTAAGTTCCAGAATACAGAGAACATGTCAGGCTACAAACATAAACCAACAACGTGGTAAAACCATTAATATACAGTAATTTTAGAGGTTTTAAAATTCTTGTCAGACGACATAGAAAAATTATGGGTTGCCCAGAAACAGTCTCTCATGGTCGGTCAACCATGTTTGACCATCTATAACGTTTGATCTAGAAATGCTATGAGGTTGATTCCACTTCCAGTATACTCTCCGCATGGCAAAGAACAAGTCTATAACTTTAAATACAACAAATAATTAATACACACAGATCTATGGGCCCAGACATATGGCTGTCAGGCCATATTTTTCAAGTTTTCCAGATTTTTAAAATCTTCAAAATCGTGCATCTAGATATTATAGATCTATGATCTATCATCCCAGATCACTTTTTAACACCCTAATACACAACTTTAAACAATCAATTACAACAAATAACATAAGATCAAAGGATTTCTAGGTTTAGGATTTTTATACCTTTTGAGCTTTGGTTCATGAATCTGATCTTTGATTCTGTTCTTGATAATCGTGGGGCTGATTTTAGTGACTGAAATGCTATAAGAATTCATGGGTTTGAGCTAGAGAGAATATAGCTAAGTGTGGGTTGCACAAAATGAAGTAATAATGCACACACTCTCTCTCTTTAATAATGCAATTCATGTAATGAATTGTAAGAGATGGATTTGTAGTGGCTGATCTGCTGGTAATGCTATAGTAGCATAGGTAAATTCTAGATGGCTAGCAATTATGCACAAATAATTCAGCAATAATGCACTAATGGGACAAAAGGGCATTTTGGCAATGTCACTTAAAGTTTCAAGGGCATTCTAGACATTAGCTACAACCCTTAGGGTTTAGCACTTTAGGGTTTAGGGTTTAACACTTTAGATTTATCAATTAAAATTTCATAACTGTACATTAGGGTTCCTGGCAGAACAATTGGGGTTCAAAATTTTAAAATTAGGGTTTTCAGAACAGATTTCTAGGGTTTCTTATAAATTATAAAAATTTTCTAAATGAACGTTGACGTTCTAATAATATTAGGGTTCGACTTTTATAAAATTTATCTGGTCAACCCTTGACCCTTAACCACATTCTGTACACATAATACCATATACACATATACCCTTAATCCTGAATAATTCACCAAAAGAATTTTTTTTTTCAGAATTCCTTCCTGAAAATATCAAACACATACACTTATTTTCTGTCTAGGTCTATTATGTGACCTTAAATCAATCATTTAAGATTTTAATAATTTTTCTAAATTCTCGGGTTGTCACAGCGAGAATTGGGCACAACCACCCAATATCTAACAGAGGCCTATCAAAAGATATAAAGAGAATATACATCAGAAGAAGACAATGTTGTCTATGTCCACATCATCAATCATGTCCACCTGATGTAATTCCTCCCGAGTCACTGGATCTCTATCAACGGGGATGTCAGGCCTATATAGAGGAGGATCTGCGTCGACAAAACTGAATTGGTCACCTGAGGGGCCAGCGCCTAAGCTAGAAGGATCAAATGAAGCCGCCTCTGCCGGATCTCTGCCCAAATGCCGGATAAATATATGTTCCTGGTCCAACTGCCGGGTCATAATATCAATCTGGGCCATATGAGTCGGATCTCGGACACAAGCTATCTAATTCGTCATCATCAAAGATCCTAAAACCATATCCCCCATAAACTATGTGGCGCGGGACTGAGCTCCAATAGTGCGAGGGGACCACCACTGATGGAACGTCTCCTGAGTACATGGACCCTTGACAATGCAAAACCGTCAACCCCCAACAATGGGATATCAATGGCGGGTGACTGCGATACAGACCAATAATGCTTGACAGGAGGCAATATCGGTATACGAATCTCCCATGTGGTGCTCCTAATAGCACGCTCTCCTAAATAGAGTTCCCAGCCTCCATGTGACGCCCCCAAAATTAGGTATACATCACCCATCTTGGGTCGTCAGATACATAGTACAGAATATAAATACAACTTAATAATACAACTGTCGTGTACAATACGACAAAACATAAACTGTGAGTTTGAATACAAATATTATCTTCTAGAGAGTATTCATACTCAAAAGGAGTCCTCATTACATTTATTAACACACCATTACAAAGAATAGTGAGGACTACTAACTAATACTATCATTCGGACCATCACTCCATTTCCCGACTTGCCCCAGCTACGTTCTCATTTCCTGAAGAGAACAGTGAAAGAAAGGGTGAGCTCAACTAGCACAGTAAGAAATATTATGACTAAGATATTGCAGAATAAATTATCATTAGCCTTCAACAATGTTAAACTGATATAATATAATAGACATCAAGTTTAACTGCAGCGAAACAAGCAATCCATTAAAAGAGTCAAGTAGAAAATAAACTCTACTATCTTTTATGATTTAAAAGGTTTTTCAACACTGTGATCGCTGGGACTCAGCTTAATAAAATAATCCACATCATCGAATCACCCCCGCACTACGGCCAAGGATATTCGTGTATTCATTAATGGTCATGATCATGCCAACAACTGTCCATCAACGCACTACGGGCTAATGAGGACTTTTACCACATCATTTGTAACATTACGGTCATGATTATACCGAATAATCCCTGGTCATAATCATACCAAGTCGATCTATGCACTACAGGCCACAGATGACTTTTAACATTTTATAAACATGAGGATGATGACAATGATATAAGAATTCAATAAAACAAGTTCAAGAATTAATTTATCCAAGAATTAACAACGTCCAAATTGTCAACATGATACTGCTTTGTGGAGTAAAATTCAAGAATGCTTAGAAGAATATTTTCATAAAAAGATACTGGATGAACCGCAATTATCAAGGATATTCCACTAATTTAATGGAGTATAGAAGTCAAAACTTAACCAACTGAGTATAATAAAGAATGAAATAACAAAAGAAATCACCCGGCATGCGATAGACCGCACAGACAAGTTATTCCAACAGAATAATAAATAATGGAACCAGGTCCAGCGTAAACGCACAGACAGGATATTCCGACAGAATAATAAATAATGAAATCAGGTCCGGTGTAAAACACACAGACAGGATGTTCCAACAGAATAATAACAAGAAGGAACCAGGTCCGGTGTAAAACACACAGACATGATGTTCCAACAGAATAATAATAAAAACGGAACCAGGTCCGGTGTAAAACACACAGACATGATGTTCCAACAGACTAATAATAAAAACGGAACCAGGTCCGGTGTAAAACACACAGACAGGATGTTCCAACAGAATAATAATAAAAAATAGAACCAGGTCCGGTGTAAAACATACAAATAGAATGTTCCAACAGAATAATAGAAGAATGTCACCAAGTATAGGGTAGACCGCGTATACAGGTTATTCCAACAGAATAATAAGAAATGGAATAACAATAGTTCTCTTCATGAATAAGAAAGAATAACACCCCTTACCGTTTTAAAGAAGAGCTGAAATAAGGAAGTAGTTAAGTAGAAGAATACTCTTCTTCTCTCTCTCTATAGTTTCTCTCTATAGTGTTCAGTGAATTCGTAAGAAATAATGAAGGAATGAGCTGCTATTTATAGAAAAATAGAATGCATAGTAACTAATCCATGAACGGTCCAGATTGATTACTTTAATCTGACGGTCCATATTTAAAGAAAAATCTTTTAAATAAAATATAATATATTCTATTTATAGAATAACTTTAATAAAGTATTCTGTCTTATATAAAAAGATGTTTCTGTTTTATTACGTTAATAATACGAATAAAACAAAACGTCATTATCGCTAAATAATTCATATTATTAACTGACAATAATTGAATCAAACTGAGTGACTTCTCACATAAGCATTAATAATCAATACCGTGTGCTACTATACAACCACAAGTATTGCTGTACTTTTACTACCGAGTAGTTCAACAGTATCAATGGTAAAACTTTCGTCGTTATTTTTAATAAAATATTTTTGTCATTTTCTCAATCCGACAATAATTCTGTTGTGGGGTCCACCAATGATTGTGCCGTTGTACGAATATTCTCAGTTAAAACGAATATTTCCCGACCAATCGAATATTATATAACAACTTGCGTACTTTGTAAAATTTATAAATATTACCCACAACTATAACATTATATCAAATTAACTCCATAATATTCAAAAATGATATTTATAGAAAATTCATCTTTATTTATAAAAGTTGGGGCCTTACAACCTCCCATTCTTATGAAATTTCGCCCTCGAAATTAGGGTACGTACCTGGTATGTCGAAGAGGTAAGGATACCTTGATTTCATTTCAGTTTCTAACTCCCAACTCATTTCCTCAACATCGTGGTTTCTCCATAAAACTTTTACTTGAGGTATAACCTTGGAGCGTAGAATATGTTCCTTCTTATCCAATATTTGAACAGGAACTTCTTCATACGTCAAATCCTCCGCTATTTCGTCCGGTTCTAACTCAATAATGTTGTTCGGGTCTTCCACATATTTGCGTAACATGGATATGTGAAAAACGTTATGAACACGAGACATATTTGGCGGTAAAGCGAGTCTATAAGCCATAGTTCCTACTCGATCGAGGATTAAAAATGGACCGATGAATCGAGGATTGAGCTTTCCTCTCTTTCCAAATCTCGTAACTCCTTTCCATGGAGCAACACGTAAGAACACATGATCTCCTATATCAAATTCCACGTCCTTTCGATGAAGATCAGCATAACTCTTTTGTCGATCTTGTGAGGTTTTTATACGTTCTCGGATCGTTTGAATCTTTTCTGTAGTCATACGTACCAACTCCGGTCCCAACAACGTTGCTTCTCCCACCTCATCCCAGCATACTGGAGAACGACATTTTCTTCCATACAATGCTTCGAATGGAGCCATGCCAATACTTGCTTGATAGCTGTTGTTGCAGGAAAACTCCACCAATGGTAAGAACTTGTCCTAACTTCCCTTGAAGTCAAAGACACAGAGTCTTAATAAATCTTCTAGAGTTTGAATAGTCCTTTCTGATTGTCCGTCCGTCTGAGGATGATATGCCGAACTAAATCGTAAATCTGTGCCCATAGCTTTTTGTAAACTAACCCAAAATCGTGAAGTGAATCTTGGGTCTCGATCAGAAACTATAGATGTTGGCATACCATGCAGTCTTACAATCTCGTTTATGTACATACGAGCAAGACGTTCAAGTGTATAAGTTTCTCGTATCAGTAAGAAATGAGCAAACTTGGTCAATCTATCAACAATGACCCAAATCGCATCTATACCTTGAGAAACCTTAGGAAGACCGGTAACGAAATCCATGGTAATGTGCTCCCACTTCCATTCTGGAATTTCAAGTGGTTGCAATGGACCTTTTGGTACTTGATGCTCCGCTTTGACTCGTTGACGAGTTAGGCACCTTGAGATAAACAACGCTATCTCTCTCTTCATATTGCTCCACAAAAATGTATGACGAAGATCATGATACATTTTGATACTTCCAGGATGGATTGAAAACGGTGTGTTGTGCGCCTCCATCATGATTTCATACTTTAAATCAGGGTTGTTAGGAACACAAAGTCTGGAGTTGACTCGAAGTATTCCTTCTTCGTCGATTCTTGCTTCCGGCATAGCACCTTCTTGCACTTTCTTCCTCATACGCATCAGCTCCAGGTCTGTAGCTTGAGCAGCTTTAACTTTATCGATTAAAGTTGGTTCTACTCGTATATTCGCCATCATCACATGGGTCCCTGGAGTCTTTAACTCTATCTCCATCCTTTGCAAGTAACACAAAATGGGCCTTTGTGTTGACAATATTGCACTCGTACTTGCATATGATCTTCTACTCAATGCGTCAGCTACCACGTTCGCTTTTCCAGAATGGTATTGAATGGTATGATCATAATCTTTCAACAGTTCAAGCCAACGTCGTTGTCGCATGTTGAGTTCCTTTTGAGTGAAGAAATATTTGAGGATTTTATGATCCGTAAAGATCTCCACCTTCTCTCCATACAAGTAATGCCTCCAAATTTTAAGTGCAAAGACAACATCTGCCAACTCTAGATCATGAGTAGGATAATTCCTCTCATATTCCTTGAGTTGTCTTGATGCATAGGCTATGACTTTTCCATGTTGCATGAAAACGCATCCCAACCCTTTGCTCGAAACATCACTGTAGATGACAAATCCCTCCGAGCCAGATGGTATTGTTAGAACTGGTGCTGAAATGAGTCTCCTCTTGAGTTCTTGAAAACTCTGCTCACATTCTTTGCTCCAATCGAACTTTGTATCTTTCCGAGTCAGCTGAGTTAATGGAGTAGCGAATCGGGAAAATCCTTCCACGAATCTCCGATAATAACCAGCTAAACCAAGAAAGCTACGTACTTCGGTCACTGATTTAGGTTTCTCCCAGCTTTGAATAGCTTCATTCTTTGTCGGGTCAACCGATATTCCACGACTTGATACTACGTGCCCAAGGAATGCTACGTCCTCCAGCCAGAACTCGCATTTCTTCAACTTGGCATAAAGCTTGTATTCACGAAGCTCTTGGAGTACCAACCTCAAGTGTTTCTCATGATCTTCACGACTTTTGGAATAAATAAGGATGTCATCAATAAAAACGACCACAAAGTGATCCAAATATTCCTTGAATACCCGATTCATCATATCCATGAAGGCAGCAGGAGTATTAGTCAATCCAAAGGACATGACTAGGAATTCATAATGCCCGTACCGAGTTCTGAAAGTCGTCTTTAGAATATCCTCAGTTCTAACCTTCAGCTGATGATATCCAGAACGAAGATCGATCTTTGAAAAGAATTGTGCTCCTTGCAACTGGTCAAACAGGTCATCAATACGTGGCAATGGGTACCTGTTTTTGATGGTGACATGATTCAACTCCCGATAATTAATACAAAGTCGCATACTTCCATCTTTCTTCTTCACGAATAGCACAGGAGCACCCCAAGGAGAACTACTAGGACGAATAAAGCCAATGTCTAACAATTCCTACAGTTGGATCTTTAACTCCTAAAGTTCAATAGGAGCCATTCGATATGGGGCTTTGGAAATGGGTTTTGTACCGGGTTCAAGGTCGATACAAAATTTAATTTCACCCTCTGGGGGTAGGCCAGGAAGTTCTTCAGGGAATACGTCAGGGAATTTATTAACAATAGAAATATCATTCAAAACTGGCGTATTTTTGTTTAGATCCGTGACATGAGCTAGGAAAGCTTTACATCCATTTTTCAAGAAACAAATAGCTTTATGGCTTGAGATGACATCGATTGATTTTAATGGTTTGGTTGCTTGAATTCGCACAATAGGTCGATTAAGAATATGAAAGCTAACAACCGTACGAAAACAATCAATTTTTGCATGATGAGTAGTTAACCAATCAATCCCTAGAATCACGTCAAATGCAAGTATTTTTAATGAAATCAGATCGACAGGTAATGTGTGGGTACCAACTTGAACCAAACAAGACTTATAAACCGTGGATGTAATGAAGGTTTATCCCAATGGAGTTTCAACAGATAAATCAAAGTCTAATTTCTCCGGAGTCAAATTTAATCGATGAGCGCAAGTATGAGAAATAAAAGAATGAGTAGAACCGGTATCAAATAAAGTATAGACTTCGCTAGAGTTTATGATAAGCTTACTCATGCTGACCTCATTCGGGTTCCTTGCTTTCTGGGAGGTCACAACAAACGCTCTCCCTTACACTACCAGTTTTGACTTTTCTGGGACGGCCTTTGGTGTCTCCATCTTGGCTGAACTTATTTTTGGTAAACGATAAAATCGAGCAAAATGACCTTCTCTTCCACAATTATAACATACTTTAGACGGCATCGCGCAGTTTGGACTGATGTGCCCCTCCCCTCCATATTTGAAACATATGATAGGTGGTCGTTCTCCTTCCTTAACAACGGGTGCTGGTGCTGACGTCTTTCCATCATTGTTGAATCTCCTCTTCTTGAAATGACCATTCTTATTGTTTTGGCCCTGATTACCACCGAAGTGGTTACCATTTCTGGCCTGTTGATTCCCTCCACGCTTGTTGTCACCGCTTCGATGACTGCTCTCACTGGTATTATCATTTTGCCGACTGCTCTCTTTTGGTTGCGTTAACTCGTTATCGCGCTCCACTAATTGAGCCCTATTCACAACATCTGAATACAAACACAGTTTATGAGAAATAAGATGTTGACGTATCTCAGGTTTCAAACCTCGCAAAAATATTCACGTCATTCCCTCTTCATTATCCACCAAGTGGGATGCAAACCGGGACAACTCAGCAAAGTTAGCATCATACTGCGACACGGTCATATTATTCTGCTCCAATTTGATGAACTCCACCTCCTTCATGTGACGAACACTTTCGGGAAAGTATTTGTCATTGAACAGCTCTTGGAACTTCTCCCAAGGTTGAGTACGCTTAATCGATTCCCACCTGTAATCTGCCTCTCCTCGCAACATAAAGGCGACAAAGGGAACCTTTTGCTCCTCGGAGCATCCCAAGACATCAAATATCTTGGTAATCTGCTTTATCCATGTTTCTGCTATAAGTGGTTTTGGTTCTCCCTTAAACTCTGGTGGTCCTAACTCCTTGAACTGTTTAGCGGTGACCGTCCGAGAGTTTTCAGTGTTTCCACCTATATTTTGGACAGGAGCCGCTCTCGCCTGCTGTTGCATGAACTGCATAAAGTTTCTGAACATTCCATCATTCATCATCTGGTCAGTGTTGTTGTTTGCATGAGGACTGTCACCTTCCTGATGCACATTATCCTGATTATTGATATGTGGTGAATCAACAGTCGCCTGTGCTCCATTGCTATTTTCAACATTCTCAGATGCCATTTTCAGATACTGCCACAAAATAAAAGTTAATTGATATGTCATATATTATCCTTATATTATGACCGACCAATTAAATACCATGCAAATAAACTTAGGTAGGTCATACTATCGAAGGAATTCCCCGTCTCTCCCCTCCTAGTTCTATTCTCACATCTTAGCCAGGGATCATATCCCTAAGCTCTGATACCAACTGTGACGCCCCCAAAATTAGGTATACATCACCCATCTTGGGTCGTCAGATACATAGTACAGAATACAAAGACAACTTAATAATACAACTGTCGTGTACAATACGACAAAACATAAACTGTGAGTTTGAATACAAATATTATCTTCTAGAGAGTATTCATACTCAAAAGGAGTCCTCATTACATTTATTAACACACAATTACAAAGAATAGTGAGGACTACTAACTAATACTATCATTCGGACCATCACTCCGTTTCTCGACTTGCCCCAGCTACGTTCTCATTTCCTGAAGAGAACAGTGAAAGAAAGGGTGAGCTCAACTAGCACAGTAAGAAATATTATGACTAAGATATTGCAGAATAAATTATCATTAGCCTTCAACAATGTTAAACTGATATAATATAATAGACATCAAGTTTAACTGCAGCGGAACAAGCAATCCATTAAAAGAGTCAAGTAGAAAATAAACTCTACTATCTTTTATGATTTAAAAGGTTTTTCAACACTGTGATCGCTGGGACTCAGCTTAATAAAATAATCCACATCATCGAATCACCCCCGCACTACGGCCAAGGATATTCGTGTATTCATTAATGGTCATGATCATGCCAACAACTGTCCATCAACGCACTACGGGCCAATGAGGACTTTTACCACACCATTTGTAACATTACGGTCATGATTATACCGAATAATCCCTGGTCATAATCATACCAAGTCGATCTATGCACTACAGGCCACAGATGACTTTTAACATTTTATAAACATGAGGATGATGACAATGATATAAGAATTCAATAAAACAAGTTCAAGAATTAATTTATCCAAGAATTAACAACGTCCAAATTGTCAACATGATACTGCTTTGTGGAGTAAAATTCAAGAATGCTTAGAAGAATATTTTCATGAAAAGATACTGGATGAACCATAATTATCAAGGATATTCCACTAATTTCATGGAGTATAGAAGTCAAAACTTAACCAACTGAGTATAATAAAGAATGGAATAACAAAAGAAATCACCTGGCATGCGATAGACCGCACTGACAGGTTATTCCAACAGAATAATAAATAATGGAACCAGGTCCAGCGTAAACGCACAGACAGGATATTCCGACAGAATAATAAATAATGGAACCAGGTCCGGTGTAAAACACACAGACAGGATGTTCCAACAGAATAATAACAAGACGGAACGAGGTCCAATGTAAAACACACAGACATGATGTTCCAACAGAATAATAATAAAAACGGAACCAGGTTCGGTGTAAAACACACAGATAGGATGTTCCAACTGAATACTAATAAAAACGGAACCAAGTCCGGTGTAAAACACACAGACAGGATGTTCCAACAAAATAATAATAAAAACGGAACCAGGTCCGGTGTTAAACACACAGACTGGATGTTCTAACAGAATAATAGAAGAATGTCACCAAGTATAGAGTAGACCGCGTATACAGATTATTCCAACAGAATAATAAGAAATGGAATAACAACAGTTCTCTTCATGAATAAAAAAGAATAACACCCCTCACCGTTTTAAAGAAGAGCTGAAATAAGGAAGTAGTTAAGTAGCAGAATACTCTTCTTCTCTCTCTCTATAGTTTCTCTCTATAGTGTTCAGTGAATTCGTAAGAAATAATGAAGGAATGAGCTGCTATTTATAGAAAAATAGAATGCATAGTAACTAATCCATAAACAGTCCAGATTGATTACTTTAATCTGACGGTCCATATTTATAGAAAAATCTTTTAAATAAAATATAATATATTCTATTTATAGAATAAATTTAATAAAGTATTCTGTTTTATATAAAAAGATGTTTCTGTTTTATTACGTTAATAATACGAATAAAACAAAACGTCATTATCGCTAAATAATTCATATTATTAACTGACAATAATTGAATCAAACTGAGTGACTTCTCACATAAGCATTAATAATCAATACTGTGTGCTACTATGCAACCACACGTATTACTGTACTTTTACTACCGAGTAGTTCAACAGTATCAATGGTAAAACTTCCGTCGTTATTTTTAATAAAATATTTTTGTCGTTTTCTCAATCTGACAATAATTCTGTTGTGGGGTCTACCAATGATTGTGCCGTTGTACGAATATTCCCTGTTAAAACGAATATTCCCTGACCAATCGAATATTATATAACAACTTGCGTACTTTGCAAAATTTATAAATATTACCCACAACTATAACATTATATCAAATTAACTCCATAATATTCAAAAATGATATTTATAGAAAATTCATCTTTATTTATAAAAGTTGGGGTCTTACACTCTATCTGTGAAGAGAGGAACTCTCCTGGTGGAAATCACATACTCGACTCCAGTCAGGTATCCATCCTCAAAGCCCACGATCAGGTGTTCCTCAGAATAGGGAAGCCATACGATGGTGTCGGCCGTCAGAAACTCCAGCTGCATACGGCAATGAGTGAATACCTCAGCTACAGGGAACTTTGGCAAAATCGAATGATGTCATCTTCGTCCTCGTGGATAACTGTCTAAACCTAACACACTTATGGGACGCAAGCATGGAAGCCTCTCATAGGCCCAAAACTGCCAACACAAAGGCAAACATCTGCTGTCAGTTAACACTCTTAACCTATACATGGTAAATGAGAAGAGAAATACTTACCAACAGAAATGAGTAAAATCCTAGCCAAGCCTCGGTTAAACCTTGTGAACGCATATGCATGCCCCGGAGGAAATAGGCAAAGGTGTAGGAGCCCCAATTATACTCTCCAATACGATTCACATCACGCGTGGCGCTGATCAAAGCGAAAGATACCGTGGAAGAGTTATCTGCTATGAAGCAGCCTCTAATGATCATCAGGAACAATCGTCGCAGAATGCGATCCTTGATTCTGACATTATCAGGCATAGGCTCACTCAATAGCCCGCTCATAGCATCTACGCTCAAAGGACCTGAATGGACAGTCCTGCCTTTGAGCGCCGTCGCTAGAACTCCTAATAAGGATCTAACGGCAGTAGGGGTAATATTTGCCATGCAAGGCACTGGCTCCCCTCCAAACTCCATACATGTGATAAATCACCAATCCATAGGTGTCATCATCACCTCGCAATCCAGCAGATGGAGTGACTGAGTCTGATGAAACCATCGCTCAGACAATGCCCTGAGGTAACCCCAGGGACAACGACGGGGAAGGATGGAGAAAATACCCCAAATCCCCACTCATGCACTACCACTCTATAGTCAGGATGAAGCATCTGATACATGGAGTGGATGCTGAACCAGTTCCCTCGAGGCTGTGTAAAATTAGGAACCTGCATGAAATGCAGATCAACATCAAAACCCTTTAATCCTCATCAATAAGAAAAAAGGAAGATCAAAGTCTAACACCATACCTCGTTAGCATACAAATACATTGATGGATGTCTGCCCAAGTCACCCAGCAACTCTAGGTTCACCACCTGAATGCTCGGAAGCTCCCTGCGAGGGACATGTGCTGCAGGAGCGAGATCTTCTATCGAAATATCTTCCTCCTCGTCCTCAACGTCTGAAACATCTACTTGGACAGGACGTATCACGGATTCCACCAACCGTCGAGGCTGTCTGACAGAACGGGGATGAGGTACTTCAGAAGCCCTCCACCGTAAACCAGAAGTGGTCCTATAGGAACTGCTCGGCTGATCCGGATCCATAGTATCTGGACAACAAGTCTCCAAATCACCTCAGAAAGGGTGTGGTATTTCCTTACCTGGAGCTTTCTAGAATGCATTTTATGACTATATGCATGCATGCATGCATTTACTTTAACATATATAGTATAGTTAAAATGCATGACTACCCAAAGCCTACATTTGGAAAATTTTTGCCATAGTCCTCTCTGAAAATAGGACTATCCACATGCATACATGCATGTTTAGGTGGCCAATCAGTAGCACACCTGCCCCAAAGTCATATACATAATATATGTATTAAAAATTAAAATCATCATGCATTAGGCTAACCTCAATACTAGGAGTACTTTGCCTTGCTACCTTATGCTCATTGAACCTCAAATAGGACAAAAAAATAGCAGAAAAGGTGCCAATTTGACTGTCGCAAAAGTTAAATTTTTTCACATCATTATGTTCAGCATGGTTTAATACTAACATTTACTATGTTGAATATTTTTTATCTAGTCATTTGTACATACATAATCACTACTATGTGTTTAGATGCATTTCATGCGATAACTCAAAATCCAACGGACAGAAATGATAGAAAATACAGGCATATGTTACATGGATAGTGCAGAACACTTGTACGGTGACAGAATTTGCAGAAAGCAGCCCAAACTCAGCAGATCTGAAAGAGGCTCACGTATTTTCCTTCGCGCAACAAGTTGAAAGTGACTTGTGAGACCAACCAGCTGGAATTTATCATCCACGGTTGGCCGCAGGCCCATCTACGGCCGTAGCAGGTGCACCTGCGGCACTCCCATATGGGTCTCATCATTCCAGCTCGGTCCAGTTCGAGTTGCAAAGGAGTTCTTACAAGCTGAAAAGGCCAAACCCGGGATAAAAACGTTACGCGATTGAGCAGAATAGCCTAAAACCTTGGTCTTTCTTGATCCAACTGTGGCTTTCCTTTCATCCATTGGTATTCGCCCGAACATGGGGTTTACTACACCAATGATTCAAGTCTTTGCATACCACATTCGGCAATACCGTACAGAGGTCCGATGCCGTCGGCGTAAGGTTGTCACGCTAATCTTTTCACACAAGCAATCCCCGACGGGGGTTACAACGTAAAATCCCCGACGGGGTTTACAACGTGAAATCCCCGACGGGGGTTACAACGCATGCTCATCCGTTGACACACAAATCAACGAAGGTCAAGCAGCCTTGATATTATTATAGCCGATAGCGATTTAAACCTATCAGAGCTCTGAAGCTATTCGAGGTTTTCACACCCGGTCACTCAGATCCCCGGCGGGGGTCACAACGTAATGTTCCGTTGATTCACACGTCATTGGGGGTCAAGCAGCCTTGACAGTATATCCTATAGGATTTTTCAGCCGTTGATTCACATGTTGGTGAAGTAAACGTCAACGAAGGTCAGGCATCCCAGATAACATTTGCTATTGGCAGTAAATCCAACAGAATCGTGACATATCCTGACGATACAAACCAAGAGATTGTCATCAAAGAGGATGGATGATGTAATATGTTATACACATCCTCAAACAAATCAAGCTTTATCCCTACAGATCTCTTACACATTAGAGGTACATCTGTAGGATCAAGTCATTATCCAGGAAGTTGGTGATAACTCCAACATCAACGTCCTAACAGATTCGAATTACACATCAAATCTGGTCATCGTTGCCAACCCCCAGTTAAAGTAACAGGGAGCCAGCAATCATCCCTAGCGTGTTGGGCTACAACCCCGTACACATGCATCATACATTTACATCATGTTGCAATCCATAGTATCATGTTTATCTTGTTACATTTCAAATGTCTTGGATTTTTTATCCTACCCATGCATCACCATGCATGAGTATGATAAAGAGGGGCATCTATAGACACTCGAAATTTTCTGTACACCTGTCACTAACATTGCAGGAGAGCAGATTCGTCTTTTAAGAGGGAACCCTGAAAGATGATCCATATCTATGCCGGATACTACCGGAAGTTCAGCATCAACCCCAGATCGTAATCTGGGAGTAACAATTCCAATCTCGGAGATAACCCCGAGGCATGCAGATACAATACCAGAACACACACCGAAGAAGACCGATTAATCTCGGAGATAACCTCGAGGTATCCAGTCTCAGTCCCAACCATGGGAATAGCCACTAACCATGGTGATGACCCTAAGGAATGTAATTTCGGCGACAACCCCGGAAATGCTTGTTACAAATGCAACCAGCTTCAATCTCGGCATTCACAATGAGATCCACTGTACCAGCCTGGCGATAACATCGGGAAGACAGACACACCTCAAGGATGACAATGAGGACCTTCAATAAATTGCAGCATTCCAATCTCAGCGAAGCTGAGCAACGTCTGCTTTATCAGCCCAATACGGCAATAACACCGGTGAGGGGAAACATCGTCATCTGACTAACACGATGTAACGCCACGTCGCCTTAACATATCTACGCAACAATGTCACACAAGACTAATCAATCCCGAGTGACTATTGTGCGGGGTAACAGATGAAAGTTGAAGCTTGAAGACCGGAGGGCACCGTCCCATCTTCAATGACTTCGCACAAACTCTAATCCCATGCCATCATACAACTCTCGACAACAGCGGTCCAAAATAGGTCATGTATACCTCAAACGGATGCCCGAATTGCACTTCTTAAAGTTCAAATGGACATTACAGTGCCGGAGTGCACGTACTTCGAGACTACCCGAGTTAAAAAACTTGGGCCCACCCGGGTTGCCTCTGGTACACCTGCGGGTCAGCCACAGGTACACCTACAGCTCCACCCTCTATAAATAAAGGGCTTGGGGTGGCCATTTTGTAAGAGAAAACGGCGAGGAAGCCTTGCCCAATTTGCTCTGTACTTACCCCAGACTGAGTGCTTTCTCAGTTTAAACACTTGTGAGCTCACATATAACTTATTTTGTACCTACAAAAGCCAGTGTTTACCCACTTTAAAGATATTGAAGTCTTCTTTGGCAGCCCACTATAAACCTTCTTTCACACTTTAAAGTTTTTCTCTCCATCTTTGCACACACCCTTCTACACGTTGAGAGTCGTGTTACACATTTTGCCCGAACTTCGGTCCGTGGTTTATTTTTAGTTTGTATATATATATATATATATATATGGGACTAACATTATCGAGTTATGCCTCGATTGAGCCTAGACTTCGGTCTAGAGCGTTTAATTGCTTTTGTATATATATACATTTATATATATGAACTGCGTGTCAAACTCTGTTCGATTAGCCTAGACTTCTGTCAGGTGTGTTTAATGGCTTTCTTATATATATAATTATATATATGAACTGCTATCAAACTTTGTTCAGTGAGCCTGAATTTCACATCTGATGCGTTTACTGCTTTAATATATATATATATATATATATATATATATATATATACTTATATATATTAACTATTGTTGGACTTTGTCCGATGAGCCTGGATTTTATATCCGGTGTGTTTACATGCTTATATATATATATATATATATATATATATATATATATATATATATATATATATATATATATATATATATATATATATCGTCCCACCTGGAGTTTACTTCGTGGGGGTTGACCGTTTTTACAGCTTTCTGTACATTTCGTCCCACCTGGAGTTTACTTCGTGGTGGTTGACCGTTTTTACAGCTTTCTGTACATTTCGTACCGCCTGGAGTTTCCTCCGTGGCGGTTGATAGCTTTTACAGCTTTATTTATATTTCTGATCTCCCATAGAGGTACTTCGTGGTTGGTGATCATGTCTGTATATATATATATATATATATATATATATATATATACAACTTTTATATATATACCTGCTTACTGCATACAAATTACAGTATCATGTGCGCCTAGGAATCATGTGATCACAGATTCATCCCATTGGATCTAGATTCGGTTCCTGTAATGGACATTTTTAGCTGTAAGTAGCTTGTAAATTATTCTGCGGTGTCTGGATTTCCTCAGATGGTTTCCATACCCACGAGGAAGTCGGCATTATTTTGTACATTATTTTCGTACGGATGCTTCGCATCTGTCAAATAAAATCAATCAAGCCGAGCACTTAATAAAATGGGAGTGTAAAAGGTCTCAATTACTATTGAGCATCAGGGTTTGAAAAACCTCTTTTATAAAACATCACTACCATATCTTGCTTAAAATTGAATTTTTACATAAAATTCAAACCTTGTGTATATAGGAGCAAACGAGGCCTCATACTACTTCCAAATAACAGCACATTGACCCACACACACACACATTTAGATAATAATTTCTTGAAAAGAGGCGGTCACCGTGGTAACACGGATGTCGGGGGGTGCCTAACACCTTCCCTCCGCATAACCAAGTCCCTGGACCCTAATGAATCTCAATTTCACCGACCCGTTTAGCAGTGTCACATCACTGGGTCAATGTGCAAACCTTTTCTCAGTTGTGTTGGTACAACCATTTAAAAAACCAACTGGCGACTCTTAACAGTCTATCGTCGACATTATACATGTCAGACCTTTTTCACTTATTTTTTCAAACAAATCTCACCTAAAATGAGAACACCAAAGAACAAGTAACGAAAGGGACAATTAAAAATCCCAACGTCGACACTGATGTTCGCACTTTTGTTTTCTTGAAAAACATTAGATCATGTGATTGAACCAATGATGTTTTAAAAATAATATCGTTATCCATATGTCTATGCTAATTGTTTTGGCTAAGACAAAAATGATTTGAAACATTTCAAAATGTATTTCTAACCATGTGCATCATTTGATATGGTGTAAAAATAGTAAACGATGGAGTCATCAATGCAGTCGAACCTAGTGTTGGTTGTGATCGAAAGATCGTCAGCCCACTATGGTGTGATGTAATATGATAAAGTCATATAATGGCGGAATTCTCAACGTACTACTAATCTAGTACGGTATCATGATGTCATAAAAGAATTTTTGATTTTCTTTTAAATTATGAAGAAGGTCAATTAAGTTAGCTAAATTATTTCGATTGATGTCCGAGTTGTTGATAAAAGTCTAATCTATTTGATTCAGCTAGACGAGTGTTGAAAAATATTTGTGGAATTCAAGAGTTCTTGAGTATTTATGCCAAACTAGATTGCTCTGGTGCGGATTCAGATGTGCAAAAGTTGAGGTGAACAACCCTATAAGGGGACATATTTTTTGGGACAATAGTTCCGAGTGTAATGCATGTAGTCGTTACAAAACACTACGTTGCGGCCCGACGTAGTGGTACAATAGGCTGGCCACCTAGTGTACGTGTGGAGGGTGTTTTCAGTCTTTGCGATTGATAAACACTCTGGTTTGTAGTGTGAAGGATTGTGTTGAAGCACTAGTTCACGGTCTTGTGACCCCTCAACATAATTTGGAATCTAAGATTTCTCATACTACTTCCCGATTATTGAAAAATTGTGGAAGATTCTTATTCTTCTGAAGGAATCGAGTAGAGGAGATTTCAGTGATTTTAAGGATGAACTCTGTATAAGGGGGAGAGGACGTAAGAACCAGAATTGTCAGAAAATATTAAAATAAGAATTTAGTAAATAAATTTCTTAAAGCATGTGATGGGTTCGAACGAGAATATATATATATATATATATATATATATGTGTGTGTGTGTGTGTGTGTGTGTGTGTGTGTGTGTGTTACGAGGTATGTGGTATTGTGTTACATAGGGTAATATGAGCTATGTAATAAGTGATGTTGTGTTTAATAAATATATATCATTATTATATATTTGTTATAAATTGTAGAGATTAATTAGTAAGAAGATGGATAAGATTTATCCAACAATATTAAATAATTTAGGATTACTTTATCATAGTAAGTTGGTGACATTAAAATATCTTAGATAATCACCAATCCCTTGAGTATATGTATGAGTATGTATCAAGTCCAAGGTAGTGCAATCGTACTCTTTAATGGTGGATGTATATGAGCAGGGCTAAACAATTCCTTCAGAGAGCGGAGGTATATACGAATTAGTAACCGATCTAACTCACTGTGAAAACAGTGTAGACGAGACGAGAACTAATTTGTTGGTTGTTTGTGGAAATCACTCAGTGTAATATTTTGAATACTATTAAAGATTCGACGCGTGCTAGGTTTGGACTTGTATATATGTTGTTGACGAGAGCAGAAATAGTGGTTAATTTATATTAAAGTTAAAGTTATATTATGGAATAATATAATTTGAAGGGGTTTAAGAATCACTTAAGTAAATAGTGAATTTGTGATTATAGTGGGTGCTTTATATTTGAGTTTTGTGGTAAGAACCCCGTAAAGGAGATTTCATAGTTAGTTAAACTATTAAGGAAAACAGAGTTTTAAAACTCGAAGTGTGGTCCTTAAAGAAAATAGTAACCGATGATGTGGAGTTAAATAGGGGATTGATGTTAGACGAGTTAACGCTTAAGGAGGATGTATAAAGTATTTAGGAGCGTATGTTTCATTTCTGCTAAGGAAGAACTTGTTTGCCTATAATTTTGGTATGGCGCAACTGCGCCATTACTAAGCCTATGACCAGCGCAGCTGCGCCGATCTGTAGGATCAGTTTGTGGAATTTAAGATTTAAGAAATGGGTATTAAGGACTCATAAACATAACAAAATCTTAAATTGTGATTAAGTTGTCCATAAATGGATTTGAATAAGGTTTAATTAATTAACCCTAATTAATTATTGGTTAATTAAGTGATATTATGGAATATTATTTTCTATTAATTAGTGGAGTGCATAATAATTATTGAAGAGAAAATAAATGAATAATATTAATTAATTATTGTAATATTAAAATGTGATAATGGGTTGAAAATAACCAACTGAGTGATATTTAGCTCAATTAAAATATTAATAGTATTATTGTGTGTAATATGGAAAATATGAGCAATAGTAATATATAATACCTACGGCTTAAGAATACGTGAAGTGTGACATTTAATTGGGACTAAAGATATTAGGAACCAAGTAGTGCAGTGAAGTCATATGTAATTTTTAATACATAAATAATTAAATATCTGTGTATTCCAGAAATTGGGAAGAGAAATTATGTGTGTACACTGGATATATAATATTAAATAATGTGATAATGTGTTTATGTGAGTAGTGAAATATAATTATGGAGATACCTGGAAAAAAATACCTAACTTTGTTATTCTAATTGTATGTATTTAATGTACATGGATATTATAAGGTGAGTACCTAAATAATCCCTAAATTTCCTAATATGGTAATAATTATACATTAAAATGACATTTTGGGAATTTAAAGTAACCAAACCAAGCTTATTGTTGAGAATTTATCTTGTCCAAAATTAAGTGACACAATAGTACATAAACAGTGTGTTATTTCTTCATTGCGTAAAACTCAGAAAACCAAAAAGGCTAGCATGTGTAGTGATGATGGCTAGGCATTGGTGGTTGGCCAACTCTTGATTAACCATTGTCTCCTTCCAATACACCATGGATTCCAACTTCCATGTATACCCAAAATCCAGTTCATCCTTTCTCTATAAAAGGACAATGGCATTTTCATTTCCCGTTACTGAGAAATTTGTCTGTTAAATTCTAAGTTTGAGAGTTTTAAGTTGCTGAGCAATTGAAGGAGTATGATCAGTGTGTTGGAGAATTCAAGTAAGCTTCGAAGAGGTATAAGAATTCTTCTTGTTCTTCATTGTTAGTTCTGTCAAAATTTCCATTCTTGAATACCAATTTCTTGATTATGTGGAGTTGGATGTTAATGGGGTTAGGTAATGGTTGTATAGTTGTTATATAACTAAATAAGCATGTTTAAACTGGTATATGACTGTTTAGAATCAAATTCGTGAATAATTTATATGGTTGGGCTGAAGTTCTGCCGAAGCAGACTGTTCCTGGCTTGAACCAGACATGGCACAGCTGTGCCAGAATAACACTGAGGTGCAGCGCAGCTGCGCCGACCTCTGAGTTTAGTTTTTTCTTTATGTCTTAAAGCCTGATCAGAGTTCGTAAAGTACTATGATATAAACTAGCATACAGGCATGTGTAATGTGTATACACAAGTATGTTACCCTAATGTGAACATGTTTTACTAGATTAGCATACATGATTAATGAAAGTGTATAGTTTAAAAAGGGATTTAGAACTTTAGAAATGAACTTGATGGGTATGTATGCCATATCTATATACTGACTTGGTAAGTACGTTGGTATGGTTTAGAAATGCATGAATAACCCGTTAACTTGTGTTTACATAATTCGTAAGGAAGCATGAACATGCTGAACTTATTAGTAAGCTTTACTAATGAAAATACAAACTTTGATGAGACTTATGTTCTACAAGTTCTGATCTTAATAGTCTATACACATGATGGATTTCAGATGTAAATGAGCATGATAAGAAGTTTATAGTGTCTTGCCATGATCAAATTTATTAGATCTTAAGTTAGAGAAATTTTCAAGAAAAGCTTAGTATTATAAGCTAATGGACATGAATGCTACAAGGTGTAGTTTCTGATCTTGAAAAGATGATAACATAACTTGACTACACATGATAAGAGCTTTAAAGTTGACTTGTATATGATAAATTGCATAGTTCAAGTTTAAGATGATTTCAAAAATAAACTTGAATATGTTTTCAAACCAAGTGCATTAGGTATGAGAAAAGAGACTCTGACAATTTAAGATGACACGTTTATGTTCATTATGTTTCTAAACACAAGTCTTATATGTTAAACATAACAGAAGTTGATTTATATGTGCTATATTGCATCATTCATGATAAAATGATTTCAAAGGCAACCTAGAACATGTTTTCTAACTTAAGTTGTGTTAAATATGACTATTTAGATTCTAAAGGCTTTAGATGCCATGTTTTATTTTACTATGCCTCTAAACATGATTCATAGGTGATGGACATAAACATAATTTAATCAAACATGAGTTTTTAGCATGTTTTAAAGTGTTGAACGATGCTAGCTATGAGTAAAGGATATGAATATGTACGAGCATGTATAGTATAGATTTTGTGACCTCTTTATATGAACGTAAGGATAATTTGTACAACTAGTGATTACATTACCCTATTTGGCATTGATTTCGTGAAAATCCTAAACTAAAGTCCCTAACATATAAGGTTGATCTTGAAGTGGTCGTACAAGTATGTAAAGACCTCTGGTGTGTATGCATAAGAAGTATAAAAGTCTAAGTGTGTTAAAGTTTGGACTGAAACTATAAAATAAATATTCAACTTTGGTCTGGCCAGGGTGTTACGCCCCCAAAATTTGGTATACATCACCCATCTTGGGTCGTCAGATATATAGTACAGAATACAAATACAACTTACTAATACAACTGTCGTGTACAATACGACAAAACATAAACTGTGTGTTTGAATACAAATATTGTCTTCTAGAGAGTATTCATACTCAAAAGGAGTCCTCATTACATTTATTAACACACTATTACATAGAATAGTGAGGACGTCTAACTAATACTATCATTCGGACCATCATTCCGTTCCCCGACTTGCCCCAGCTACGTTCTCATTTTCTGAAGAGAACAGTGAAAGAAAGGGTGAGCTCAACTAGCCCAGTAAGAAATATTATGACTAAGATAATGCAGAATAAATTATCATTAGCCTTCAACAATGTTAAACTGATAAAATATAATAGACATCAAGTTTAACTGCAGCGGAACAAGTAATCCATTAAAAGAGTCAAGTAGAAAATAAACTCTACTATCTTTTATGATTTAAAAGGTTTTTCAACACTGTTATCGCTAGGACTCAGCTTAATAAAATAATTCACATCATCGAATCACCCCTGCACTACGGCCAAGGATATTCGTGTATTCATTAATGGTCATGATCATGCCAACAACTGTCCATCAATGCACTACGTGCCGATAAAAACTTTTACCATATCATTTGTAACATTACGGTCATGATTATACCGAATAATCCCTGGTCATAATCATACCAAGTCCATCTATGCACTACAGGCCACAGACAACTTTCAACATTTTATAAACATGAGGATGATGACAATGACATAAGAATTCAATAAAACAAGTTCAAGAATTAATTTATCCAATAATTAACAACGTCCAAATTGTCAACATGATACTGCTTTGTGGTTACCATTTCTGCCCTGTTGATTCCCTCCACGCTTGTTGTCACCGCTTCGATGACTGCTCTCACTGGTATTATCATTTTGTCGACTGCTCTCTTTTGGTTACGTTGACTCATTATCGCGCTCCACTAACTGAGCCCTATTTACAACATCTGAATACAAACACAGTTTATGAGAAATAAGATGTTGACATATCTCAGGTTTCAAACCTCGCAAAAATATTCGCGACATTCGCTCTTCATTATCCACCAAGTGGGACGCAAACCGAGACAACTCAGCAAATTTAGCCTCATACTGCGACACGGTCATATTATTCTGCTCCAATTTGATGAACTCCACCTCCTTCATGTGACGAACACTTTCGGGAAAGTATTTGTCATTGAACAGCTCTTGGAACTTCTCCCAAGACATCTTCAGTGCGGCAGGTTGAGTACGCTTAATCGATTCCCACCAGTAATCTGCCTCTCCTCGCAACATAAAGGCGGCAAAGGGAACCTTTTGCTCCTCGGAGCATCCCAAGACATCAAATATCTTGGTAATCTGCTTTATCCATGTTTTCGCTATAAGTGGTTTTGGCTCTCCCTTAAACTCTGGTGGTTCCAGCTCCTTGAACTATTTAGCGGTGACCGTCCGAGAGTTTTCAGTGTTTCCACCAATATTTTGGACAGGAGCCACTCTCGCCTGCTGTTGCATGAACTTCATAAAGTTTCTGAACATTCCATCATTCATCATCTGGTCAGTGTTGTTGTTTGCATGAGGATTGTCACCTTCCTGATGCACATTATCCTGATTATTGATATGTGGTGAATCAACAGTTGCCTGTGCTCCATTGCTATTCTCAACATTCTCAGATGCCATTTTCAGATACTGCCACAAAATAAAAGTTAATTGATATGCCATATATTATTCTTATATTATGACCGACCAATTAAATACCATGCAAATAAACTTAGGTAGGTCATACTAGCGAAGGAATTCTCCGTCTCTCCCCTCCTAGTTCTATTCTCACATCTTAGCCAGGGATCATATCCCTAAGCTCTGATACCAACTGTGACATTGGACATCATCATGTGTCAGCACCTCACAAAGGTACCTATCAGCTTGCCACCATAGAACGGCGTCCCCTACGGAGAGTCTGACTTTGGTGAATTCCCCATCAACAGGATGTCACCAGATAGAGGCTCGGGGCTCTTTACTTATGGCTCTGATACCAACTGTGACACGCCCCCAGAATTAGGTATACATCACCCATCTTGGGTCGTCAGATACATAGTACAGAATACAAATACAACTTACTAATACAACTGTCGTGTACAATACGACAAAACATAAACTGTGAGTTTGAATATAAATATTATCTTCTAGAGAGTATTCATACTCAAAAGGAGTCCTCATTACATTTATTAAAACACTTTTACATAGAATAGTGAGGACTACTAACTAAAACTATCATTCGGACCATCACTCCGTTCCCCGACTTGCCCCAGCTACGTTCTCATTTCCTGAAGAGAACAGTGAAAGAAAGGGTGAACTCAACTAGCCCAGTAAGAAATATTATGACTAAGATAATGCATAATAAATTATCATTAGCCTTCAACAATGTTAAACTGATAAAATATAATAGACATCAAGTTTAACTGTAGCGGAACAAGCAATCCATTAAAAGAGTCAAGTAGAAAATAAACTCTACTATCTTTTATGATTTAAAAGGTTTTTCAACACTGTGATCGCTGGAACTCAGCTTAATAAAATAATCCACATCATCGAATCACCCCTGCACTACGGCCAAGGATATTCGTGTATTCATTAATGGTCATGATCATGCCAACAACTGTCCATCAATGCACTACGTGCCAATAAAAACTTTTACCATATCATTTGTAACATTACGGTCATGATTATACCGAATAATCCCTGGTCATAATCATACCAAGTCCATCTATGCACTACAGGCCACAGACAACTTTCAACATTTTATAAACATAATGATAATGACAATGATATAAGAATTCAATAAAACAAGTTCAAGAATTAATTTATCCAATAATTAACAACGTCCAAATTGTCAATATGATACTGTTTTATGGAGTAAAATTGAAGAATGCTTAGAAGAATAGTTTCATGAAAATATACTGCATGAACCACAATTATCAAGGATATTCCACTAATTTCATGGAGTATAGAAGTTAAAACTTAACCATCTGAGTATAATAAAGAATTGAATAACAAAAGAAATCACCCCGCATGCGATAAACCGCACAGACAGGTTATTCCAACAGAATAATAAATAATTGAACTAGGTCCGGCGTAAATGCACAAACAGGATATTCTGACAGAATAATAAATAATGGAACCAAGTCTGGTGTAAAACACACAGACAGGATGTTCTAACAGAATAATAACAAGACGGAACCAGGTCCGGTGTAAAACACACAGACATGATGTTCCAATAGAATAATAATAAAAACGGAACCAGGTCCGGTGTAAAACACACACACAGGATGTTCCAACAGAATAATAATAAAAACGGAACCAGGTCCGGTGTAAAACACACAGACAGGATGTTCCAACAGAATAACAGAAGAATGTCACCAAGTATAGGGTAGACCGCGTATACAGGTTATTCCAACAGAATAATAAGAAATGGAATAACAACAGTTCTCTTCATGAATAAGAAAGAATAACACCCCTTACCGTTTTAAAGAAGAGCTGAAATAAGGAAGTAGTTAAGTAGCAGAATACTCTTCTTCTCTCTCTCTATAGTTTTCTCTCTAGAGTTCAGTGAATTCGTAAGAAATAATGAAGGAATGAACTACTATTTATAGAAAAATAGAATGCACAGTAACTAATCCATGAACAGTCCAGATTGATTACTTTAATCTGACGGTCCATATTTAAAGAAAAATCTTTTAAATAAAATATAATATATTCTATTTATAAAATAACTTTAATAAAGTATTCTGTTTTATATAAAAAGATGTTTCTGTTTTATTACGTTAATAATACGAATAAAACAAAACGTCATTATCACTAAATAATTCATATTATTAACTGACAATAACTGAATCAAACTGAGTGACTTCTCACATAACCATTAATAATCAATACCGTGTGCTACTATGCAACCACACGTATTACTGTACTTTTACTACCGAGTAGTTCAACAGTATCAATGGTAAAACTTCCGCCGTTATTTTTAATAAAATATTTTTGTCGTTTTCTCAATCCGACAATAATTCTGTTGCGGTGTCCACCAATGATTGTGCCGTTGTACGAATATTCCCTGTTAAAATGAATATTCCCCGACCAATCAAATATTATATAACAACTTGCGTACTTTGCAAAATTTATAAATATTACCCACAACTATAACATTATATCAAATTAACTCCATAATATTCAAAAATGATATTTATAAAAAATTCATCTTTATTTATAAAAGTTGGGGTCTTACATTCTCTCAAGCTCAATCCCACGAAATCCTAGTGTTAGATCAGTCACAAATCAAGCCCCACAAACACCAACATCAAATCAGAAGCATAGAAATCAGAATTGGAACATAAAGAGGTAAAACCCTAATCTAGAAATTTGACTTTTGATGTTGTGTTTGATGTTATGATTTAAAGTTAAACCATGTTATTTGTATTCTATTTAAGTGATCTGGGTTGCTAGATGTTAGATCCATAACATCTAGAGGCTCGGATTTGTAATTTTTTAAAATTTGGAAAAATTTTACTTTATATTCTGACAACGAATGTCAGAGGCTGTAACTTCTTTGATGTTTAATATTTTTGTTATTTTATGGTTTGGATCTATAGTCTGATATGAGGTCTTTCATTTGAAAGTGAAAGTAGTGTCATTGGATGTATAGATCTAAAGTTATTGATGGTCAAAGGTCGTTGACCGACCATGATTGAGTATGAATCTGGGCAACCCATAAAGCTTTTTCAGCGTCTGACAATGTTTTGGAAGTCTTAGATCTGTCAGTTTGTAAATTATTTGATGATGTTATAGTATCCAGTTTATAGCCTGTCATATGTACTTTATATTTATGGCTATTGATCCTTTAAATAATCAATTGATCGAACTTAGTGGATAGTCAAACCTGGCCCCTCGATCAGGATTTTGATTTCTAGGAATTTCCAGAAAATATGAAGAACAACTTTTTGACCATGTTTGACCGTGTCATAGATTATTATTTTATTGTTGTTAGATTGAGATCAAGATTTGTTATTGTTCCTTGTCATGTATACTACAACTATGAACCATAAAACCACCAAACTCATGACTAGAACATGTTTATAATCGAGCTACAAGATGACCAGTCGAGGTTCTGGGTTTCTGGAAAACCCAGAAACCGTCTGGCAGGTACTTTGGAAGGCCAGATCTTCTGGTTGTGTTGTGGTATGGCTTAATTGATTGTTGAATATTTTAGTATTGCAACAATACTACAATATCAGTGTCTTAGTTTACCCATAACATGTCTAGGCTAAGAAACATTGATGGTCAAACTCTGAGTCTTGAACACGAAGCTGTCAGTGTTCTTTAGCTCAAGAACACCAACAACGACGCTTAGTGTCGCTAAAGGCTAATAGCGATGGTTTCTAATATTTTTAATTTCCGATTTTTCGGAAAATACTTAAAAATAGAAAATAAATTTTAAAAATGGTTTTAAAAATTATTTTAAATTATGAAAAATAACTTTTAATTATTTGGGATATTTTTCATTAGTATTTATAACTTATTATGTATTAATAATATTTAACTTATTTAATTAGTGTATTAAATAAATTAGAGAAAAATGATTTTTATTTTATAAAAATCAATGTAAATAGGAATAAAGTATTTAAAAATATTTTTGAGTTATATATGTAACTTTTAATATTTTTGAGTTATATATGCATTAAATAAATGATGAAAAATAGAATTAATGATTTAAAATTTATATAAAAATAATTTAAAGGTTATAAAAATATTTTAAGTTATAAAATATAACTTTTGATATGTTGTCATGAAAAATATTAATATTTTAATATTAAGGATACTAGATTTATTTAATAATTATATTAAATAAAGTAATTTAGAAATGAATTTAATATTAGAAAAATCATTTTAAATGAAAAAAAAAATGTTTAAAGATATTTTAAGTTATAAAACATAACTTTTAATATTTAAAGGATAATTTCATTAATAACTCAATATTAATGATAATAATGTAATATTAAGGATATTAGATTTATTTATTGATTTATATTAAATAAATAGTTTTAAAATGGTTTTATTAATTTAAAAATCATTTAAAAAGGATATAAATGAATTAAAAATATTTTAAGTTTTAATTAATGACTTTTAGTATTTGGAAAAATAGTACATTAATACTTAAATATTAATGGTAATTATTTAAAATGATTTTAAATTTTTTAAAAATCATTTAAAGGTAATATTAATACTTTAAAAATATTTTGAGTTATTATAAATAACTTTAATATTTTGACAATGATTTCATTAATAATTTAATACTAATTAAATATTAATGATAATAGAATTAGTTAATATTTAAATCATTTAATAATGATTCCGATGTTTGAAAAAAATCACGATAAATTATAATAATTATTTAAAAATTATTATAAGTCAATTAAAAATAATATTGCTGATATTTACAGTTATTGAATTACTGCAAGTAGTTTTAGACTCGATAATTATCCGGTAAAGCCGTCGGTACACCGAAATATTTCAAAAATTGATCCGAACTTAGATAGTTTGACTAGATATGTGTTTATTAGTGAATAAATGACTGCTAAGCCTATGTAACAAGGTGATTAGGTAATGTGCTGACTGCTCTTATTAATGATAGGTTTCAATATAAAAGATTAATCTAAGTTGTGTTATCGTAAGCAGCAGCTCAGACAAGTATCTGAACTATTCTTTACATTGTGCAAGTATCCTAACTTTGCATTTACTTTATGCAATGGAGATGAATAAGAAAGTTTCAGAATCATATTATTGTGTCAGGTTATTAACTCTATTGTTATTGATTATGTATCTAATTATTATTCGATCATTGTTTATAATTCAGATATTTATTTTGTTTGTTAGTTTTTAAATATGGTTATACAATTGTCCCCACTTGGATAATCATTGTATTTAATCACATGTTGATACATACCTATTGATTTTTGGTATGTATACATTAATTAAAATATGTCTAAGCTACTTGATCCAGCTAGACACATATATTGTTAATCATGATAGAATTTTATTATATCTAACCAGATTTTTTTGTTTCGGATTCCCGACTAATTATGAACATCCCAAATATGGGAAAACTTTTGTGCACCTAAGATGGATAGAGTGAACGATGATATCGTTCTTGTATGTAGTATTGATCAATACAGGGCATAACGGACTGATCACCCCACGTGCCCGTAAGTTATGACGGTTTACAGATGAATTTCTGTTTAACCTTTTCAAAAATAGAAAACAATATTCATAGTCTGTTGATAAATCTCCAGTTATAGTCAGTACGTAGTTTCAAAAAATTGATATAGAAGAGATATATTGTTATTGTTGGTTCAACTTACTTCACAACTGTTGATTCATTGTTGAAGTGTCATTCAAAGAAAACATTTTAACTCTTTCAGTTAATATTTATTGTTGTTATTACTTCTTGGGCAATCAAATGCTCATTCTTGCTTTAAATTTAAATATTTTCAGCGAAGTATGATTAACCCGAAGGATCAGGCAAGAACAAGGGGAAAGGAAAGCTGTTCGAATGAATGTTATAATATTATGTGTAATAGTTAAAGTTAATTAAGACAATATTATTTATAATCTATGATGTAATGAATGTTTAAAGGTCTCACACCTGGGAATAGACTCTGATGCATATGTAAATTAAATTTGGTATCTATATTATTGTTATTATTATTGTATGATTATGCTCATAGAAATAGTATTGTGAAGCACCGAGTTCGAATTTCAAGTACTTGAGTTTGGGGGCATCAAAGTAGCATTTCTTCATTTAATTTGTTTAGTGGGGTGAATTTTCAGTCTCTTTTGGAGGTTTTTTGATAATTCTTTTTTGAGAATTTACATTCCCCCGAGCGATTTTTTCGTTGGTGAGATCTTTTAGCATTTTTATTATTCCACTTTTTTGTCCTTTCAGCCTGCTTTGATCTTCTTCATTTAGCTTGTTCATACTGGAGGGATATATGCTTGCATTATGGTTAACCTCTTTTATCTCTTAGCTTTCTGATAGTTGAGTGAAAATTGTCTTATATCATAATGTTGGCGCACTATCAGATTAGCTAGCAGATTTACTTGATTCTGAATCGTCTCAAAATTTTCTATTACTGTCATACCTTCCTCCGAGTTTTCCCATTCTAGGACATTTGTTTTGTTCCTTTGGGGGTATTCCGACATCCTTCATATGTATTTACGATTTGGACCCATTTCGGCGCCTCCTGACTCGATCATGTTTACTCCCTCCATATCATATTATAACAGAAGGTTGGTGTTGACATGGTTGGTCAGGTTGTTGGACCACAACATCGTTATTTTTGATCAAATTTTGGATTTTATGCTTTATGGACCAATAATCTTGGGTATCGTGTCCCGAAGACCATGAGTGGTATGCACATCTCTAGCTTGAATTGTATCTTTTACTTTCTGGATCCAGAGGTGGAGCCAGTTCGATAATTTTCTTGTGATCCATTAATATCACCAATACATTTTCAAGGGAATCGCCCAGTGGAGTGAACACCCGATTTTCTGTTCTTTCAAATTTTCTCTTTTTGTCTTGGCATTGCTTGAATATAGCCTGTTGTTGAAATATCAGATTGCCTTGCTTCTTCCAGATGGGGGGGACTATAGGTTGGTCTCCTAGCTTGCCCTATAAAATGAGGGATACATCTTCATTGCCTTTATCAGGTACCTTCATGGGATCGCTCGCATAGTCGTCAGTCTGTATATGCTCAGCGACTGCATCCAAGGTAGTGAAATCTTTAATCTTTCCTGCTTTCAAGCCCATCTCTACCATTTCGTCGTGTTTGATCATCTGTGAGAATGGCTTTCCTATTCCAGCTAGGATCCTCTCATAGTAAGGAGTCTTTTTGATGTCTATGAAAGTCATCACCATTTCAATTTCTGACATAGGTGGCCTGACCTGTACTGCAAGACGTCTCAATCTTTGAGCGTATTCTCGAGAAGACTCATTGTTTTGCTTCTTAACTTTAGTCACTTTGTATCGATCCAATGTCATTTTTGTGAATGAAAATTGTACTGATTTTAGGAAGGCGTGGGCTAATTCTTCCCAGCTATGGATTTTGGCATTGTCTAGTCAGTCATACTAGGCTTTAGCCTTTCTAGTTAGACTTTTTTGGAATAACAGCATTCTGAGCTTTTCATCCTCTGCATAAGATACCAGCTCGATAATGTATACTTTCAGATGTGTATAGGGATCGCCTACCCTATTGTACTTTTCAAACTCAGGGACTTGGAATTTGTCAGGATATTGAGCCCCTGGTAATATACAGAGATTTGAATAGGTAGCACTTCCAAGGTTTCATGTCCCTTTGATTGACCGGATGGTTTCCTCCATTTGTTGGACTTTCTTTCTTATATCCCCAGTTTCTCGATCATCCCTGAGATTTGTAATTTTGTTGGTTCCTTTATTGCAATGAGGTTCAGGTATCTGGGTTTCCATCTTTCTGTCGATACCTTAACTTCCCCTTGTGTGAATGACTCTGGTTGAATAGGCATTGTCTAACCCTAAGTGTTTTTAATTTGTTCTTTTTGGAGTATAGCCAGCTCTGCTATTTGATTCTCAAGCCCCCTAAACTCATTTCCAGATATGAAACTGGATTTGTGTTGGACACTTTCAGCTATGTCGATGGATAGGCTTTATGTCGTCTTATATTTTGATTCGATAATGGGAAGTGTCTTACCTACACGAAGAGTAGGTAGTTTAGTCTTGATAAGCATTAATAACATGCATTGATGCAATGTCTTAATTTTTTATGGTTTTTAATATTTTCCTTCAAAATAAATTTCAGTTGTTTTGATGACATGGTAGCATGACATAATTTGATAGGGAATGGAATGCATATTTACATCTCCTTTTTCTTTACATGGAATTTAGATTTACATGGAATTGATTTTACATGCAATGGAATTTGCATGGAATTGAAAGGGAAAGGCATGAAGAGACTTCCCTTCACGTTTAGTTTATCATAAGCTAACCTATCTTAGGCTACTCTCGCGATTTTTTGACATGAAGGTTCCCAGATCATCGCAATTTTACTAGAAGGGAAGTTAATCTGATCTTTCAATTTGAGCAGATATGAGTGGTGCCTTTCCTGAGCCCCGCGGGATTAGTCTCCCTTGAGTCCAGTAATCAAACACCGACGGGCTTGCCTCCTAGTGGAGGAATCACATAACAAACATTCACATACATCGTGTCTCACTGTATGAAATGATGACACTGTATGAATCACTAATACAACATGCAAATATTGTGTGAGGCACTAGAGTGTAGTAAATTGTTGGTCAAATTACCGATCACTAAACACGCGCAAGTATATGTGGTCTAACAAGTAGTACAGTGATAAAATGAGTGTCGTACCCACGAGGAAAAAGTATTAACGCCATTCAACTACTAAAATTGAAATAATACGATCTTATCTAAACAAGTAAATAAAGATTGTGTATTTAAAACTATATTCTTAAAATAGTTAATTATGAGATCGAGTTGCAACAAGTATGGTGAGCTAGGATTACAACTCCTCTAATGCTTCGCCTAATCTCCTAACTATCCTTTTAACTAACAAATCCCAAGAATGGCCAGCCGAGAACGTTAAGTATACATAAGCATCTTCCGACGGTCAAATGCAAATCCCTTAGCTAGATGAAACACAATATTCATATGGTGAAAATAACTAGACTAAGGGTCATTAGGCTTAATCTCAATGGTTACACCAGGTAAATAGATATATTTCTATTTTATTATGCAATTTATGCTCTCATTCCCATAGGCATAGTCATAACAAATGTTATTATATTTTAGGGTTAGGCATTAACATCTATTTTCCAATATCAATTGATACCTATATCATTTCCTTAGCCAAGCAATCAATAAATAAGCATGAAATACAATAACCCATTCAAAAGTGATTCATTATAATAAATAGGAGAGAAATTCTATTAAGTTAATCATTAGGTTACATTGCAATACTAGAAATGTAATTAGTTCATAACTATAGAACTATTAAACAATATCAAAGTATTCAACATGCTCAAAAATACACAAATAAGTGAAAGATTTGGATAATGAAAACTCCTCTTCTGAAGTTTTCTGGCTCCAACTCTTCTCTTCTCCGCGTAGAGCCCTAGCAATTGGTGAAGTAATGAACTCAGAGTACTTAAAGATCCAACTATCTCTCTTCCAAAACTAGCTATTCTACTCTCTCTATTCTCTCTTTACTGATACTTAGCGGCGGCTGCTTAATATCATAATCTTCAGCTCCTTAGGTCATTTAAACAATGCTCTCTGCCTGGAGACTGGAGGTGGCGATGCGGAGCCACCCTTTATGCCTTGGACTGGCGCTTCAGCGCAAGTCAAGGTTGTTTTGTCAATTAGTCGCGCTGTAGCGCTCCCTTTGCATAGAGTCAGTCGCGCTGAGGCGCCACGAGGAATGTGACGTGGCAGGCTTGTGGCACTGCGACGTCGCTTTACAAAGGAAACCAGGCATTGTGGCGCCGGTTACATGAAAATGACAGTTATGCCCTTAATGAACTGGAAATGACCTAATAATCATTGCAATGCACTTTTAAGCCAAAAATAGCAATAAATATAATAAAGAAGTATAAAATATAATAAACATGCAACTTCTTAAGGTTTAGAGTGCCCGATTCGCGGGTATAAATCCCACTCATCAAATATCTCAAACTTAAGCGTTTATTTGTCCCAAAGCAAAAATATCTGAACAAAGATAACAAGAAAAACTAATATAACTGCGCAACAAACGCATAACTATTATATACCCGCAATGAGGCTTCTAAGCTCAAAATATCTACTCTTAGAGAATAAGAAAAACATCGTCATGAGTAAGGGTTATATTAATCTCAAGTATAAGGTTGTATTCGATCCATTCTATGTGTGTGTGTGTGCATGAATACCAAATACCCTAACTAATCATTGCTTAAAACAAGCTCACACAATCGATCGTAATAGAAACACGTGCTAACTCTACAAACTCGAACAACAACAAGAATTGAGAATAAGATATAGATGCAAGAAAGGATCAAAAGGCCTCAGCATGAAGACATCTAAATCTGACTAGTGCAATGCTTAATTACCTTAGGCTATTCAGAGTTACCCGTGAATGATCTTTTGATCAATGACTCCCAAGCCAGATGGCTTTAGGGCACTAGGTGTAGAACACCCCAATGGAACTAATAACTCGAGCAACAAAGGCCACTTAATCAAACTTAAACTAAATTAGACTTTTATTTTATACATTTTAACAACCAAAACCTTTAGGATGATCGTACAATGCTAAATTACATTAGGCTATTCATAATTACCCATTAATGAGCTTTTAAGCAATGACTCCCAATCCAGATGACTTTAGGACACTAGGTGTAGAATACCCCTATGGACCTAATAACTCGAGCAACAAAGGCCACGTAATCAGGCTTAGTTAACTAAGGTTCTTGTTATTTATCTTTTCAAATCGCTTTTTTATGCCAAAAACCAAGATCCGAACTAGCATCAGAGTCTAAATCAGATTATTATTTTGTAATCACTTAAGTTAATAGAGGAAACATAATTTCAAAACAATAACCATGCAAACATATATCTGAAAAATAACTAGCTAGAACAGTTGGTTGGCGCTCACTAAGAAGAACGGATCAATAACAGTCTCAACTATCGATTACACTAACCCATCATCAATATATGCTTAACACATAACTCTTTGACCTAGCCATAAACCAACACGCTTATCACTAACCACAATCAAAAATTTATAATATATATAACCCACTCCCATCGTATGAACAGTTCAAGATAAAAGATAATGAATACCCTTGCACTAATAACACCTCAAAATAGGGTAATAAATCCATAAAATGACATTAAGTATACCAATCTGTGTAAGACCCAAAAGATGGCTATAAACAAAACATGGTAACAGGAAAAGTTGTTCATGCATCCATACATAACTAAATAAAGACATGAAATATTAAAAAGTTGTTCAAACATCCATGCATAATAAAACCAGAATAATTTAAGTTTGATCCTACAAAAGCCCAAAAAGAAGTCAAACCGCAGTTCATAATAACATCTCGTATATAATAAAGAACTGAAATGAAATCTCCCCCCCCCCCCAAACTTGAAACATGCAATGCCCTCATTATCATGTAATACAACAATCAGAATGGGGGGGCCTACTGTGGCGAAACAATCACTCGTTGTCGCCTTGGTCATCGTTGTCACCGCCGCCGTCTGCCTCAGGAGATGGTGATGGATATGGAGGGAACTAAGTCATCTGGGGGAAATGGAATAGTACTGACTCAGAATCATTACCGCTAAACTATGTGTAGATGTTAGACACGGTGGTGGCAAACTTAATATGATACTGAGTGAAGATAACCTGCCTTTGGGAAACTCTGGCAATCCTCTTGATGATCCTCTTATTCTCGTTATGTAAAAGATTTAGATATGCCAGGATTTCTACCGACGGACCAGAAGATGAAGTACCAATCTCTGGAGTCTGAACCGAAGGACCAACCTCAGAAGGTGGCGGCTAAGCAGAAGGCAAGTAACCTTCACTGTGGGGGTGAGACTCAGCTTCATCCCAAATGCCATATCGCTGGATGAGTGCGTGATCTATGGTCATCATGGGATAGTTAACCATCTCCTCTGTACGCCACTGAACCCATGCATTTCAACATAGCTGGGTTATCAGAGAAGGGTGTGGGACCCCTTTTGAGGAATTATCTTTAATTGCCTAAAGAATGGAGTCTTGGATTGCAACTCCAATATCTACTTTCAGCCCTGTGACGATAGAAAAGAGAAGTATGGCCCGTTTCTTGGCAACATCGTTGAGGTGGCGGATGGGCATTTTGTTGGCACAGATGAAGCTATACCAAGCCTTTCCATACTTACTGAGCGCTGCATGCAGGAAACTAGTCTTTTGTCCCGTGTATTAATTTATTTTTCAGGTTGTTCCAGGCTTGCATAGGCAGTTGATGATGTCGTCCAAGTTGTAGGCAGAAATTCCACTGTCTATGTAGTCCTTGTTGTAAGTCGTCACTTGGAAATAGGTATTGATCGCCGCCCGGTCATAGGCCACTCTTTGAACTGTGACCACAATGGGTTCCTTAGCACTAGCATTAGCGTAGAATTCGCGGGCCAATGCTATAACAATATTCTCGTGCGACAATGTGAAATGGACCCATTTATTATTGACAATCATTGGCCATATTTCTCCGTCTATTCTCGGGTCTTGCTGAAGACCTCTCTCTAGCACCATGCTTTTACTGAGAATGATAGAATTATACTTGTTCCAAGCCTCGATGGCAACAAATTTGCTTTTATCCCATTTATGCGCCGATGTGGATGAACTATCCTCGGTTCGTTAGCGTTTTATAGCCATGTCAGAGATGTCTCAATTGAATATGTAATATATGCCAAGTTGTGCCGCAGAATGCCCAACAACCCATAGTCAATATACCTAACGCCGTGCCACATGATGCCCACAATGATGACCGAGCTTGTCTCACTAATGCCAATCAATGTACGTCAAGCTGGGCTAAAAAGGATGCAAAATACAATCGCAAGAGAAAATGAACCAAGACTGCACTAACACTAGCTTAAATCAAAGCCAATTGTAACTAAGGCTTTTTGTCGAGCACCTCGCATGTGCTGCCGTAACACAACTTTGCAAAACTCTATTTGAAACTTGTCTAGCCCAATTCCTTCAGTGGAAATCTCCCAAAATAGAAGAATAAGCAAAAGTATAATAGTCTTTCGAAGATCAAAGCGCAGGATGCGATCAAATTAAACAATCCCCTTGAGAAGAAAAGAAAATTTTTCTAATACTTTAGAATAGATCCCAAGCTTGACATCTAAGATCACCTTGATGGTTGAACCTGAGTGTTGATTCACTATGCAAAAGGATCTGAGTGTAGGCGCAAAGGAGGAGGGTTTGGGGAAGTTACTGCTTGACTTGGGGGGGGTCTGTCAAGAGAAATGTGTGGTATGCCACAACTGCCGAGTCTGGAGAATTTAAAAAAAAAAAACCAAAATTCACTACCGGCTATGCAGTGCCGGGTTTCCTTCTATGAGAGGCGTTGTGGCGCCACCTTTTAATACTAGAATCTAATGAGGTGTTGCGGCGCGGGACTAAGTACAATATTAGGCACCGCGGCGTAAGGTAGTAGTAGGTTGGGGTGTTTTGTGGCGCTGCAGTGCGAGTCCTTAAAACTGATCAACTTAGATGCAGGTGCTGCAATGCGACTTTAAGGGTAATATGTGGGGCCGCTGGCTGGCCCTGCACCAGGAAAAAAAATTCAAAGATAATGCAGATAAGAAAACATGTATCAAACCTAACACTAAAACATTAATACTAAACTAAACCATTTATCAAATGGTATACCATAATGTCTAGCAATCTACTAACTCAAAACTAACACCTTGGTAAAAATCTTACGATATAGCCAAAATGAACTATATAAGCACAAAACACATGTTAAAGTCAAAAATGCCTATAAAAACCAACAAACGCTACTATTGACTAAACGATCATTTAGAGGCAAAATAAACTATTAACAATAGATAGAAAATGAAAAGGGTAGAAAAATGATACTGAGATAGGGTTGCCTCCCCACTGAGCGCTTGTTTTTAAGTCATCGGTTTAACTATTCCCCCAGTTTATATAGGGTCACCAAGTGTAATGGAGGTCATTTGATGGTCCCAATAGTGCTTAAGGCGTTGCCCATTTAACTTGAACGTTCTGTCAGAGTTTGGGTCTTCAACCTCAATCGCACCATGCGGATATACCTTCGCTATTTTGAAAGACCCCGACCATCGGGACTTCAATTTCTCGGGAAAAAGATTCAGCCTGGAGTTGAAGAGAAGCACCTTCTGCCCCGGTTCAATCTCTCTTTCAACTATCTTTTTGTCATGACAACGTTTCATTTTCTCCTTGCACAACTTTGTGTTTTCATACGCTTGGACCCGAAACTCGTCTGATTCATTAAGTTGCAAAAGTCTTTTCCCACCCATTGCATCCAAATTGAAGTTGAGCTTTTGAATCGCCCAATATGCGTTAGGCTCCAACTCAACGGGGAGATGGCACGCCTTACCAGAAATAAGCCTATACGGAGACATTCCGATAGATGTTTAATATGTAGTGCGATATGACCATGATGAGTGGGTTTTATACCTACGAATCGGCTTCTGATATGGAGTTAAATAGTGTTGCTCCTGTCTATTTCGGTATTGTAACAACCCAAAAATTAGGATTGTTCAGAACTTAAGTTTAAAGAATTAGTTATTAATAAAATAAATTTTTATTAATACTATTATGTGCTGTGTGTTTATAAATCATTTTATAACCTAGGATAATTGGAATACGGGAGGATTCTGGCTACGAGCTAGATTGAACGAGTAAGAATTTTCAAGATAAAAATAAAAAATTTTCGGGAAAAAAAATATTTTCGGGGAAAAAGACGAAATATGCACTATTCACCGGACGAAACCCTAAGGGTTAGGGTTTGAATAACCAAAGACTTTTCGATAGTTCGGTATGTCGAAATGACATTCCATCGAAAGATTTGACGATAATATATAGCAAAAAGTTAAGTAAGCCGATAAAAGTTTTTCTCAAAAAACGTATAGAAATCGGATGAAATAAAAATGAAGAAAGTACTATTATGTACTTTTCATTCGTTTAACTACGTTAGGGGAAAACGTGATGTAAAATGCTTGACAACAAAAAGTGTTTTTCAGTTTTTCGGAGATCCAAAGAATACGTAAAAGTTAATCGGTAAAGGAAAGACGAAATATCCAAAAATATTTAGATTCCGAGAATCGCAGTTTTTTAAAACTATCGGACAAAACCCGAAAGACAGAACCACGAAACTTCCAAGGGAAGTTTTTTGAATAGGAAGTAGGTATGAATAGTAACCGGAGGGGTAAAATGACTATTTTGCCCCTAGCTTGGAAATTCTATAAAAGGAAGCTTAGATTTCATTTAAATGGGATTTTGAAAATCCTACAACATGAGAAAGAAAGAGAGAGAGTTCAGATGGGAGAAAGAAGAGGAAAAAGAGGAGGAAAAGTTGGTCGTGAGCAAACGTTGTCCGACGGAAGGAGATTAAAAAACAAGCTTCGAAAACCTAACTTCCGAATTAATTTTTTTTAAATGTTATATGTTAAAACATAAATTAATAAGAATAATAAGTAAAAGATGTAGTAATGGTTTCATATGGTTGAAATCATGAGAAAATGAAGGAATAAGAATTAGAATTTTATTTTATAAATTTCTTAAGGAAGTAAAAGATTCGTAATGAATTAGAACGATCCGAGTGAATCATATGAATGATACGGTTAAATAAGTAAGGAATGGTGTCATATAACACAAAATTCTAAGAAAAAGTGAAATCGTAATCAAAATATCGATTAAAAATGAAGAACGAACGAAGAACACGAAGAACACGCGAAGAACACGAAGAATGTTTTTGATGGACAAATTTAAAAACCATCATAGTATAATTTGTTATTGATGGATAAATTTAAAATCATCGCGTATAAGTTAGATACTTATTGCTTTTTTAGGAATGGTAGAAACGTTCATGAAGAACGGATTAAAATTGAGCTATAACGAAGTTATGACAAAAATTTTGTAAAAGACGAACGAGAATTCGAAAGTGTGTAAATGAACCCGAAGGTGTAGGGTTTCATAAGAAAGTAAGAGAATGTAGAAAACGTGAGTCGTGGACTCAAGAATGAACGAGTTTCGAGTTCGGATGACCGAATTACGGATGAACGAACGAAGAACGTTAAAAGCATAAAACAGACAAAGGATGAAGATTAAGCCAATCTAATGGCATGTTAAAGAAATTAGAATGAAGGGAATGCCTTTGGAACGACCTTGTTCCGAGTTATAACGAATAAGTTATAAGATTAGGAAGGAAGCGTCTCAAACAATTTCCAACACTTAGAAAAATTTTATGAGTTTAGGGCTTGGTGTCGCAGTGCCAGTCATGCCTTGTTGGGCGGTGCCATAGCACCAGCTCGGGGGAGATGGCACTGCGGCGCTGCAGCGTGAGGAAAAGGAAGGGGCCCGGCGTCACGGCACCAGTGTAGAGCAAGGCACAGTAATGAGCTTTTAACTGCTCAATTATTACGGGGAAGTGTAAGGGAAGATAAAGAACATAATGTTCAATTAATGTAACACTTAATCAAGTGAACTAAACCTTAAATGAAGGTTGAACGGAAAGATTAAACAAGATTAAAAGACAAAGAATGTAACTGCGGGTTACGAAACCGATATCCAGGGACCGTGGTCGCGATAGAATGAACGTGGGGGATTACTATGATTGTGATTCTTTAGACGTTGAGTATCGAGGGTAATGAATAACATTTCGATGTTATGTTGTACTAATGAGAGACAAGTGTAAATCATATAGACGCTGTGAACACAACGTAGTTGCGATTGAACTTAGCATACAACGAACGGTATGGCTTCGACATTAAGAAAGAATAATGAACATAGGGTTCATGGGATGGATAACGATTATAAGCAATTAAAACCTTGAGTAAAGGTTGAATGAGAGATTAAGAGACGAGCAACGTGAACTTTTGATACATAAACGATCCTTGTGAATCGTATTCGCGTCGAACGAACGTTCTAAGTATACCCTGGTTGTATGACTTAGACGTTGATGAAAGTATTAAGTAAGATACGAATTATCAAGAAAGCCGTAATGGACGGTAATAAGATTAATGAAAGTCGAATGTGAGTTGGATAAGAATGAATTCTGAGGTATGGCATTTAGTTGCCAGAAAGCCATAAGGAATAAGAAATTAACTTAACGAACATTACAGTTTAATAGTTTGGATAAGTTAGATGATTTTAGGTGGTAGTACAATCGTAACCTTTGATGGTTGACATATAGAAGCTGGGCTAAACAATTCCTTCAAAGAGCAAAGGTATATACGAAAATGGCAACCGATCTAACTCACTGTGATGGCAGTGTAGATGAGACGGGAACTTGTTTGTTGGTTGTTTGTGGGAAACCACTCAGAGTACCATATGGACTACTAGTTGAGAAGTAATGTGTGCTGAGTCCAATAGAAGTTATAAGAAGAAGATAAGAATGCAAATTATCAAAGATGATGAATGTTTTGAGTAAGACAACTCTGTATGTTATAAAACCGTAAATCAAAAATGAAAGTTGGTCACGTAAACTTGGGTTGCAAGAACGCGAACCCTAAGAAGTAAAGTTATGTAAACCAATGTGTAAGTCAAATATATGACTAATTGGTGTTTATGTTTTCTCCTTATGTGTTATATAGGAATTAGAGTGAGCAGTTCAGTATAAATGATAAGTTATAGATGTGTGTAAGGTAAGTTTCCTAACTTCATTCATATTTTAAATGAATGCTAGTTTCTTAAACTTGTCAGATGTTGAACTTGAGAAGTTTTATCTATGTGCAATTGTGTGATATTTGTACAAGGTAGTAGAATGTATGAGGCCTTGTGCCATAATTTGAAAACTTTGGTGTTTCTAAGAGATGAACTGTTCTGTGATTGAATTGTTCAATATGAGAATGTTCCGTTTATACATGAACCATTATTGTTAAGTATGTGCTAATGATTCTTGCTAGACAGGATGATTATGAAAAAGGTAGAAGAAGGAAAGTATTTCAAAGTGAATGTGATTAATGTTTTAAAATGGTAGGAATCAGAATTATTCCTATTATTCAAGTTGCTTCATAACCTTTGTTCGGTTATCGAAGTTTTAAAGGAATGTTTAAAATTCTTGAAGTTATTTGTTCAACTGTTATGACTTGCTGGGCAATTAAAAGCTCACACTTGCTTTAAATGAAAAACATTTTCAACGAATGATGTTAGAAGAACTTAAGGATCCCGTAAAGATCAAGCTGACCGGTATCCAGATGAAGTGCCATTCAGTATGTGAATGAGCGTGAAGATCAATTGAAGACTTGTAATGTAGAAAGATGAAATGAACTATAGATTAGTTTAATGAACGGTTATGTATCCTTGGTGGCGGATAAAAGTCACTATTATAAGTTGTAAAGAATATTGTATTTATCATTATTTGTAATGAACGAGGTTATAAGGTATTAGAACCTGGGAATTGAGAATGTATGTTGTTATATTTCAGTATATAATGATGTATGTTGGAAGAATGATCTACTCGTGACGTACGAAATTCGGGTGTGAAGTTAGGCCGGATTTCGGGGCGTTACAAGTTGGTGTCTGAGCTAATAGGTTATAAATCTTAGGCATGAGTACCTAAGACTATAATCGTAGAGAGAATGATAAAAAGATCACTACGTGATCATAGTGAATTATAGTAACAGATGAGCTGTTAAATGATGAATGATTTATAGCTAATGCTATAAATGAATGGTACTACGAAGTAGTATGGGAAGGAGAACTCAGAGTGAGTTGAGAAGGATAACATACGAATTAAAGAAAATTCGTATTAATTATAGAGAAATTTAGAAGTTATAAAATTTTAATTGAGGACTCATGTGATAGCTGAGTTGTATGAACCTTTGTTATGGGCAGAGGTCTATGTAACGACCCCAAAATTCATACAATTTAATTCTCGACTTCGGTCGTTAATAATACATTCAACCTCTAATTTTACATCATTAAACGATAATACAACCATTGAAATTTACGGAATAATTAAAATTTTCTATTACAAACTATCCTCGTTCCCAAAACCTTCAACCTTTATATCTAAATATCTCAGAATCATTTTAATACTACAATAGTTTACATTCGCAAAACAATATTACAATTCAACATTAATACATTATTCGAAATCTTAAACATGGTTCAAATAATAACACAACCAAAGTATATAAATCTTCAAGTATCACATCTGATTCATGTCTTTCAAGTAACGCATAACTTTACCTTGAATCTTGAACCTACAAAAGTGGTTATTTGCAAGGTTGAGCTCGACAGCCCAGCAAATTTAACAGTCTATCATGTTTCACATAGCACACAATTCATGCATTCTACATTTCTAATTTATCGAGTTACATTATACAACATGCATGTGCTATCACATATCACATATAAATTGAGTTCCATAACCCAATAAACTTGGTCATATTTTGACTTTAACAATTCATAAAGCATGGTATGTAACTCACCACATAATCACATTTAATCCACAAACATAATAGAACTGAAAAACTTGCCTTGGATGTTGTTTAATGTTTATAACTTATCTGTGTTGTGATGATCCTACACAAATTGAGGATACATACATGTACATACTAGTTTCACATACAAAATTCACGTACTCAATGTAAACTAATTTTACTTAACTATAATATTTTGTTCTTGTCTTAAAACCATTCTATGTTTCTTTAGAAACTTTTGTCCGTTATAACCTTTTAACGTCCAAAAGGTTCTCTCATGGATTTAGTATGTAAATACTTTACGTATCAAAACATAAACCATTCATATCCCCTTCGTTTTATATTACTAGGTTCAATATAATTTCACAAGGCAGCAGCCCCTCACCTTTGACACCCATTTCGAGGTTTAATAGCTTGCAATTTACTTATCTAATCGTAAGGCATTTTTTTTTAGTATGTTTTTCATGGCATACAAGACTATTTTTAAGAAATACTAACCTCTCATTTCGGGTTTGTTAAGTAGTCTAAAAAGCGTGCCAAAAATTGACGTTCATAGCAGTCTTCAATTTTTTTTCCCAGCTTTACTCTCTCTCGCTAAAACAATCATAACTAATTCGTTTCAAAACATTTTTGAGCGATTCTTGAGCCCACGCGAAGCTAACTTCCGAGGCTACAACTTTTATTCTTTGACCATTTCTAAATTCAAACACAGAATTCCGAAAAATTCGTTCAAGGTGACTGCCCCGAGTTGGTTAGACAGTTTTGACGCGACTACTTTGAATGGTCATAACTCTTTGCTCTGAAGTCGGAATTAGTCCGTTCTGGAGTCTATGGAAAGCTAATTCAGTGTACTATAACATACCAAAAGCCCAGAAGTTTGTGGAAATATTAACGGGTCAAAACAGTGTCCCGAATAGCACATCCCGCTGCTGACTTTCAGTTTGATAAATTCGACACATTTCTTTCCAATCACCGTAACTCCCTCATCCGAGGTCGGAATGAGGTCATTCCAAAGACTATGGCTTCCTGACTCAGTGCACTACAAGTACCCAGAAACTCAGAATTTTTCAGGTAACATAGCTATTCCAGAATTTGACACTATAGTCACTGTTCATTCAATTTTCATTTCTAGACATGGTTTACTAAAATCTTCACCACGGATTCATTTTAACTCCGTTTTGGTTCATTCAAGTTAGGAAATCTTCAGAACTTAGAGGGATATAACATACAATCATCAAATTAAGCTTTTAGACATAAATCAAAAGCACAAAGGGTCCTCAAGCTCAGTCCCAAAAACTGCCTAACAAGGTTCTTTGTAAATCTTTTATTTTGTAAGTTTTGGTTACACTTGGATGATGTTAAGGTTTCATATCTCTAATTACAATCATTATAACTCATTTACATAATCAATTACAAGCCAAAATAAACATAGTAAACTAACTAGTTTTCTAACAAAACTAACTAAACTTCCAAAATACAAACTTTAACTAACAAACTAAATGCAATATTTAAAATAGTAACATTACCAAAAATTAAATAAGAAACATATCCGAAAATACGAATTCCACAAACTGAATACGTACTCGACCAAAATTTAACTAAAAGAAGATCTTTATAAAAAGTCCTCCCACAACAAAGCCTTTCTCAAAATTGGAGGCCTTATTGTTGGTGAATGAAACAAAGGATCAAGCCCTTCTATTTATAGGTTTAGCAAAGGGTAAAGTTCTCAATTTAGTTGATGTGGGACTTGGTTTATACTAATTCTAATTTGTTTATACTAATTTTTCCTATTTTCAACATACTGAGTGTATTCATTCATCAAGAATTCGTTTCTTAACCAATTCGATCCGTTCAAGTTGCGTTGTTTTCGTTTTATAGAGGAGAACAACAATCATCCATCAATTTAAAGTTTTCATTATGAATTCATCATCAACTTTAGTCCCAAAGTACACCAAAACACACATTACAATCAAAACCCAAATTCCTCTTCTTTAGTATAAATACATGAATTTGATTTCTGAAAATTTGTTTCTAGATGACCACTATCAAATTATAAATATCTAATAACATATATAACATCGTAACCCACAAATTCATTAACCAAAACTCCAATTTTAAAAGAAACTCAAGAACACATAAACTAAAAATATAAACTAGATTATGTACCTTTAATTCCTTAAGAAATAAAATTAACCTTATTAGTAAAATTATAATTTCTATTCAACCATTATAATCATAACATTATTTAACAAATTCTCACTCCTCTAATTTAATTAGTTAATTAAATTAGAATATCACAATTATACTCACGTAATAAAATACGTATAAATCTCATCTATTTTATCACACTTAAATAAACTATCTCATACCAATTTTCATCAAATATTTATTTAATATCATAAATATTCATCTAATTCTATAAAGTTTCCAACTAAAATATTTAATGTACTTAATAAATATTTTACTCGCATTATACTAATATTTACATTTTCGTGCAATATATTACCTTCTCACTTTATTAAATCAATTATAGTTGTATTAATTCACTATTTTAATTAAGTGAATTATTCACACTATTTATGAAACTTAACTCATAATAATTTCCATTGCCCACAAGGCATAATAATTATAATTATATTATCTCATAACATAATTTCAACTTAATTAAATTAACTAATATTATTTAATTTCTTTAATAGTTTAATTACCTATTAAATCTCACATTCTCCAACATATGAATATATAACTCTCTTCACACCAAATCATATAATTCAAAATATATACACATCATAATAAGAATTTTAATTATTAAATTCTTATTTTAATAACTTATAAAAATTTGGGTTGTCACATCCTTCCCTCCTTATAAAGATTCCGTCCTCGGAATCAAAGAAACCTCCCTTACTCGGTTTTCACCAAATCTTTTTTTAAAATTTACTCGGAATATTACATACACCCTTTCTTCTAAGAATTTCGTCCTCGAAATTTTATCTATTAATCTTTATTCATTCAATCTATCAAAATAGATTTTACGTTAATAATTTATTCAATCATTGGGTTCTATAATCACTTTCTTTCCACAAAGATCTTTCTACAATTATTAACTTTTCTATTAAAAGTTTTACATTATTCTTTGATAACTCATCTCCTTCTCATATCAACACTTCTTTTTTCACTTATTCAATATATTCATCATTCAGTGTCGTATTCTACGACTTACTTCTTTCTAAGGAATATCATCCTTACCACATTCGCCTTTTAGAATAGCAAGAATCTTCCATAATTGCTCAATTATTAGGAAGTAGTATGAATAACTCAGGAATTTAAAAGATTCAAATCATGTTGAGGGGTTACAAGACTGTGAACTCTATTCTCGGTTTACTAGTGCTTCAACTCAATCCTTCACACTGCAAACCAGAGTGTTTATCAATCACAAAGACTGAAAACACCCTCCTTACGTACACTAGGTGGCCAGCCTATTGTACCACTACGTTGGGCCGCAACATAGTGTTTTGTAACGACTATATGCGTTACGCTCGGAACCATTGTCCCCGAAAACATGTCCCCTTATAGGGTTGTTCGCCTTAGCTTTTCAACATCTGAATCCGCAGCAAAATAATTTGGTTTGGCATAACTTTTCAATAAACACTTGAATTTCATGAACATCTTTCAATATTCGTCTAGCTGAATCAAATAGCATAGACATCTACAACAATTCGAACATCAACCGAAATATACATATACATACATACATATGAATTCTCATATCTTAAAGAAATCTTAAAAATCTTTTTATGACGTCATGATACCGCACTGTATTTACAGTCCGTTGAGGATTCCGTCATTTGGTGATTTTATCATACTACTTCATACCATAGTGGGCTGACGATCCTTAGATCACATCCAACACTAGGTAATGCTGCATTGATGACTCCATCGTTTTTATCATCCTTGCACCAGGTTACATGATGCATTAATAATATAAAATACATTTTGATATATTGTAAATAATTTTTGTCTAGCCGAAGCAATTAGCATAGACATACGAATAACAGTATTGTTGTTAAAACTCACTAGTTCATTCATTTGATCCAATGTTTTTCAAGAAAATAGAAGTGTAAACATCAGCACGAAGTCAATAAATTTCGAAAGTCTAGCATAGCTAGTAGATTTAGATTACCTATGCTTCCACCATCAACTTCACTTTCTATAATGATCCATTGCTTAATAGGTCTATCTATTCCTATCATCCTCAATACTCTATTTACACTTATCTATACCTAGTTCGTCAAACTTACCACACGTTATGAGTTCAGGAACTTTCCACAATCATATGAGTTTAAGAACTTATCCTAGTCAGACCATAGGCGTCCATTCGCTGAGGAGTTCAAAATCATACCATATAATTATGAGTCACGAACCTACCATAAGTATGAGTTTTAAGAACTCGCACTTAACCTTATAATATTCACTAACTATACTCTACCTATCTGTTATACACATGAGAAAAGAATAACCTTCTCAACAAGCATATAACAAATAGCGCGACACAAACATTCCAATGATTATCAATGTGATAAACTGAGTGCAAGCACAAAACCCTCGCCCATACAAAGGTTTGTACAACTCAGCCATCACATGAGACCTCAATTGAAATTTCAACTAACTCTATCTTGCTTATAACTTGCCCTTTGCTCGATACGAATTCCTCGTATCACATCATCTATAACTCCTCATGAGTTATCTCGTACTATTTCATAGTACTCCATCTTTATAGCATTAAGCTATAATTAATCAAACATTATAGTCCATCTTTCTTTTATAACTTAAACAGACCACGTCGTGATCTTATTCTATAATTATCTCCCTTAAAATTCTTTTCTTAACTCGTGATCGTTTTGTTTTACGATCCTCTTTCTTTCTCTTTTTCATCATTTACTACATTACTCGTTATTCTGGCTTTTGGAGTTAGGAAACTCCCATTTCTTATCTTTATATCTCTTAGATTCTTCTTTGAATCTTCTTGTTTATATAAAGAAAAAAAAATTCCTTTAAGAATTTCTAACATCATTTTCATCGCTCAAAATTTCATTCGAGTTCTACACTTTCATCATACGTATCCATTTCTACACTTGGTACACATCTAGTCTCTAACAGTTTCAATATGGTACGCTGAGTGGTTTCCCACAAACAACCAACAAACTAGGTTCCGAGTTACTAGTTCGTATATACCTCCGCTCTATGAAGGAATCGTTTAGCCCAGATACCATACACCAACTACTAAAGCGTACAACTGTACCATACTTAACTATAACTCTCTATTCTTAACTTCCTTACCATTCTCTTCTTATAGACATTGTCTATTTGTTATCACCTTACATCCTTATTATTGGAGTTGGGTAACCCCACATTCATATTCTTTATAACTCTGCGAGATTCTTCTTTGAATTATTTCACGCAAGTTTTATCCATTCTTTATACATTTCTTACATTACTTCTTATTGTTCAAACTCTATTTGAGCTTATTATTTCATTATCTTCACCTTCCTTCCCTAAGGTTATAGCCTAAGGTACTCCTACCTAAGGTTTATAACCTACAGCTTTGATACCAACTGTAACGACCCCAAAATTCATACAATTTAATTCTCGACTTCGGTCGTTAATAATACATTCAACGTCTAATTTTACATCATTAAACGATAATACAACCATTGAAATTTACGGAATAATTAAAATTTTCTATTACAAACTATCCTCGTTCCCAAAACCTTCAACCTTTACATCTAAATATCTCAGAATCATTTTAATACTACAATAGTTTACATTCGCAAAATAATATTACAATTCAACATTAATACATTATTCGAAATCTTAAACATGGTTCAAATAATAACACAACCAAAGTATATAAATCTTCAAGTATCACATCTGATTCATGTCTTTCAAGTAATGCATAACTTTACCTTGAATCTTGAACCTACAAAAGTGGTTATTTGCAAGGTTGAGCTCGATAGCCCAGCAAATTTAACAGTCTATCATGTTTCACATAGCACACAATTCATGCATTCTACATTTCTAATTTATCGAGTTACATTATACAACATGCATGTGCTATCAAATATCACACATAAATTGAGTTCCATAACCCAATTAACTTGGTCATATTTTGACTTTAACAATTCATAAAGCATGGTATGTAACTCACCACATAATCACATTTAATCCACAAACATAATAGAACTGAAAAACTTGCCTTGGATGTTGTTTAATGTTTATAACTTATCTGTGCTGTGATGATCCTACACAAATTGAGGATACATACATGTACATATTAGTTTCACATACAAAATTCACGTACTCAATGTAAACTAATTTTATTTAACTATAATATTTTGTTCTTGTCTTAAAACCATTCTATGTTTCTTTAGAAACTTTTGTGCGTTATAACCTTTTTACGCCCAAAAGGTTCTCTCATGAATTTAGTATGTAAATACTTTACGTATCAAAACATAAACCATTTATATCCCCTTCGTTTTATATAACTAGGTTCAATATAATTTCACAAGGCAGCAGCCCCTCACCTTTGACACCCATTTCGCGGTTTAATAGCTTGCAATTTACTTATCTAATCGTAAGGCATTTTTTTTAGTATGTTTTTCATGGCATACAAGACTATTTTTAAGAAATACTAACCTCTCATTTCGGGTTTGTTAAGTAGTCTAAAAAGCATGCCAAAAATTGACGTTCATAGCAGTCTTTAATTTTTTTTCCTAGCTTTACTCTCTCTCGCTAAAACAGTCATAACTAATTCGTTTCAAAACATTTTTGAGCGATTCTTGAGCCCACACGAAGCTAACTTCCGAGGCTACAACTTTCATTCTTTGACCATTTCTAAATTCAAACACAGAATTCTGAAAAATTCGTTCAAGGTGACTGCCCCGAGTTGGTTAGACAGTTTTGACGCAACTACTTTGAATGGTCATAACTCTTTGCTCCGAAGTCGGAATTAGTCCGTTCTGGAGTCTATGGAAAGCTAATTCAGTGTACTATAACATACCAAAAGCCCAGAAGTTTTTGGAAATATTAACAGATGGAAATAGTGTCCCGAATAGCACATCCCGCTGCTGACTTTCAGTTTGATAAATTCGACACATTTCTTTCCAATCACCGTAACTCCCTCATCCGAGGTCGGAATGAGGTCATTCCAAAGACTACGGCTTCCTGACTCAGTGCACTACAAGTACCCAGAAACTCAGATTTTTTCAGGTAACATAGCTATTCCAGAATTTGACACTATAGTCACTGTTCATTCAATTTTCATTTCTAGACATGGTTTACTAAAATCTTCACCACGGATTCATTTTAACTCCGTTTTGGTTCATTCAAGTTAGGACATCTTCAGAACTTAGAGGGATATAACATGCAATCATCAAATTAAGCTTTTAGACATAAATCAAAAGCACAAAGGGTCCTCAAGCTCAGTCCCAAAAACTGCCTAACAAGGTTCTTTGTAAATCTTTTATTTTGTAAGTTTTGGTTACACTTGGATGATGTTAAGGTTTCATATCTCTAATTACAATCATTATAACTCATTTACATAATCAATTACAAGCCAAAATAAACATAGTAAACTAACTAGTTTTCTAACAAAACTAACTAAACTTCTAAAATACAAACTTTAACTAACAAACTAAATGCAATATTTAAAATAATAACATTACCAAAAATTAAATAAGAAACATATCCGAAAATACGAATTCCACAAACTGAATACGTACTCGACCAAAATTTAACTAAAAGAAGATCTTTATAAAAAGTCCTCTCACAACAAAGCCTTTCTCAAAATTGGAGGCCTTATTGTTGGTGAATGAAACAAAGGATCAAGCCCTTCTATTTATAGGTTTAGCAAAGGGTAAAGTTCTCAATTTAGTTGATGTGGGACTTAGTTTATACTAATTCTAATTTGTTTATACTAATTTTTCCTATTTTCAACATACTGAGTGTATTCATTCATTAAGAATTCGTTTCTTAACCAATTTGATCCGTTCAAGTTGTGTTGTTTTCGTTTTATAGAGGAGAACAACAATCATCCATCAATTTAAAGTTTTCATCATGAATTCATCATCAACTTTAGTCCCAAAGTACACCAAAATACACATTACAATCAAAACCCAAATTCATCTTCTTTAGTATAAATACATGAATTTGATTTCTGAAAATTTGTTTCTAGATGACCACTATCAAATTATAAATATCTAATAACATGTATAACATCGTAACCCACAAATTCATTAATCAAAACTCCAATTTTAAAAGAAACTCAAGAACACATAAACTAGAAATATAAACTAGATTATGTACCTTTAATTCCTTAAGAAATAAAATTAACCTTATTAGTAAAATTATAATTTCTATTCAACCATTATAATCATAACATTATTTAACAAATTCTCACTCCTCTAATTTAATTAGTTAATTAAATTAGAATATCACAATTATACTCACGTAATAAAATACGTATAAATCTCATCTATTTTATCACACTTAAATAAACTATCTCATACCAATTTTCATCAAATATTTATTTAATATCATAAATATTCATCTAATTCCATAAAGTTTCCAACTAAAATATTTAATGTACTTAATAAATATTTTACTCGCATTATACTAATATTTACATTTTCATGCAATATATTACCTTCTCACTTTATTAAATCAATTATACTTATATTAATTCACTATTTTAATTAAGTGAATTATTCACACTATTTATGAAACTTAACTCATAATAATTTCCATTGCCCACAAGGCATAATAATTAAAATTATATTATCTCATAACATAATTTCAACTTAATTAAATTAACTAATATTATTTAATTTCTTTAATAGTTTAATTACCTATTAAATCTCACATTCTCCAACATATGAATATATAATTCTCTTCACATCAAATCATATAATTCAAAATATATACACCTCATAATAAGAATTTTAATTATTAAATTCTTATTTTAATAACTTATAAAAATTCGGGTTGTCACAGTTTATGCTGGGTGTAACCACTGCTTAGCTTATTAAAGTGATAATCATTGGAATTGGTTGCACTATTAAGATGTAAATGATGAGAAGGTGAATCTTTTCTCATGTATATACTTGATAGGTAGAGAACGATAAGGTAGGTGCAATTTCTTGAAACTCATACTTATGGTAGGTTCATGACGCATAATTATATGGTATATTTTTGAACTTCTCAGCGAATGGATGCCTATGGTTTGACTGGGATAGTTCTTAAACTCATATTATTGTGAAAAGTTCCCGAACTCATAATGTGTGGTAAGTTGATGGATTGTACTAAGGTGTAGGGATGTTTAGACTAAAAGCGTGTATTTTCAGTAGAATTAACATCGAAGGTGCTAGAGAAGATTAAGTATTGTCGCAAGTAAGGCAACAAAAGAAGATGGAGAATATGATATTCCAAGTCATCTAGCTACGCTAGATTTCGAACTTTATTGAAATCGTGCTTATGAGTGCGCGTTTTAAAAAGGAAAGAATTGGTTCAACTTTTGGGAACCAATAGATTTTAAAAGAACTATTATTGGTGTGTCTATGCTAATTGATTCGGCTAGACAAAAATTGATTTGAAATATCAAAATGAATTTTATATCATCTATGCATTCGATGTAATGATGGTAAAAGGATGGAGTTATTAATACAATTGAACCTAGTGTTGGATATGATCTTAGGATCAACAATCCGCTATGGTATGATGTATAATGACGAAGTCATAAACTGACAAAGTCCTTAACATACTGTGAAAAGTACGGTATCATGACATCATAAAACGTTTTGATGTATTGCAAATAGAATTTAAAGAAGTAGTTGATGTCAATTGATTTGACTAGACGACTGTTTCAAGTTGATATCTAATTTATTGGTATGGACTAAGCTACTTGATTTGGCTAAGACAAATGGTATGCCATGTTTAAAAGAAAATCGAGCTTTCTTTGAGAAGTTGTGCCAAACTAAATTATTTTGGTGCGGAATTTAATAATTAAGTCTGACGTGAACACACCCCGGAATGGGGTTATACAATAGGTTGATCACATACGTATGAAAGAGGTAGTTTACCTTCTTGGTGATTGTAAACTGACCGTGGAAGAAAGGTTATGGCGTCATGCTGTTAAACCTAGTAAGAGTTCATTGTCAATTTGACCTCACAGCAAAAGTATGATATGTTTTAAAGGAATTCTTATGTTCCTCGTTGTTCATTCTATTTCATAATTATTGATAAGTTATGAAGAATGTTTTAAAGATAGAACTTCTTTGAAGAGAAGTTGAGAAGAAGGGTATGCTAAAATTTCGAGGATGAAATTCTGTGAAGAAGGGGTGAATGTGAGGGCCCAGGTAAGGGTGTTGTTTTATGAAATTTCGAGGACTAGGTTTTTATAAGGGGGAAAGAGTGTAACAACCCGAAAATTCGGATTGTTTAGAATTTAAGTTTAAGAATTAGTTATTAATAAAAAGAATTTTTATTAATACAATTCTGGGCTATATGTTTATAAATCGTTCTATAACCTAGGATGATTGAAATACGGGAGGATTCTGGCTACGAGCTAGGTTGAACGAGTAAGAATTTTCAGGACAAAAATAAAAAATTTCGGGAACAAAAATATTTCTTGGGAAAAAGACGAAATAGGCACTATTCACCCGATGAAACCCTAAGGGTTATGGTTTGAATAACCTAAGACTTTTCGAGAGTTCGGTATGTCGAAATGACATTCCGTCGAATGATTTGATGATAATATATCGCAAAAAGTTAAGTAAGCCGATAAAAGTTTTTCTCAAAAAACGTGCAGAAATCAGACGAAATAAAAATGACAAAAAGTACTATTATGTGCTTTTCATTCGTTTAACTACGTTAGGGGAAAACTTGAAGGAAAACGCTTGACACAAAAAAGTGTTTTTCAGTTTTTCGGAGATCCGAATAATATGTAAAAGTTAATTGGTAAAAGAAAGACGAAATATCCAAAAATATTTGGATTCCAAGAATCACAGTTTTTAAAACTATCGGACGAAACCTGAAAGTCGAAACCACAAAACTTCCAAGGGAAGTTTCGTGAATAGTAAGGAGGTGGAATAGTAAGGAGGTGTGAATAGTAACCGGAGGGGCAAAATGACTATTTTGCCCCTAGCTTGGAAATTCTATAAAAGAAAGCTTAGATTTTATTTAAATGGGATTTTGAAAATCCTACAACATGAGAAAGAGAGGGAGAGAGTTTGGATGGGAGAAAGAGGAGGAAAAGTTGCACGTGAGCAAACTTTTTCTGACGAAAGGAGATTAAAGAAGAAAGGTATCGAAAACCTAACTTCCGAATTAATTTTCTTTAAGTTTTCTATGTTAAAAACATAACCTAATGAGAATAAGAAGTAAAAGATGTAGTAATGCTTTCATATGGTTGAACTCATGAGAAAATGAAGAAATAAGAATTAGAAGTTTATTTTATAACTTTCTTAAGGAAGTATAAGTTTCGTAATGAATTAGAACGATCCGAGTGAATCATATGAATGATATGGTGAAATAAGTAAGGAATGATGTCTTACAACACCAAATTCCAAGAATAAGTGAAATTGTAATCAAAATATCGATTAAAAATGAAGAACGAACGAAGAACACAAAGAACACGCGAAGAACACGAAGAACGTTGTTGATGGATAAATTTAAAACCATCGTAGTATAATTTGTTGCTGATGGATAAGTTTAAAATCATCGCGTATAAGTTAGATGCTTATTGCTTGGTTAGGAACAGTAGAAACGTTCATGAAGAACGTATTAAAACTGAGCTATAACGAAGTTATGGCGAAAATTTTGTAAAAGGCGAACGAGAATTAGAAAGAGTGTAAATGAACCCAAAGGTGTAGGGTTTCATAAAAAAGTAAGAGAATGTAGAAAACGTGAGTCGTGAACTCAAGAACGAAGGAGTTCTGAGTTCGGATGACCGAATTATGGACGAACGAACGAAGAACGTTAAAAACATAAAACGAACGAATGATGAAGATTAAGCCATTCGAATGGTATGTTAACGAAATCAGAATGAAGTTCTGTCTGAGGGGGATTGAAGTACATAAGATAAGGAAAAGAATGGCTTTGGAACAACCTCGTTTCGAGTTATAACGAATCAGTTATGAGATTAGGAAGGAAGTATCTCAAACAATTTCCAACACTTAAAAAAAATTCTGAGTTTAGGGCTTGGCGCCACAGCGCCAGTCATGCCTTGTTGGGCGGCGCCACAGTGGCAACTCAGGGGAGAAGGTACTGTAGAGTGGCACTGCAGCGTGAGGAAAAGGAAGGGGCCCGACGCCTCAGTGCCAGTGCAGAGCAAGGCACAGTAATGAGCTTTTAACTGCTCAATTATTACGGGAAAGTGTAAGGGAAGATAAAGAACATAATGTTCAATTAATGTAACACTTAATCAAGTGAATTAAACCTTAAATGAAGGTTGAACAGAAAGATTAAACGAGATTAAAAGACAAAGAATGTAAACGCGAGTTACAGAACCGATATCCAGGGACCGTGGTCGCGATAGAATGAACGTGGGTGATTGTTATGATTGTGATTCCTTAGACATTGAGTAATGGGGGTAATGAATAACATTTGATGTTGCGTTGTAGTAATGAAAGATAAGTGTAAAGCGTATAGATGATGTGAACGCAACACAGTTGCGATCGGTCTTATCATACAACGAACGGTATTGCTTTGACATTAAGAAAGAATAATGAACATGGGGTTCATGGGATGGATAACAATTATAAGCGATTAAAATCTTGAGTAAAGGTTGAATGGGAGATTAAGAGACGAGCAACGTCAACGTTGGATACGTAAACGATCCTCGTGAATCGTATTCACATCAGACGAACGTTCTAAGTATACCCTGGTTGTATGACTTAGACGTTGATAAAGTATTAAGTAAGATATGAATTATCAACAAAGCCGTAATGGACGGTAATAAGATTAATGAAAGTCGAATGCGAGTCGGATAAGAATGAATTCTGAGGTATGGCATCTAGTTGCTAGAAAGTCATAAGGAATAAGAAATTAACTTAACGAACATTATAGTTTCTTAGTTCGGATAAGTTAGATGAATTTAGGTGGTAGTATAATCGTAACCTTTGATGGTTGACATATGGGAGCTGGGCTTAAAAATTCCTTCACAGAGCGAAGGTATATACGAAACTGGCAACCGATCTAACTCATTGTGATGGCAGTGTAGATGAGACGGGAACTTGTTTGTTGGTTGTTTATGAAAAACCACTCAAAGTACCATATGGACTACTGGTAGAGAAGTGATGTGTGCTGAGTCCTATAGAAGTTATAAGAAGAAGATAAGAATACAAATCATCAAAGATAATGAATGTTTTGAGTAAGACATCTCCGTATGTCAAGAAGTCATAAACCGGTAATGAAAGTTGGTCGCGTAAACTTAGGTTGCAAGAACGCGAACCCTAAGAAGTAATGTTAAGTAAACCAATGTGTAAGTCAAATATATGACTAATTGGTGTTTATGTTTTCTCCTTATGTGTTATATAGGAATTGGAATGAGCAGTTCAGCGTAAATGATAAGTTGTAGATGTGTGTAACGCAAGTTTCCTAACTTCATTCATATTTTAAATGAATGCTAGTTTCTTAAACTTCTCAGATGTTGAACTTGAGAAGTTTTGTCTATGTGCAAATGTGTGATATTTGTACAAGGTGGTAGAACGTATGAGGCCTTGTGCTACAATTTGAACAGTTTGGTGTTTCTATGAGATGAACTATTCTATGATTGAATTGTTCAATATGAGAATGTTCTATTTATACATGAACCATTATTATTAAGTCTGTGCTAATGATTCCAGCCAGACAAGATGAGTATGAAAAAGGTATAAGAAGGAAAGTATTTCAAAGTGAATATGATTAATGCTTTAAAATGATAGGAATCAGAATTATTCCTATTATTAAACTTGTTTCATAACCTTTGTTCGGTTATCGAAGTTTTAAAGAAATGTTTAAAATTATTGAATTTGTTTATTCAGCTATTATGACGTGATGGGCAATTGAATGCTTACACTTGCTTTAAATGAAAAATATTTTTAGCGAATGATGTTAGAGGAACTTAAGGATCCCGTAAAGATCAAGTTGACCGGTATCCAGATGAAGTGCCATTCAGTATGTGAATGAGCGTGAAGATCAAGTAATGACTTGTAATGTAGAAAGATGAAATGGAACTATAGATTAGTTTAATGAACGGTTATGTATCCTTGGTGGCAAATAAAAGTCACTCTTGTAAAATGTAAAGAATAATGTAATTATCATTATTTATAATGAACGAGGTTATAAGGTATTAGAACATGGAAATTGAGAATGTATGTTGTTATATTTCAGTACATAATGATGTATGTTGGAATAATGATGTACTCGTGACGTACGAAATCTGGGTGTGAAGTTATATCGGATTTTGGGGGTTTACAGGTATAAATTTACTTGTTTTTGTGTTGTTTTATGCTTAGATTGCATTACGTGGCATTTGTGGCATAATGGTGGCGTTGTGGCGAGAAAGTGACACAAAATGAGAAAAAGTCAACATCTGTTGAAGCACCCCCCACCGGGGCGGGGGTACATGAGTCAAGAATAGTAGCACCCCCCGCCGAGGCGGACCCTTACGAGTAAACCACCCCCCCTCACGGGGACGGGGGTACGGAGAGAGAGAAATTCTTTTTCTTTGATTAAAACTCTACAGCTGCGTGGATGGAACACTTTGGCATGGATTGGGACTATGTTGGGCGTAGTTTTATCAGTGTTATACATGACTTATGCTGGGATATAACACAAAAGAACATAGGTCAATTATGTGACACCCCCAAAATAGGTATACATCACCCATTCTGAGTCGCCAAATATATGGTACTGAATACAAATACAAACTTAATTATACAACATGAGCTGTGAGTTTTAATACAAATATTATCTTCTAGACAGTATTCAAACTCAAAATAAGTCCGCGTTATATTTATTTTCACACTATTTCACAGAATAGTGGGGATTACTAATACTACCATCTGGACCGTCACTCCGTTCCCCGACTAGTCCCAGCTATATTCTCATTTCATGAAGAGAACAATGAAAGCAAGGAGTGAGCTCAACTAGCCCAGTAAGAAATATTATGACTAAGATAATGCAGAATAAATTATCGTTAGCCTTCAACAGTATTAAACTGATAAAATATAATACACATCAAGTTTAACTGCAGCAAAACAAGCAATACATTAGAAGAGTCATGTAGAACATGAAATCTACTATCTTATATGATTTAAAAAGTTTATCAATAGTTTTATCGTTGAGACTCAGCTTAATCAATAATCCACATCATCCTTGCGCTACGGCCGAGGATATTCATTAGTATCACGACCACAAATTATCCATGCACTACGTGTAAGACCCCAACTTATTAATGAATAAAATCAAATTTTCTCTAAATATTATTGTGAATAATAAGGTGTTAATTTGATATAATGCTTTGGTTGTGGGTGAAATGTGCAAATTTTACAAAATAAACAAGTGGTTATAAAATATTCATTTGTTGTCGAGGAATATCCGTTTGGTCATGGAATATTCTTTCTGTCGGGGAATATTCGTACGACGGTGCAGCCTTGTATGGGCCCCATAATGGAAAGCAATTGGATGAAGAAAACGACAAGTATAAGTTGTTTATAAATAGCAGCGTAGTTGTTACCGTTAATACTGTTGGAATACCCAATGGTTAAAATATAGTAGCACACGGTATTGCACCAATTATTGATTCTTACGTAAGAAGGCACTACTCAATAATTGTTATAGTAGTTACTGTTTAATATTTTATTTTATTGATTCAATAATTGTTACCGTTAATAAAGTGTTAATTTGATATAATACTTTGGTTATGGGTGAAATGTGCAAATTTTGCAAAATAAGCAAGTGGTTATAAAATATTCATTTGTTGTCGGGGAATATCTGTTTGGTCGTGGAATATTCTTTCTATCGGGGAATATTCGTATGACAGCGCATGTTACGCCCCCAAAATTTGGTATACATCACCCATCTTGGGTCGTCATATACATAGTACAGAATACAAATACAACTTACTAATACAACTGTCATATACAATACGATAAAACATAAACTGTGAGTTTGAATACAAATATTGTCTTCTAGAGAGTATTCGTACTCAAAAGGAGTCCTCATTACATTTATTAACACACTATTACATAGAATAGTGAGGACTACTAACTAATACTATCATTCGGACCATCATTCCGTTCCCCGACTTACCCCAGCTACGTTCTCATTTCCTGAAGAGAACAGTGAAAGAAAGGGTGAGCTCAACTAGCCCAGTAAGAAATATTATGACTAAGATAAAGCAGAATAAATTATCATTAGCCTTCAACAATGTTAAATTGATAAAATATAATAGACATCAAGTTTAACTGCAGTGGAACAAGCAATCCATTAAAAGAGTCAAGTAGAAAATAAACTCTACTATCTTTTATGATTTAAAAGGTTTTTCAACACTATTATCGCTGGGACTCAGCTTAATAAAATAATCCACATCATCGAATCACCCATGCACTACGAACAAGGATATTTGTGTATTCATTAATGGTCATGATCATGCCAATAACTGTCCATCAATACACTACGGGCCAATGAGGACTTTTATCACATTATTTGTAACATTACGGTCATGATTATACCGAATAATCCCTAGTCATAATCATACCAAGTCTATCTATGCACTACAGGCCACAGATGACTTTCAACATTTTATAAACATGAGGATGATGACAATGATATAAGAATTCAATAAAACAAGTTCAAGAATTAATTTATCCAAGAATTAACAATGTCCAAATTGTCAACATGATACTGCTTTGTGGAGTAAAATTCAAGAATACTTAGAAGAATATTTTCATTAAAAGATACTGGATGAACCACAATTATCAAGGATATTCCACTAATTTCATGAAGTATATAAGTTAAAACATAACCAACTGAGTATAATAAAGAATGGAATAACAAAACAAATCACCCGACATCCGATAAACCGCACAGATAGGTTATTCCAACAGAATAATAAATAATGGAACCAGGTCTGGCGTAAAATGCACAGACTGGATATTCCAACAGAATAATAATAAAGACGGAACCAGGTCCGGTGTAAAACACACAGACAGGATGTTTCAACAGAATAATAATAAAGACGGAACCAGGTCTGGTGTAAACACACAGACAGGATATTCCAACAGAATAATAATAAAGACGGAATCAGGTCTGGTGTAAACACACAGACATGATGCTCCAACAGAATAATAGAAGAATTTCACCAAGTATAGGGTAGACCGCGTATACAGGTTATTCTAACATAATAATAAGAAATGGAATAACAACAATTCTCTTCATGAATAAGAAAGAATAACACCCCTTACCTTTTTAAAGAAGAACTGAAATAAGAGTAGAGAAGGAGCAGAATACTTTTCTATAGCTTTTCTATAATTTCTCTCTCTAGAGTTTCAGTGAATTCGTAAGAAATTATAAAGGAATGAACTTCTATTTATAGGAGAATGGAAAGACACTGTGTAAGGATGTATCACGGACGCAATAATTCATGGGCATCAAACTAAACCTTTGGTTGATTCATCAGACGTCTACTTTTCAAATACTAGCACAATTTAGTCAAACAAAACAAAAATTATAATATATATATATATATATATAACACATGCTTCTTTGAAAAAAACTTCCCACCCGTAGAAAAATTTCCAAGATCCCCCCCCATATTTTCTTTCTTCCAATGTGGGTCCCACGTGTCTCCCTCCCCCAACATCTCTTAATCACAAGTGGTCCCATTATAAATATACTGAATAACTTTCTACCAATTATTTTGAAAAATGGGTAAATAGGGGTCCATAAAATAAGCAAAATTTATAACAATTACTATAGCAATAATTGAACAAAACTGAGTGACTTCTCACGTAAGCATCAATAATCAATACCGTGTGCTACTGTGTAACTACGCGTATTACTGTACTTTTAACACCGGGTGTTTCAACAGTTAATGGTAAAGCTTCCGTCGTTATTTTCATAAAGTATTTTTGTCGTTTTCTCAATCCGACAATAATTTCGTTGTGGGGTCCACCAATGATTGTGTCGTTGTATGAATATTCTCTGTTAAAACGAATATTCCCCGACCAATCGAATATTATATAACAACTTGCGTACTTTGCAAAATTTATAAATATTACCCACAACTATAATATTATATCAAATTAACTTCATAATATTCAAAAATGATATTTATAGAAAATTCATATTTATTTATAAAAGTTGGGGTCTTACAACCTCCCCTTCTTATTAAATTTCGCCCTCGAAATTAGGGTACGTACCTGGTATGTCGAAGAGGTAAGGATACCTTGATTTCATTTCAGATTCTAACTCCCAAGTCATTTCCTCAACATCGTGGTTTCTCCACAAAACTTTGACTTGAGGTATAACCTTGGAGCGTAGAATATGTTCCTTCTTATCCAAGATTTGAACAGGAACTTCTTCATACGTCAAATCTTCTGCTATTTCGTCCGGTTCTAACTCAATAATGTGGTTCGGGTCTTCCACATATTTACGTAACATGGATATGTGAAAAACGTTATGAACACGAGACATACTTGGCGGTAAAGCGAGTCTATAAGCCACAGTTTCTACTCGATCGAGGATTAAAAATGGACCGATGAATCGAGGATTGAGCTTTTCTCTCTTTCTAAATCTCGTAACTCCTTTCCATGGAGCAACACGTAAGAAAACATGATCTTCTATATCAAATTCCACGTCCTTTCGATGAAGATCAGCATAACTCTTTTGTCGATCTTGTGAGGTTTTTATACGTTGTCGGATCGTTTGAATCTTTTCTGTAGTCATACGTACCAACTCTGGTCCCAACAACGTTGCTTCACCCACCTCATCTCATTATACTGGAGAACGATATTTTCTTCCATACAATGCTTCGAATGGAGCCATACCAATACTTGCTTGATAACTGTTGTTGTAGGAAAACTCCACCAATGGTAAGAACTTGTCCCAACTTCCCTTGAAGTCAAGGACACAGAGTCTTAATAAATCTTCTAGAGTTTGAATAATCCTCTCTGATTGTCAGTCCGTTTGAGGATGATATGCCTAACTATATCATAAATCCGTGCCCATAGCTTTTTGTAAACTAACCCAAAATCGTGAAGTGAATCTTGGGTCTCGATTAGAAACTATGGATACTGGCATACCATGCAGTCTTACAATCTCGTTTATATACATACGAGCAAGACGTTCAAGTGTATAAGTTGCTCGTATCGGTAAGAAATGAGCAGACTTGGTCAATCTATCAACAATGACCCAAATCGCATCAATACCTTGAGAAACCCTTGGAAGACCGGTAACGAAATCCATGGTAATGTGCTCCCACTTCCATTCTAGAATTTCAAGTGGTTGCAATGGACCTTTTGGTACTTGATGCTCCGCTTTGACTCGTTGACAAGTTAGACACCTTGAGATAAACAGCGCTATCTCTCTCTTCATATTGCTCCACCAAAATGTATGACGAAGATCATGATACATTTTGGTACTTCCACGATGAATTGCAAACTGTGTGTTGTGCGCCTCCATCATGATTTCATACTTTAAATCAGGGTTATTTGGAACACAAAGTTTGGAGTTGACTCGAAGTATTCCTTCTTCATCGATTCTTGCTTCCGGCATAGCACCTTCTTGCACTTTCTTCCTCATACGCATCAGCTCCAGGTCTGTAGCTTGAGTAGCTTTAACTTTATCGATTAAAGTTGGTTCTACTCGTATATTCGCCATCATCACATGGGTCCTTGGAGTCTTTAACTCTATCTCCATCCTTTGCAAGTCACACAAAATGGGCCTTTGTGTTGACAATATCACACTCGTACTTACATATGATCTTCTACTCAATGCGTCAGCTACCACGTTCACTTTTTTAGGGTGGTATTGAATGGTATGATCATAATCTTTTAACAGTTCAAGCCAACGTTGTTGTCGCATGTTGAGTTCCTTTTGAGTGAAGAAATATTTGAGGCTTTTATGATCCTTAAAGATCTCCACCTTCTCCCCATACAAGTAATGCCTCCAAATTTTAAGTGCAAAGACAACAGCTGCCAACTCTAGATCATGAGTAGGATAATTCCTCTCATATTTCTTGAGTTGTCTTGATGCATAGGCTATGACTTTTTCATGTTGCATGAGAACGCATCCCAACCTTTGCTCGAAGCATCACAGTAGATGACAAATCCCTCCGAGCCAGATGGTATTGTTAGAACAGGTGCTGAAATGAATCTCCTCTTGAGTTGTTGAAAACTCTTCTCACATTCTTCGCTCCAACCAAACTTTGTGTCTTTTCGAGTCAGCTGAGTTAATGGAGTAGCGATTCGAGAAAATCCTTCCATGAATCTCCGATAATAACCAGCTAAACCAAGAAAGCTACGTACTTCGGTCACTGATTTAGGTTGTTCCCAGCTTTGAATAGCTTCAATCTTTGTCGGGTCAACCGATATTCCACAACTCGATACTACGTGCCCAAGGAATGCTACCTCCTCCAGCCAGAACTCACATTTCTTCAACTTGGCGTAAAGCTTGTATTCACGAAGGTTTTGGAGTACCAGCCTCAAGTGTTGCTCATGATCTTCACGACTTTTGGAATAAATAAGGATGTCATAAATAAAGACGACCACTAAGTGATCCAAATATTCCTTGAATACCCGGTTCATCATATCCATGAAGGCAGCAGGAGCATTAGTCAATCCAAAGGACATGACTAGAAATTCATAATGCCCGTACCGAGTTCTGAAAGCCGTCTTTGGAATATCCTCAGTTCTAACCTTCAGCTGATGATATCAAGAGCGAAGATCGATCTTTGAAAAGAATTGTGCTCCTTGCAACTGGTCAAACACGTCATCAATACGTGGCAATGGGTACCTATTTTTGATGGTGACATGATTCAACTCCCGATAATCAATACAAACTTGCATACTTCCATCTTTCTTCTTCACGAATAGAACATGAGCACCCCAAGGAGAAGTACTAGGACGAATAAAGCCAATGTCTAACAATTCTTGCAATTGGATCTTTAACTCCTGAAGTTCAGTAGGAGCCATTCGATATGGGGTTTTGGAAGTGGGTTTTGTACCGGGTTCAAAGTCGATATAAAATTCAATTTCACGCTCTGGGGGTAGGCCAGGAAGTTCTTCAGGGAATACATCAGGGAATTTATTAACAATAGAAATATCATTTAAAACTGACGTATTTTTGTTTAGATCAGTGACATGAGCTAAGAAAGCTTGACATCCGTTTTTTAATAAACGAATAGCTTTATGGCTTGAGATGACAACGATTGATTTTAATGGTTTGGTTGCTTGAATTTGCATAATGGTCGATTAGGAATATGAAAGCTAACAACCTTACGAAAACAATCAATTTTTGCATGATGAGTAGTTAACCAATCAATCCCTAGAATCACGTCAAATGCAACTATTTTTAATGAAATCAGATCGACAAGTAATGTGTGGGTACCAACTTGAACCAAACAAGACTTATAAACCGTGGATGTAATGAAGGTTTCTCCCAATGGAGTTTCAACAGATAAGTCAAAGTCTAATTTCTCCAGAGTCAAATTTAATCGATAAGCGCAAGTAGGAGAAATAAAAGAATGGGTAGAACCGGTATCAAATAAAGTATAGACTTCGTTAGAGTTTATGATAAGCTTACCCGTGATGACCTCATTCGGGTTCCTTGCTTTCTGGGAAGTCACAACAAACGCTCTCCCTTGCACCGGTTTTGACTTTTCTGGGACGGTCTTTGGTGTCTCCATCCTGGCTGAACTTGTTTTTGGTAAACGACAAAATCGAGCTAAATGACCTTCTCTTCCACAATTATAACATGCTTTAGACGGCATCGCGCAGTTTGGACTGATGTGCCCCTCCCCTCCGCATTTGAAACATATGATAGGTGGTCGTTCTCTTTCCTTATCAATGGGTGCTGGTGCTGACGTGTTTCCATCATTGTTGAATCTCCTCTTCTTGAAATGACAATTCTTATTGTTTTGGCCCTGATTACGACCGAAGTGGTTACCATTTCTGGCCTGTTGATTCCCTCCACGCTTGTTGTCACCGCTTCGATGACTACTCTCACTGGTATTATTATTTTGCCGACTGCTCTCTTTTGGTTGCGTTGACTCGTTATCGCGCTCCACTAACTGAGCCCTATTCACAACATCTGAATACAAACACAGTTTATGAGAAATAAGATGTTGACGTATCTCAGGTTTCAAACCTCGCAAAAACATTCGCGTCATTCGCTCTTTATTATCCACCAAGTGGGACGCAAACCGGGACAACTCAGCAAATTTAGCCTCATACTGCGACACGGTCATATTATTCTGCTCCAATTTGATGAACTCCACCTCCTTCATGTGACGAACACTTTCGGGAAAGTATTTGTCATTGAACAGCTCTTGGAACTTCTCCCAAGACATCTTCAGTGCGGCAGGTTGAGTACGCTTAATCAATTCCCACCAGTAATCTGCCTCTCCTCGCAACATAAAGGCGGCAAAGGGAACCTTTTGCTCCTCGGAGCATCCCAAGACATCAAATATCTTGGTAATCTGCTTTATCCATGTTTCCGCTATAAGTGGTTTTGGCTCTCCCTTAAACTCTGGTGGTCGTAGCTCCTTGAACTGTTTAGCGGTGATCGTTCGAGAGTTTTCAGTGTTTCCACCTACATTTTGGACAGGAGCTGCTCTCGCCTGCTGTTGCATGAACTGCATAAAGCTTCTGAACATTCCATCATTCATCATCTGGTCAGTGTTGTTGTTTGCATGAGGATTGTCACCTTCCTGATGCACATTATCCTGATTATTGATATATGGTGAATCAACAGTCGCCTGTGCTCCATTGTTATTCTCAGCATTCTCAAATGTCATTTTCAGATACTGCCACAAAACAAAAGTTAATTGATATGTCATATATTATCCTAATATTCTGACCAACCAATTAAATACCATGCAAATAAACTTAGGTAGGTCATACTAGCGAAGGAATTCCCCGTCTCCCCCCTCCTAGTCCTATTCTCACATCTTAGCCAGGAATCATATCCCTAAGCTCTGATACCAACTGTTACGCCCCCAAAATTTGGTATACATCACCCATCTTGGCTCGTCAGATACATAGTACATAATACAAATACAACTTACTAATACAACTGTCGTGTACAATATGACAAAACATAAACTGTGAGTTTGAATACAAATATTGTCTTCTAGAGAGTATTCATACTCAAAAGGAGTCCTCATTACATTTATTAACACACTATTACATAGAATAGTGAGGACTACTAACTAATACTATCATTCGGACCATCACTCCGTTCCTCGACTTGCCCCAGCTACGTTCTCATTTCCTGAAGAGAACAGTGAAAGAAAGGGTGAGCTCAACTAGCCCAGTAAGAAATATTATGACTAAGATAATACATAATAAATTATCATTAGCCTTCAACAATGGTAAAATGATAAAATATAATAGACATCAAGTTTAACTGCAGCGGAACAAGCAATCCATCAAAAGAGTCAAGTAAAAAATAAATCACATCATCGAATCACCCCTACACTACGGCCAAGGATATTCGTGTATTCATTAATGGTCATGATCATGTCAACAACTGTCCATCAATGCACTACGGGCCAATGAGGACTTTTACCACATCATTTGTAATATTACGGTCATGATTATACCGAATAATCCCTGGTCATAATCATACCAAGTTCATCTATCCACTACAGGCCACAGATGACTTTCAACATTTTATAAACATAAGGATGATTACAATGATATAAGAATTCAATAAAACAAGTTCAAAAATTAATTTATCCAAGAATTAACAACGTCTAAATTGTCAACATGATACTGCTTTGTGGAGTAAAATTCAAGAATGCTTAGAAGAATATTTTCATGAAAAGATACTGGATGAACCGCAATTATCAAGGATATTCCACTAATTTCATGAAGTATAGAAGTTAAAACTTAACCAACTGAGTATAATAAAGAATGGAATAACAAAAGAAATCACCCAACATCCGATAGACCGCACAGACAGGTTATTCCAACAGAATAATAAATAATGGAACCAGGTCCGGCATAAAACTCACAGACAGGATATTCCACCAGAATAATAATAAAGACGGAACCAGGTCCGGTGTAAAACACACAGACAGGATGTTCCAACAGAATAATAATAAAGACGGAACCAGGTCTGGTGTAAACACACAAACAGGATATTCTAACAGAATAAGAAAACAGACGGAACCAGGTCTAGAGTAAACACACAGACAGGATGTTCCAACAGAATTATAGAAGAATATCACCAAGTATAGGGTAGACCGCATATACAGGTTATTCTAACATAATAATAAGAAATGGAATAACAATAGTTCTCTTCATGAATAAGAAAGAATAACACCCTTTACCGTTTTAAAGAAGAACTAAAATAAGAGTAAAGAAGGAGCAGAATACTTTTCTATACCTTTTCTATAATTTCTCTCTCTAGAGTTTCAGTGAATTCGTAAGAAATTATGGAGGAATGAACTTCTATTTATATGAGAATGGAAAGATACTGTGTAAGGATTTATCACGGACGCAATAATTCACGGGCATCAAACTAAACCTTTGGTTGATTCATCAGACGTCTACTTTTCAAATACTAGCACAATTTAGTCAAACAAAACAAAAATTATAATATAAATATATATATAACACATGCTTCTTTGAAAAAAACCTCCCACCCGTAGAAAAATTTCCAAGATCCCCCCCCCCCATTTTCTTTCTTCCAATGTGGGTCCCACGTGTCTCCCTCCCCCCAACATCTCTTAATCACAAGTGGTCCCATTATAAATATACTGAATAACTTTCTACCGATTATTTAAAAAAATGGATAAATAGGGGTCTATAAAATAAGCAAAATTTACAACAATTACTATAGCAATAATTGAACAAAACTGAGTGACTTCTCACGTAAGCATCAATAATCAATACCGTGTGGTACTGTACAACTACGCGTATTACTGTACTTTTAACACCGGGTGTTTCAACAGTTAACGGTAAAGCTTTCGCCGTTATTTTCATAAAGTATTTTTGTCATTTTCTCAATCCGACAATAATTCCGTTGTGGGGTCCACCAATGATTGTGCCGTTGTATGAATATTTCCTGTTAAAACGAATATTCCCCGACCAATCGAATATTATATAACAACTTGCGTACTTTGCAAAATTTATAAATATTACCCACAACTATAACATTATATCAAATTAACTCCATAATATTCAAAAATGATATTTATAGAAAATTCATCTTTATTTATAAAAGTTGGGGTCTTACAGTGCAGCCTTGTATGGGCCCCATAATGGAAAGCAATTGGATGAAGAAAACGACAAGTATAAGTTGTTTATAAATAACGGCGTAGTTGTTACCGTTAATACTGTTGGAATACCCGGTGGTTAAAATACAGTAGCATGCGGTATTGCACCAATTATTGATTCTTACGTAAGAAGGCACTTCTCAATAATTGTTATAGTAGTTACTGTTCAATATTTTATTTTAGTGATTCAATAATTGCTGCGTTGATATTTTATATTATTGTTGTTTCAATAATTATTACTGCACAGTATTTTCTATTATCAGATCAATAATTCATATTATTTGAATAATATTATTAGATAGCATTATTAGCAATGTCTAGAAAGTTCTGTCTAAAGAGAAGTTTGGTCACCTAATTGCGCGCTAGTAAGGAGAAATCCTTATTAGAAAGCCCCCTCTTTCTTGGGAACGGCATTGTTGTCATAATTGTGATTCTGTAATATTATTTGTGAATAATTAATTGTTGATTTATATGATAAGGAAATATTTATTTGATGTGGATATAAATGATGAATTTATTTATGTGGTTATTATTGAAAGAATTAATGTTGAGGTGTTTTATTAGTATTTTTCAGATATATTGTGTGAGTTATAATTTTTTATCTGACCGTTGGCTCGTTGTAATTTTTGGATATGTTATACATATATAAGTTGAGTATATGTCCACAAATTTTGAGCCGTTAAAAATGAATGTATGATTTGTTATGAATTTTAAGAGGTGACTGATTCGAAAATTAGGTTTATAAATGATTTTGGTGGAAAATTCTAGAATTGAGTGGGCCCAACTTGTGGTTGGTGAAGAAATGTGCTGAATTTTATTTTAAATGTGGTGGGTGGCAATAGTAGCAGGTAAAGTCATCAGGTTGCAGGTCAAGTCTGCTTCGGCGTGCTAACATTTTCCTAGAAATAGAGGGCTAAGTTAGAATTGAAAATCACACAAGAATTCATAAGTTTTTTCTCTTTCTCTCTCTATATTCTCGAGTGTATTTTGTGAGTATTTTGATACTTTGAGAGTTAATATTCAGTGCAAGTTTCTGTCAGCACTATATCCGAAATTCAGTCAGACGTACGGTTATTCTGAGGTAAAGGATGTTATTTTCTTCGTAAATGATATTATTACTTTCAATATCATTATGCCAAAATATTGATTTAAATTTTTTATCAAATTTGGAACTTTTTGTGTCGGGGTTACTATTCACGTACACGGCACTATTCACGTATACGACACTATTTACGAATACGTCACTATTCACCGAAAAATGAATTTTTTTATCCAAGATGGCTATTATGGTTACTATCTTTGATTGTATCCATGTTTTGATCATTATTTTTGAATTCTGCTTCGAAATTGGTTATTTCAGAGTATTATTGAACTTGGATAAACTGTAATATGAATCCCTAATATTTGTTCTTTTATCTCACTGGATTCGTTTTCTTTAAGATATTTTTTATCATCCTCAGTCCTAAATGATGATATTACTGAATATCTTTGGCCTGTAGTACAAAGATGAATGATTACCTGATGAATATCTTTGGCCCGTAGTGCAAAGATGAACATGTGTTGAGATGAACATGACCAACTGAGTATTATTCTTGAATTTTACTCTACAAGGTAGTATCATGTTGACAATTTGGACGTTATTGATTTCTGGATAAATTAAATTATAAATCTTTAAATTTTATCCTTGAACTTGTTTAATTGAATTATTATATCATTGTCATAATCCTCGTGTTTATATTCTGTTGAAAGTTATTTGTGGCCTGTAGTGCATAGATGGACTTGGTATGATTATGACCAGGGATTATTCGGTATAATTATGACCGTAATGTTACAAATGATGTTGTAAAAGTCCTCATTGGCCCGTAGTGCATTGATGGACAATTTTTGGTATGATTATGGCCATGGATTCTCTTCGGCCAAGGGTGCAAAGATGTATTATTTTATGGCATGATCATGACCGTTGATGAAAACACGATTATCTTTGGCTCGTAGTGCAGGGATGATTCGATGATGTGGATTATTTATTAAGCTGAATCTCAGCAATAAAATTGATGATAAATCTTTAAATCATAGAAGATAGTAGGTTTTATACTCTACTTGACTCTTCTAATGAATTATTTTTTTTCGCTACAGTTGTTGATCTAAAACTCGTTGTCTATTATATTTTATCAAATTTTTTCCTGTTGAAGACTAATGATAATTTGTTGTACATTATATTAGTCATAATATTTCTTTTTGGGCTAGTTGAACTCACCCTTTCTTTCACTGTTCTCTTCAGGAAATGAGAATATAGCTGGGACTAGTCGGGGAATGAATTGACGGTCCAGATGGTTGCATCAGTAGTCCTCACTATTATGTGAAATAGTGTGATAATTGTAATGAGGACTCCTTTTGTGTTTGTATACTCTCTAGTAGACAATATTTGTATTCAAACTCACAGTGTATGTGTTGTCGTATTCTGCACGACAATTGTATTATTGAAGTTGTATTTGTTTCTGTACCATGTATTTGGCGACTCAGAATGGCTGAAATGGACCTATTTTGGGGGCGTCACACTACGGGCCAAGGATATTCATGTTTTCATCAATGGTCATGATCATGCCAACAACAGTCCATCAATGCACTATGGGCCAATGAGGACTTTTACCATATCTTTTGTAACATTACGGTCATGATTATACCGAATAATCCCTGGTTATAATCATACCAAGTCCATCTATGCACTACAGGCCACAAATGACTTTCAACATAATATAAACATGAGGATGATGACAATGATATAAGAATTCAATAAAACAAGTTCAAGGATTAATTTTTAAGGATTTATAATTTAATTTATCCAAAAATCAATAACGCCCAAATTGGCAACATGATAATGCATTGTGGAGTAAAATTCAAGAATAATATTGTACCAAAAATAATTGAGACGAAAAACGAATCAATATTTATCATGAATTGTACACCGGGTGAATAGTATCCTGTGAATAGTAATTCGGGAATAGTAACCCCATAAATAGTACTCTGGCATGAAAAAGTTAAAACTTATCAAGAATGCTCAGAATAATATTTCTATGAAAAGATACTGGATGAAGCGCAAATATCAAGGATATTCTACTAATTTCATGGAGTTTAGAAGCCAAAACTTTAACAAAACGAGTATAGAATTCAAAATCTTAAATGAAATAATATTACTTACATACTACAGAGTATGGAAGAAAATATTACTTCAAACGAATATTGAACAAAATAACATCTCTTACCTTGAAAAGAAGAGTATTCCAACTGGTATAGCGGGGATATTCTTGAAGAAAACTTTCACTGTTTTCTACGCTCAAAGCTTTCTAAAATTCTAAAGAAATATGCTCAAGATTATAGAAGAAGAATTCTCTGATTCTGGTGTGATTTTCAATTCTAACTAAGCATCCTATTTATAGGAGAATGGAAGGGGTACTATTTAAAGAAATCACGGATGCACAGTTTTTAAAAAATCACGGACGTCTTCAACGAATTCTCAACGTAGTATTTTTAAAAATAATAATATAAAATTCAAGTAAAACAAATAACTTTATATATAAAATAATATATTCTATTTTTTTAAAAAAACAAAACTTATTTATATATATATATATATATATATATATATATATATATATATATATATATATATATATATATATATATATATATATATATATATATATATCACATTCTTGCATTAATACTCCTTCCCGTGAATCTTGATTTCCCCCTTCCCCAGGTTATCAAATTTTCTTCCATAGGCCCCACATGTGGCCCCACTTTAATTATATTAAAATAATTTTCTACCAATTATTTTGAAAAATGATTAAATATGGGTCCATAAAATAAGCAAAATTTACATCAAATACTTCATAAAAAAATCCCTTCAATATTTTTAACAACATTTATCATCATTATTATAATTCACAATATTTAACGACCAGGTCGTTCCCAAGAAAGAGGGGGCTTTTCAATAAAGATTTTTCCCTATTGGCGCGTAATTAGGTGACCAAACCTCTCCTTGACAGAACTTCTAGACATCGTCAATATTATAAATAATAATATTAATAACTTTGTCGTCTCAATTATTGATTTAATAATATAAAAAAAATATTGACAATAATTTAATCAAATAACGTGAGATACTATGCAACAATTACTGTATCAATAATTGAATATAACTGAGTGACTTCTCACGTAAGCATCAATAATCAATACAGTGTACTACTATGCAACCACGCGTATTACTGTACTTTTACCACCAGGTATTTCAATAGTTAACGGTAAAACTTCTGCCGTTATTTTTGCAAAAAGATATTTTTGTCATTTTCTCATTCCGATAATAATTTCGTTGTGGGGTCCACCAATGATTGTGACGTCGTACGGATATTCCCTGTTAAAACGAATATTCATGACCAATCGAATATTTTATGACAACTTGCATAATTTGCAAAATTTATAAGTACTACCTACAGCTATAACATTATATCAAATCCACACCATAATACTTAAAAAAATATTTTGAGAAAAAAAAATCTTTATTCAAAAAAATCAGTGTCTTACAAATTACAACATTCAATCAATCAAACTTGGAGCCCTAATTTTTTGAAGAACATTGGAGGAAAGTAAGGAAGGTCAAGATCACGAAGATTACAGAATCGAAGGCAAAGAAGGGTGGTTTTGTACTATTCTATTTATTTAATCCAAATTTTTATAATTGGGATGATGGATTCTTTACTTATTTCAGTTTTTAATTTGTCTATGATGAACTAAATTACTTATTAGGCTTGTAATGGATCTTTAGTGTTGAACAATGATTGTTAGGCCTTAATTTCAATAAAATAATACTATCAATTCAGTTTATCTATTGTGATTTGCAATTTAATTTATGGATTATTTCATCACCAATTCTTTGTGAATTTATATGGACTCGAGAGATGATGTATGAATCTAGACCTAATCACTATAGCATGTGTTCTTGAATTCTGTGTTTTAATGGAATCTTGATGAATGTTTTGGATAGAGATGAATGTTTGGGATAGAGATATACTTAACATCGCACGTAATCACATAAAGAACTTGGAATTTAAACCTTCTTTTGATTTTAATTCACATAGAGATATAGTGAATTAGTTAATTAGGGTGTTTGACTTAATTTTATCAAATTGTGGATTTAAGTTAATACGGTGTTAGTGCATCGAGAGATGGCTAATTCTACTTAAGTGTTCTTGATTAATAAATTGAGATAGTGAATTGAACTGAAATAAGACGTGATAATCAGAGTGAAACTTGAAGTGAAGTTGTAAGCCTAATTCTCTATTTTCTGCATGAAATTGACGGTTTCTTGGTGTGTTAATTGGGTTGGATTTTTAATTGTTCTTAGTTTTTATTAATTATAATCATTAATTTGAATAGTTTAATAAAATTGGGTTAATATAAAACTGGTAACTGTTGGATTTAATTTCATACTAGTCTTTTTGGGAATGATATTTTTTTTATCATTATATTACTTGTTAACCACGTACATTTGTGTGTGAGCGTAATTAGATTTTACCTAACAAGTTTTTGGCACCGTTGTCGGGGACTAGTTTTGATTTTAGTACTTTCAATATCAGTTTAATTAGTTTAGTTTTACTTAAACAAATTTTCTTTTTGTTTTGTTCTTTCTTGTTTCAGGTTTTCTGACTTAGTGTATGTAAACTCGGCCTAAGAAGCCAGACTTGCTTCCTTTTGGGGACGACATCGAGAAAAGGTTTCAAAGACTCAGTAAGTGGATTAAGGACACTAAGGAGAATCTTGATAAGGAAGAAACAATGGTTGCAGAGGATCAGAAAGTGTTAAGGGATTATGCTACTCAAAGGGTGACTGAGCTTCAGTTTAGTATTACCAGACCTACGTTTACTACATATAATTTTGAGATCAAGTTTGGGACCATACAAATTATACAGAACTCCTTGCAATTTGGGGGATTAGCTAACGATGATCCGAATGAGCACTTAGTCAGTTTTTTGGATATTTGTGACACTTTCAGATACAATGGGGTGTCGGATGATGCAGTCAGACTTCGTTTGTTTCCATTTATGCTGCGAAACAAGGCGAAAAGTTGGTTACACTCTTTACTGTCAGGGTCGATTACTACATGGGATGACCTTGCTCAGAAGTTCTTGGCCGAGTTTTTCCCACCAACAAAGATTGCAAAGATGAGGACCGAGATTACTATGTTTGAGCAACTGCATGGGGAGTCTTTATACGAAGCTTGGGAGAGATACAAAGAATTACTCAGGAAATGCCCACATCATGGACTACCCAAATGGTTGCAGATGAACACGTTCTACAATGGGTTGAGTGGTAATCTCTGAACCAGTATTGATGCAGCTTCAAGTGGAGCTTTCACGGCTAAGGGTTATGAGGAAGCGCATGATCTAATAGAAACGATGGAGGCTAACAACTACTAGTGGCCCACAGCGAGAATGATCTAGCCGAAGGCTGCTGGGATGTTAGAGGTAGATGGGGTAACAGCATTAGCGACACAGATTTTAGCGCTGTCGAAGAAAATGGATGCTCTTACAGGTGCACAGACATAATAGGTTGCTTATGTTTGCGAATTATGTGCGGGGGAACATCCTATAGAATAGTGTGACATTATCCCAACAGCGGTGTAGTTTGTGGGCAACTATAATAGACTTTCGCATAATATGTATCAGAATGCCTACAATCCGGGGAATAGGAATCATCCAAATTTTTCGTGGGGTAATAATCAAAATCAGTAGGCTCCAAGACAATCTTATCCCCGGGGTTTCAAAATCAACATCAACAAGCAGCTCCGCTACAAGAGAAAAAGATGAATTTAGAAGAGTTGTTGTTGAAGTACATATCTGGTAACGAGGCGGCAATGAAATCACAAGTAGTAGCCATCAAGAACTTAGAGAATTAGATGGGACAGCTTGCTTTAGCACTTAATAATAGGCCTCAAGGAACTCTACCTAGTGACACAGAGAAAAATCTAAAAGGGAATCACGAACAGTGTCAAGCAATCACTTTGAGAAGTGGAAAGCACCTTGAGGGGCAGAATACAGAAAATTTAGAAAAGAAAGACGTCTAACAAGGTAAAGAAAAAGTGGTTAAAGAGAAACAGGGTGAGGAAAAGTAAGTGGACAAGAGTAAGATAGATGTGGAGCCAGTTGTTTATCCTCCACCAACGTTTCAGCAGAGGGTCCAGAAACAGAAATTGGATATGTAATTCTCAAAGTTTTTGGAAGTTTTCAAGAAACTTTAGATCAACATTCCTTTTGCAGAATCCATAGAGCAAATGTCGAGTTATGCTAAATTTATGAAGGGTATTCCATCAAGGAAGAAGAAATTAGAGGATTACGAGACTATGGCTTTGACGGAGGAATGCAGTGTAGTTCTATAGAGAAAGTTACCTCCGAAGTTGAAGGATTCAGGGAGTTTCATCATTCCTTGAACAATTGGTAACATGGCCTTCAACAAGTGTTTGTGTGAATTGGGAGTTTCACCATTCCTTTGTCATTTTATACCCAGTTGGGTTTGCCAACTCTGAAGCTTACAAACATATCACTTCAGTTAGCGGACAGATCGGTGACTTATCCAAGAGGGATCATGGAAGACATCTTAGTTAAAGTGGATAAATTTATATTTCTAGCAGATTTTATAATTTTGGATTATGAAAAGGACAAAAACATCCCAATCATCTTAGGGAGGCCATTTTTGGGTACGGGTAGAACTTTCATCGATGTTCAGAAAGGGGAATTAAGCATGAGGGTTCAAGACCAACAAGTCAAATTCAATGTGTTCAAAGTCATGAAGTTCCCTACGGATGAGGAAGAGTGTTTTCGGTTAGATGTGACTGACAAATATAAAATGAAGATTTGGTTAAAAGTTTGGTCTGAGATTCATTGGAAAATACTCTACTAGGGGATAAGGATTTTGATGATCCAGAGTTCGTAGACTACTTGTATATGCTGGATTCTTTGCATAGAATTAGCAGGTTCAAGGTACCATTCGAGCCATTACACACGAAAGAAAAAGCTTCGGAACGAATGAAACCTTCACTCAAGGAGCCACCCACTCTTGAGCTTAAGCCCCTTCCTAAATACCTCAGGTATGCTTATTTGGATAATTCTAATACTTTACCTATTATTATTGCATCTACGCTTAACTAATTATAGGAAAGTAAGTTGCTGAGGGGTGCTTAGAGAGTACAAGTCGGCTATAGGATGGACGATCACTGATATAACAGGGATCAACCCCTCCTTTTACGTGCACAGGATTCTCTTGGAAGAGGACTCAAAGCCAATAGTGGAACATCAAATACGACTAAATTTGATCATGAAAGAAGTGGTAAAGAAGGAAATATTGAAGTGGTTAGATGCTAAAATAATTTACCCAATTTCACACAGTACTTGGGTAAGTCTAGTTCAATGTGTTCCAAAAAATGGTGGAATGATAGTAGTGAAGATCGACGACAATGAACTGATTTTGATGAGGACAGTTATCGGATAGAGGGTTTGTATGGACTACAGAAAGTTTAATAAGGAAACTCGAAAGGACCACTTTCCTCTACCTTTTATCGATCAGATGTTGGACCAGTTGGCTAGGCATGAATACTACTGTTTATTGGACGGATACTCGGGGTACAACCAGATAGTAATAGCTCATGAGGATCAAGAAATGACTACCTTTACGAGTCCATACGACACCTTGCATTTAGGAGGATGTCCTTTAGGTTATGTAACGCACCGACTACTTTCCAAAGATGAATGATTGCCATCTTCTCAGACATGGTGGATAGGAATGTTGATGTCTTCATTAGATGACTTCTCCGTTAATGGGAGCACTTTTGATTAGTGTCTTGAAAATTTGGTCATAGTTCTAAAAAGTTGTGTGGAAACCAACTTGGTGCTAAACTAGGAGAAGTGCCACTTTATGGTTGAAGAAGGAATTATTCTGGGGCACAAAGTCTCTGCAGAGGTGTTAGAGGTTGATAGGGCAAAGCTGGACATAATTGAGAATCTTCCACCGCCGAATTCAGTTAAGGGAATCTGTGATAACCCGGGATTTCGAATAATCAAAAAATTTGCGAATAATTTTTTTTTATATTAATAATAATTATCAATTCTATGACAAGTATCGGTGATACGTGTATCGAGAAAGTCAATTTATGTATTGACTAATAAAATTAGAGTAAAGTTGTGCTTAACAACTTTAGAAACCCTAACCCTAATTTCTGGAAAGGGATTCGATAGAAAATATAATTAAAATAATTATATTGATGAGTACATGTTTGTACTGTATAGAATTTTTGATCGGATAAGGTTTGAAATTAATAAAACCTAATAAGAGATTAGAAACCCTAATCTCAGGATTAGAAACCCTAACGTACCGTTAGAAATCCTAATCGAAAGCCGGAAAACCCTAATTTCATATTCGGGAATCCTAAACCCTAAATTAGGAAACCCTAACTCTAATCGGCAAGCCTAATGTGTGTATCAAACTTAAATATGGTTAGAAAGCCCTAATTATATTTTTGTTATATTAATTTCTATTTTACAAACCCTAATTGTAATTTAGAAAAAAATATTTTTCTAATTAAAACCCTAATTCGTGGGTTATAAACCCTAATGATCATTTTGACCCTAATTGCTAAATTAAGCAATTTTAATTAGAAATATTAATCCTAATTAGCAAGATTGAATTTTATGATTAGGAAATATTGATATAATTATCGAATCCTAATTGTAATTTGGAATTATTAATTTTCTATTTTGAAAACTGAAATTGGAAAATTATAGAAATTAAATTGCAAATCTAAAGGTTTAAACCCTAAACCCTAAAGGGTCTAAACCCTAAACCCTAAGGGTTTGTACAAATTCCATGTTTGCCATTAAATTTATTTTTCAAATGACCAAAATACCTTTTTTACATTTTAAATGAGCTAACTTGTAAAAATGACTAAAACTTTAGTTGTTCACCAACTATTTTGACCAAGGTGACTTATCTTACCAGCAATCAGCCTCCAATTAACACCTAGCATCAGATCTAGCAACTTACACGCATTATTTATAGATTCAAGAGAGAGAAAATCCATTAAATTGCTCCTTTAGACAAGTTACTCTCACCAACTCTCTCTCTCTCTCTCTCTTAGCATACTAAATTTCTTAGGAAAATCAGTTCCAAAAGAACCCACTTGATCACCTAGATCAGATTTGGAGAGCAAGAATCAAAGATTGTTCAAGAAAGGTATAAAACCTACTTTTATTTTTGATCTTTATTACTAAGAAAAATTTTCTGTTTAAGTGTTTAAATCAGTGCTAGAGGATGTTATATGATGATCTATGTTGATATAACATAGATCCATAGCATCAAAATGCTTTAACAAGGAGTTTTACAAAATCTGTCCAAGAACACAAATGTCGCATGACAAGTAAATGTCAGTAGCCGTAAATCCTTTTCTGTTCTTGATTTTTCGTGTTTTATGTTTTAGATCTATAGTCTGACATGAGGTCTTGGATCTGGAAGTGGTATAACAGCCATTCAATGTCCAGATTGTAAGATATTGACGGTCAAAACCCGTTGACCGGGCATGATCGGTCAAAATCTGGGTAACCCAGAAACTTGAAATCAGCGCCTGACAAGATTTTCCAAGCAACAGATCTGTCAGTTATGATATATGTTGTTGATGTTGTTGTGACCATGTTATAGCCTTTATAATATACTATAGATATGGGTCTTTATAACGCTTAAAAAATCAATAGATAGATCATGGCAGGTGGTCAAAGTAGACCATTCGCACTGTTTTTGCAATTCTGGAATTTCCAGAAAACGTATGAACAAAGTTTTTGTCAGAGTTTGACCGAGTCGTATCTTGTGGGTTTGTTATTGATAAACTGACTTGTTGTTATACTCATGTACCTTGACACTAGTACTATAACTTTGGACCATAACATAACTGATTCGACCATCGGAGCTGGAAGAGAATTTAACCACAAAGTAGACAGTCGAAGCTGTCTGGGTTTATGGGAAGCCCAGAAAGCCCAGAAGCTTCTGACAGCTACTTTGGGGCTTCAGATCTTGCAAATTTGTTGTTGTATGATCAAGTTGTTGGTTGTGTGCTGTAGTATTACATTTTGGCTACACAATCACAGTTTAAGCTAGCCCAGAAACGAATTACACCGAGAATCATGGCCGGTCAAACAAGGCAGGTTGATAGCAAAGCTGTCAGTGTTCTTGAGTTCAAGAACACCAACAGCGACGCTTTATGTCGCTAAAGGCCTACAGCGACGGTTTTAATTATTTTAATTTCTGAATTTCCGGAAAATGAATAAAAAATAGAAATAAATTCTAAAAATTACCAAAAATAGTTTTAAAAATTATTTTAAATTATGAAAAATAATTTTTGACCAATTGGAATATTTTTCTTTAATATTTATAATTATTTAAATATTAAAAGTATTTAATTTATTTAATTAGTGTATTAAATAAATTAGAGAAAAATGATTTAATATTATGAAAAATTATTTTAAATAAGAATAATGTATTTAAAAATATTTAGAGTTATAAAATGTAACTTTTAATATTTTTGGAGAATTTTCATTAATAAATTAATATTAATGATATTAGATTTATTTAATTATTAAATTAAATTAATAAGATAAAAATGACTTTATGGATTTAAAAATCATTTTAAATAAGAATAAAGTGTTAGAAAATATTTTAAATTATAAAATATAATTTTTAATATTTTTGGAGAATTCTCATTAATAAATTAATATTAATGATATTAGATTTATTTAATTATGATATTAAATAAATGAATTTAAAAATAATTTTATGGATTTAAAAATCATTTAGAAGTGAGAAAAATGTTTTAAAAATATTTTAAATTATAATTAATGACTTTTAATATTTAGATAATAATTTCATTAATATTTAAATATTAATGGTGATGATTTAAAAATAATTTTGATTACTTTAAAAATCATTTAAGTAGAATATTGATAATTTAAAAATATTTAAAGTTATTAACAATAACTTTAATATTTTGACAAGTATGTTATTAATATTTTTATATTATTAAATATTAATAATGATAAGATTATTTAATAATTAAATCATTTAAAAATGATTTAAGTGTTTGAAAAATTATTATAAATTATAATAATTATTTATAAATTATTAAAAGCTTCCAGAAAATATTATAAATAATATTTGACCTATCTAAAATAATATTGAAGCTTAGAGACCAAGTTTAATTGACAATTAATATGCTAATTGTCGGATAGGGTGACTAGAACACCGAAAATAGACCGAAGTCCAACCAGACCGAAATAGTTAGACTTGATAAGTGTTTATATAGGTTATAAACACTAATGTGGCTATGTGGTAATGTGTCTAGGAGAAGTTTGACTGTAAAATACAGTGTTACGTGTTATAAATTATTGCGCTAATTGTGAGACCGACATTGTTGATTATAGGTTTTACGAACGCAGTTAATTATATTGTGTAGCTGTAATCAACGTGAAAGGCAAGTTTCCTAACTCAACCTTGAGTTATATTCATTCAATTACTTTAATGGTTAATTATTGATAATTATACCATGTCCAGAGAATTTATTGTTGATTATTCGCAGTTAGTGCATGATTAAAATTCAATTTAAATTACTGATTCGGAAAAATATATATTCGTAGAATTACTGTTGTTGGATATTTATATCTGCAGAAACTAATATTGACAGTACAAATAATTCCTGTTTATTGTCAAATTAAATTGAGAAATGTCTTAACTAATTATTCTAGCTAGACGAACATTTGTTAGAACTTGATACATACGAGAAGAGAAATCAATTGTTATTGATAGATCGATGCCAATTATTTTGGCTAGATCGATAAGTAGATAGAATTTGAAATCACAGTATTTCGTTGTTAAATCAAAAATCTTGATTTTGAGACTGAGAAGAACAACCTTTTATATAAAGGGAACATTTTGGGTCATATATTTGACCATTGCGCGCTATTAAGTATTATGCATAATATAGGGTGCAAGGAGTTGGCCGGCTCTAAGTACTTGCAGAGGGGTATGATTTAATCTTTATGGTTGTAAGACCCCAATTTTTATAAATAAAGATGAATTTTCTATAAATATCATTTTTGAATATTATGGAGTTAATTTGATATAATGTTATAGTTGTGGGTAATATTTATAAATTTTGCAAAGTAAGCAAGTTGTTATAAAAGATTCGTTTGGTCGGAGAATATTCTTTTTGTCGAGGAATATTCGTACGACGGCACAATCATTGGTGGACCCCACAACGGAATTATTGTCGGATTGAGAAAACGACAAAAATATTTTATATAACGGCTGAAGTGTACCCGTTAAAACCGTTAAAACTGTTGAACTACTCGGTAGTAAAAGTACAGTAATACGCGTGGTTGCATAGTAGCACACGGTATTGATTATTGATGCTTACGTGAGAAGTCACTCAGCTATACTCAATTATTGCTATAGTAATTGCTGCATCATATCTCTTAAATCATTGTCATAGTATCGTCTGTATAATATGTTATATTATTAAATCAATAATTGAGACGTTGTGGTAAGTTTGGTTATTTTATGGGGGGCCATATGTCATCATCTAAGAGTCTCTTCGTCAATAGTAATTACCGTCGTCAATAGTAATTACCGTCGTCAATAGTAATTACCGTCGTCAATAGTATTTACCTTGGTCAATAGTATTTACCTTGGTCAATAGTAATTACCTTCGTCAATAGTATTTACCTTGGTCAATAGTATTTACCTTGGTCAATAGTAATTACCTTCGTCAATAGTATTTACCTTGGTCAATAGTAATTACTTTCGTCAATAGTAGTTGTCCCTTCAATATTACCAAGAGTCATTTGACCCTTCGTTAAGACCAAGAGTCATTTGACCCTTCGTTAAGACCAAGAGCCACCCTCAGTTTTTCTATAAATAGAGGCCTAGGGCTTCATTATTTTTCACGAATTCATTCAAGCTATAGAGAGAGAAAGTATAGAGAGAATAAGAGAGAGAGAGAATAAAAGTATTCTGCTACATCACTTTTCCAATATCCAGTTCTTTTAAGGTAGGGAATATTATTTCTTTTATATTCATGAAGAGAACTTCTGTTATTCCATTTGTTATTATTCTGTTGGAATAACCAGTATACGCGGTCTACCCTATACTTGGTGACATTCTTCTATTATTCTGTTGGAACATCCTGTCTGTGTGTTTTACACCGGACCTGGTTCCGTTTATTATTCTGTTGGAACATCCTGTCTGTGTGTTTTACACCGGACCTGGTTCCGTTTTATTATTATTCTGTTGGAATATCCTGTCTGTGTGTTTTACACCGGACCTGGTTCCATTATTTATTATTCTGTCGGAATATCCTGTCTGTGCGTTTACGCCGGACCTGGTTCCATTATTTATTATTCTATTGGAATAACCTGTCTGTGCGGTCTATCGCATGCATGGTGATTTCTTTTGTTATTCCATTCTTTATTGTACTCAGTTGGTTAAGTTTTGACTTCTATACTCCATGAAATTTGTGGAATATCCTTGATAGTTGCGTTTCATCCAGTATTTTTCAAGAAAATATTCTTCTAAGCATTCTTGAATTTTACTCCACAATGCAGTATCATGTTGACAATTTGGACGTTGTTAATTCCTGGATAAATTAATTCTTGAACTTGTTTTATTGAATTCTTATATCATTGTCATCATCCTCATGTTTATAAAATGTTGAAAGTCATCTGTGGCATGTAGTGCATAGATGGACTTGGTATGATTATGACCAGGGATTATTCGGTATAATCATGACCGTAATGTTACAAATGATGTGGTAAAAGTCCTCATTGGCCCGTAGTGCATTGATGGACAGTTGTTGGCATGATCATGACCATTAATGAATACACGAATATCCTTGGCCGTAGTGCAGGGGTGATTCGATGATGTGGATTATTTTATTAAGCTGAGTCTCAGCGATCGCAGTGTTGAAAAACCTTTTAAATCATAAAAGATAGTAGAGTTTATTTTCTACTTGACTCTTTTAATGGATTGCTTGTTCCGCTACAGTTAAACTTGATGTCTATTATATTTTATCAGTTTAACATTGTTGAAGGCTAATGATAATTTATTCTGCATTATCTTAGTCATAATATTTCTTACTGGGCTAGTTGAGCTCACCCTTTCTTTCACTGTTCTCTTCAGGAAATGAGAACGTAGCTGGGACAAGTCGGGGTACGGAGTGATGGTCCGAATGATAGTATTAGTTAGTAGTCCTCACTATTCTATGTAATGGTGTGTTAATAAATGTAATGAGGACTCCTTTTGAGTATGAATACTCTCTAGAAGATAATATTTGTATTCAAACTCACAGTTTATGTTTTGTCGTATTGTACACGACAGTTGTATTATTAAGTTGTATTTGTATTCTGTACTATGTATCTGACGACCCAAGATGGGTGATGTATACCTAATTTTGGGGGCGTCACAGTTGGTATCAGAGCTTAGGGATATGATCCCTGGCTAAGATGTGAGAATAGAACTAGGAGGGGAGAGACGGGGAATTCCTTCGCTAGTATGACATACCTAAGTTTATTTGCATGGTATTTAATTGGTCGGTCATAATATAAGGATAATATATGACATATCAATTAATTTTTATTTTGTGGCAGTATCTGAAAATGGCATCTGAGAATGTTGAGAATAGCAATGGAGCACAGACGACTGTTGATTCACCACATATCAATAATCAGGATAATGTGCATCAGGAAGGTGTCAATCCTCATGCAAACAACAACACTGACCAAATGATGAATGATCAAATGTTCAGAGGCTTTATGCAATTCATGCAACAACAGGTGAAAGCGGCTCCTGTCCACAACGTAGGTGGAAATACTGGAAACTCTCAGGCGGTCACCGCTAAACAGTTTAAGGAGCTGGGACCACCGGAGTTTAAGGGAGAACCCAAACCACTTGTAGCTGAAACATGGATAAAGCAGATCACCAAGATATTTGATGTCTTGGGTTGCTCCGAGGAGCAAAAGGTTCCCTTTGCCGCCTTTATGTTGCGAGGAGAGGCAGATTACTGGTGGGAATCGATAAAGCGTACTCAACCTGCCGCACTGAAGATGTCCTGGGAGAAGTTCCAAGAGCTGTTTAACGACAAATACTTTTCCGAGAGTATTCGTCACATGAAGGAGGTGGAGTTCATCAAATTGGAGCAGAATAATATGACCGTGTCGCAGTACGAGGCAAAATTTGCGGAGTTATCCCGGTTTGCGTCCCACCTGGTGGATAATGAAGAAAGAATGACGCGGATGTTTTTAAGAGGTTTGAAGCCGGAGATACGTCAACATCTTGTTTCTCATAAACTGTGTTTGTATTCAGATGTTGTAAATAGGGCTCAGTTGGTGGAGCGCGATAACGAGATAACGCAACCAAAAGAGAGCAGCCGGCAAAATGATAATACCAGTGAGAGCAGTCATCGAAGCGGTGACAACAAGCGTGGAGGGAATCAACAGGCCAGAAATGGTAACCACTTCGGTGGTAATCAGGGCCAAAACAATAAGAATGGACATTTCAAGAAGAGGAGATTCAACAATGATGGAAAGACGTCAGCACCAGCACCTGTCGTTAAGGAAGGAGAACGACCACCTATCATATGTTTCAAATGCGGAGGGGAGGGGCACATCAGTCCAAACTGCGCGATGCCGTCCAAAGCATGTTATAATTGTGGAAGAGAAGGTCATTTAGCCCGATTTTGTCGTTTACCGAAGACAAATTCAGCTAGGATGGAGGCACCAAAAGCCGTCCCAGAAAAGTCAAAACCGGTTGTGCAAGGGAGAGCGTTTGTTGTGAACTCCCAGAGAGCAAGGAACCCGAATGAGGTCATCACGGGTAAGCTTATCATAAACTCTAAAGAAGTTTATACTTTATTTGATACCGGTTCAACCCATTCTTTTATTTCTCCTACTTGCGCTCATCGATTAAATTTGATTCCGGAGAAATTAGACTTTGACTTATCTGTGGAAACTCCGTTGGGAGAAACCTTCATTACCTCCACTGTTTATAAGTCTTGTTTGGTTCAAGTTGGTACCCACACATTACCTATCGATCTGATTTCATTAAAAATACTTGCATTTGACGTGATTCTAGGGATTGATTGGTTAACTACTCATTATGCAAAAATTGATTGTTTTCGTAAGGTTGTTAGTTTTCATATTCCTAATCGACCTATTATGCGAATTCAAGCAACCAAACCATTAAAATCAATCGCTGTCATCTCAAGCCATAAAACTATTCGTTTATTGAAAAACGGATGTCAAGCTTTCTTAGCTCATGTCACAGATCTAAACAAAAATACGTCAGTTTTGAATGATATTTCTATTGTTAATAAATTCCCTGACGTATTCCCTGAAGAACTTCCTGGCCTACCCCCAGAGCGTGAAATTGAATTTTGTATCGATCTTGAACCCGGTACAAAACCCATTTCCAAAGCCCCATATCGAATGGCTCCTATTGAACTTCAGGAGTTAAAGATCCAACTGCAGGAATTGTTAGACATTGGCTTTATTCGTCCTAGTACTTCTCCTTGGGGAGCTCCTGTTCTATTCGTGAAGAAGAAAGATGGAAGTATGCGACTTTGTATTGATTATCGGGAGTTGAATCATGTCACCATCAAAAACAGGTACCCATTGCCACGTATTGATGACCTGTTTGACCAGTTGCAAGGAGCACAATTCTTTTCAAAGATCGATCTTCGTTCTGGATATCATCAGCTGAAGGTTAGAACTGAGGATATTCCAAAGACGGCTTTTAGAACTCGGTACGGGCATTATGAATTCCTAGTCATGTCCTTTGGATTGACTAATGCTCCTGCTGCCTTCATGGATATGATGAACCGGGTATTCAAGGAATATTTGGATCACTTTGTGGTCGTCTTTATTGATGACATCCTTATTTATTCCAAAAGCCGTGAAGATCATGAGCAACACTTGAGGCTGGTACTCCAAAAGCTTCGTGAATACAAGCTTTATGCCAAGTTGAAGAAATGCGAGTTCTGGCTGGAGGAGGTAGCATTCCTTGGGCACGTAGTATCAAGTCGTGGAATATCGGTTGACCCGGCAAAGATTGAAGCTATTCAAAGCTGGGAGCAACCTAAATCAGTGACCGAGGTACGTAGCTTTCTTGGTTTAGCTGGTTATTATCGGAGATTCGTGGAAGGATTTTCTCGAATCGCTACTCCATTAACTCAGCTGACTCGGAAAGATACAAAGTTTGGTTGGAGCGAAGAATGTGAGCAGAGTTTTCAAGAACTCAAGAGGAGACTCATTTCAGCACCTGTTCTAACAATACCATCTGGCTCGGAGGGATTTGTCATCTACAGTGATGCTTCGAGCAAAGGGTTGGGATGCGTTCTCATGCAACATGGAAAAGTCATAGCCTATGCATCAAGACAACTCAAGGAATATGAGAGGAATTATCCTACTCATGATCTAGAGTTGGCAGCTGTTGTCTTTGCACTTAAAATTTGGAGGCATTACTTGTATGGGGAGAAAGTGGAGATCTTTACGGATCATAAAAGCCTCAAATATTTCTTCACTCAAAAGGAACTCAACATGCGACAACGACGTTGGCTTGAACTGTTGAAAGATTATGATCATACCATTCAATACCATCCTGGAAAAGCGAACGTGGTAGCTGACGCATTGAGTAGAAGATCATATGCGGGTACAAGTGCAATATTAACAACGCAAAGGCCCATTTTGTGTGACTTGCAAAGGATGGAGATAGAGTTGAAGACTCCAGGGACCCATGTGATGATGGCGAATATACGAGTAGAACCGACTTTAATCGATAAAGTTAAAGCTGCTCAAGCTACAGACCTGGAGCTGATGCGTATGAGGAAGAAAGTGCAAGAAGGTTCTATGCCGGAAGCAAGAATCGATGAAGAAGGAATACTTCGAGTCAACTCCAGACTTTGTGTTCCTAACAACCCTGATTTAAAGTATGAAATCATGATGGAGGCGCACAACACACCGTTTGCAATCCATCCTGGAAGTACCAAAATGTATCATGATCTTCGTCATACATTTTGGTGGAGCAATATGAAGAGAGAGATAGCGTTGTTTATCTCAAGGTGTCTAACTTGTCAACGAGTCAAAGCGGAGCATCAAGTACCAAAAGGTCCATTGCAACCACTTGAAATTCCAGAATGGAAGTGGGAGCACATTACCATGGATTTCGTTACCGGTCTTCCTAGGGTTTCTCAAGGTATTGATGCGATTTGGGTCATTGTTGATAGATTGACCAAGTCTGCTCATTTCTTACCGATACGAGAAACTTATACACTTGAACGTCTTGCTCGTATGTACATAAACGAGATTGTAAGACTGCATGGTATGCCAGTATCCATAGTTTCTGATCGAGACCCAAGATTCACTTCACGATTTTGGGTTAGTTTACAAAAAGCTATGGGCACGGAGTTACGATTTAGTTCAGCATATCATCCTCAGACGGACGGACAATCAGAGAGGACTATTCAAACTCTTGAAGATCTATTAAGACTCTGTGTCTTTGACTTCAAGGGAAGTTGGGACAAGTTCTTACCATTGGTGGAGTTTTCCTACAACAACAGTTATCAAGCAAGTATTGGCATGGCTCCATTCGAAGCATTGTATGGAAGAAAATGTCGTTCTCCAGTATGCTGGGATGAGGTGGGCGAAGCAACGTTGTTGGGACCGGAGTTGGTACGTATGACTACAGAAAAGATTCAAACGATCCGACAACGTATAAAAACCTCACAAGATCGACAAAAGAGTTATGCTGATCTTCATCGAAAGGACGTGGAATTTGATGTAGGAGATCATGTGTTCTTACGTGTTGCTCCATGGAAAGGAGTTACGAGATTTGGAAAGAGAGGAAAGCTAAATCCTCGATTCATCGGTCCATTTTTAATCCTCGATCGAGTAGGAACTGTGGCTTATAGACTCGCTTTACCGCCAAGTATGTCTCGTGTTCATAACGTTTTCCACATATCCATGTTACGCAAATATGTGGAAGACCCGAACCACATTATTGAGTTAGAACCGGACGAAATAGCGGAGGATTTGACGTATGAAGAAGTTCCTGTTCAAATCTTGGATAAGAAGGAACATATTCTACGCTCCAAGGTTATACCTCAAGTTAAAGTTTTGTGGAGAAACCACGATGTTGAGGAAATGACTTGGGAGTTAGAATCAGAAATGAAATCAAGGTATCCTTACCTCTTCGACATACCAGGTACGTACCCTAATTTCGAGGGCGAAATTTCATAAGAAGGGGAGGTTGTAAGACCCCAATTTTATAAATAAAGATGAATTTTCTATAAATATCATTTTTGAATATTATGGAGTTAATTTGATATAATGTTATAGTTGTGGGTAATATTTATAAATTTTGCAAAGTAAGCAAGTTGTTATAAAATATTCGTTTGGTCGGAGAATATTCTTTTTGTCGAGGAATATTCGTACGACGGCACAATCATTGGTGGACCCCACAACGGAATTATTGTCGGATTGAGAAAACGACAAAAATATTTTATATAACGGCTGAAGTGTACCGTTAAAATCGTTAAAACTGTTGAACTACTCGGTAGTAAAAGTACAGTAATACGCGTGGTTGCATAGTAGCACACGGTATTGATTATTGATGCTTACGTGAGAAGTCACTCAGCTATACTCAATTATTGCTATAGTAATTGCTGCATCATATCTCTTAAATTATTGTCATAGTATCGTCTGTATAATATGTTATATTATTAAATCAATAATTGAGACGTTGTGGTAAGTTTGGTTATTTTATGGGGGGCCATATGTCATCATCTAAGAGTCTCTTCGTCAATAGTAATTACCGTCGTCAATAGTAATTACCGTCGTCAATAGTAATTACCGTCGTCAATAGTATTTACCTTGGTCAATAGTATTTACCTTGGTCAATAGTAATTACCTTCGTCAATAGTATTTACCTTGGTCAATAGTATTTACCTTGGTCAATAGTAATTACCTTCGTCAATAGTATTTACCTTGGTCAATAGTAATTACTTTCGTCAATAGTAGTTGTCCCTTCAATATTACCAAGAGTCATTTGACCCTTCGTTAAGACCAAGAGTCATTTGACCCTTCGTTAAGACCAAGAGCCACCCTCAGTTTTTCTATAAATAGAGGCCTAGGGCTTCATTATTTTTCACGAATTCATTCAAGCTATAGAGAGAGAAAGTATAGAGAGAATAAGAGAGAGAGAGAATAAAAGTATTCTGCTACATCACTTTTCCAATATCCAGTTCTTTTAAGGTAGGGAATATTATTTCTTTTATATTCATGAAGAGAACTTCTGTTATTCCATTTGTTATTATTCTGTTGGAATAACCAGTATACGCGGTCTACCCTATACTTGGTGACATTCTTCTATTATTCTGTTGGAACATCCTGTCTGTGTGTTTTACACCGGACCTGGTTCCGTTTATTATTCTGTTGGAACATCCTGTCTGTGTGTTTTACACCGGACCTGGTTCCGTTTTATTATTATTCTGTTGGAATATCCTGTCTGTGTGTTTTACACCGGACCTGGTTCCATTATTTATTATTCTGTCGGAATATCCTGTCTGTGCGTTTACGCCGGACCTGGTTCCATTATTTATTATTCTATTGGAATAACCTGTCTGTGCGGTCTATCGCATGCATGGTGATTTCTTTTGTTATTCCATTCTTTATTGTACTCAGTTGGTTAAGTTTTGACTTCTATACTCCATGAAATTTGTGGAATATCCTTGATAGTTGCGTTTCATCCAGTATTTTTTCAAGAAAATATTCTTCTAAGCATTCTTGAATTTTACTCCACAATGCAGTATCATGTTGACAATTTGGACGTTGTTAATTCCTGGATAAATTAATTCTTGAACTTGTTTTATTGAATTCTTATATCATTGTCATCATCCTCATGTTTATAAAATGTTGAAAGTCATCTGTGGCATGTAGTGCATAGATGGACTTGGTATGATTATGACCAGGGATTATTCGGTATAATCATGACCGTAATGTTACAAATGATGTGGTAAAAGTCCTCATTGGCCCGTAGTGCATTGATGGACAGTTGTTGGCATGATCATGACCATTAATGAATACACGAATATCCTTGGCCGTAGTGCAGGGGTGATTCGATGATGTGGATTATTTTATTAAGCTGAGTCTCAGCGATCGCAGTGTTGAAAAACCTTTTAAATCATAAAAGATAGTAGAGTTTATTTTCTACTTGACTCTTTTAATGGATTGCTTGTTCCGCTACAGTTAAACTTGATGTCTATTATATTTTATCAGTTTAACATTGTTGAAGGCTAATGATAATTTATTCTGCATTATCTTAGTCATAATATTTCTTACTGGGCTAGTTGAGCTCACCCTTTCTTTCACTGTTCTCTTCAGGAAATGAGAACGTAGCTGGGACAAGTCGGGGTACGGAGTGATGGTCCGAATGATAGTATTAGTTAGTAGTCCTCACTATTCTATGTAATGGTGTGTTAATAAATGTAATGAGGACTCCTTTTGAGTATGAATACTCTCTAGAAGATAATATTTGTATTCAAACTCACAGTTTATGTTTTGTCGTATTGTACACGACAGTTGTATTATTAAGTTGTATTTGTATTCTGTACTATGTATCTGACGACCCAAGATGGATGATGTATACCTAATTTTGGGGGCGTCACAATGGTTATCTGATATGCCTGCGTATGTATCAAAGTAAATATTTGATAGATACCTGAGAAAATAAGTTCTTAGATCTGGTGGAATCACTCAGCATAAATCTGGAAATTATTCCACTTTGTTATTGCGTAGAATTGATTCTTGAGTATTCAATAGAATATCGTAGAAACTTTGAAAGCGTTGTACTCTTTCATTATCAAATTATTACGTTGCCTAGAATACAAGAAGAATTGTTATTGATTAACGATTTGTTCAGCTATTTCAAAGTTCCCCGAACTTTAGTTTCATTCTATCAAAATAGATAGTCTGTTCTTGTTGATTCATATACCTTTATTGTATGTCTTAACTTGTGGGGCAAACTTGTTGCTCACCCTTGCTATAAATAAAATATTTCAGCTAGGAACGAAGAGGACAGCGGGTCAAAGAAGATCAAAGGCAAAGGCAAGATGTTGGAGTAGTTATAATGAACAATATTATTATGTTGTGTTGTATTGTAAATCCTTTTTGTATATCTAAGGGGTATTTCTGTAATGTTAAGGTTAGTGGACCTGGGACTTATGTATTAACAATATATGCTAATGACTTATGTAATCCTATTTATATATGAATGGGTAGTTAGATGTTATTAAATTATGGATCGTGAACACCAAACTCGGGGTCAGGTAACCTGAATTTGGGGGTGTCACAGAATCCGCAGTTTTCTTGGACAAGGCGAATTCTACTGCAGGTTCATAACGGATTTCTCTAAGATTACTAAACCATTATGATGTCTCATAGAGAAAGATGCAGTTTTTAGTTTCGATGAAGAATGTAAGTTAGCATTTGAGCAGTTGATGAAGAAATTAGTTATAGCTCCCATGATCGTAGCACCGGATTGGACAATGCCTTTTAAGTTAATGTGCGATGCTAGCGACTACGCAGTAGGGGTTATTTTGGGTCTACGTCGAGAAAAGATATTCTATGCCATATACTACGCAAGTAAAACCCTCACAGATGCCTAATTGAACTGTACAACCACCGAGAAGGAATTACTTGAAGTAGTATACCCCTTTGACAAATTCAAAGCTTATTTAATTGGAACAAAGTTGGTGGTATACACAGATCACTCATCGATTCGTTATCTGATTTTGAAGAAGGATGCTAAGCCGAGACTCATCGGATGGATTCTACTCTTTCAGGAATTTGACTTGGAAATAAAGGATAGCAAAGGGACAGAAAATTAAGTGGCGGATCATCTTTCGAGACTAGAAAATCTAGATAAGGATGGGGCAGATAAGTGTTTAATCAATGAATTATGTCTGAATTAGCAGTTTTTGGGAGTAAACTCTGAGTTTCCATGGTATGCGGATTTTGCCAATTACTTGGTGAGCAAAATCTTTCCCCTTAATTTGTCACGTCAACAGAAAAAGAAGTTCATATATGACGTTAAGTGGTACATGTGGGACGAGCCCAATTTATTCAGAAAGTGTGCAGACAAAATGATTCGTAGATGTGTGCCACACAACGAAGTGAAGAATATTTTGCATGAATGCCATTCATTTGCGTACGGGGGAAACTATGGGATTGAGCGGACAGCGGCCATGGTACTTCAGGCAGGATTCTATTGGCCTACTATGTTCAAGGATGCCCACCAGTTCATGAAAAACTATGACAGAAGCCAAAGGATGGGTAATATCTCAAAAAGGAATGAGATGTCGCTCAACACTATAATGGAAGTAAAGGTTTTTGATGTACGGGGGATGGACTTCGTGGGACCTTTTCTTCCTTTATTCAACAACCTGTACATTCTGCTAGCTGTGGACTTCGTGTCAAAGTGGGTTGAAGCCGTAGCACTCCCTATAAATGATGCTAAGGTGGTTCTAAAGTTTTTATAGAAGAACATCTTCACAAGGTTTAGCATACTAAAAGTAATCATAAGTGACGAGGGAAGTCACTTCTACAATAGATCATTATAGCTCTATTGGCAAAGTATGGGGTCAATCATAGGGTTGTAACAACGTATCACCCCCAAACGAATGGTTAAACTGAGGTTTCCAACAGAGAGGTGAAGAGAATTTTAGAGAATGTGGTGAATCCGAGCAGAATAAATTGGTCTCTAAAGTTAGATGATGTATTATGGGCTTATAAGATAACATTACAAGCTATAAATGACTTAATTTGTGGTTGCTTGTTTACTATCAGCATTTCCTCAGCATTGGAGTTGGCCATCCTATAAAATAAAACTCCTTTAGTACTGGTATAGAAATTTACACAAACATAATATTTTTAATGTTATTTTTATGTGTAATTTAATATTTTTATGGACTCGAAGACTATATACTAAGATTTCTCTTCCTTATATCTATAGCCTTAATAGCTCCGATACCATCACTACTACAAAGTAATAAATAGACAACACTTAAACCACAATGTTTTTATAAAAAACGTTGTGATATTTTTTTTATAACGTTTTTTAACAAAATATTATAAATACATATAAAAAAATGTTATCTATTGAAGCTTATAAAGTTTTTTTTAAACAAAAAGTTATCTTTTAGAAAAACACGGAGTTATGCACTGGGAGTCGGGTAAGAAAAAAAAACACGGAGGTTTTCATTTGTACCTTCTCCTTTTCGAAGTTCTCAAACTCTCCCAGTCTACTATGGTAAATCTCGTACCCAGCCGTATCTAACTCCCTAAATCTCATTCCCAACCATATCTCTCTCCCTAAATGTCTCATATCCACCCTTAATATCTTATACAAGAGCCTAAATCTCTCATACCGATTCAAGCCCTAATCGCGCATAGGAATTGCATCTGATGGGAGGCGGAATCAGTCGAAATCAGTCAGTGGGGGATTTTAGGACCGAAATCAGTCTAAATCTCTCATACCAAGTCAAGCCCTAATTCTGATGACGGAGGGTTTAGATCTGCATCTGATGTGAGGCGAAATCAGTCGGTGGAGGATTTTAGGAGCGGTGGAGGGGGCGAATTGTTCAGACTCACGACGAACTTGGAATTGTCAGGTACGTTTTCTTTTGTCTTTGATCTGTGTTTTAGGCTTAGTATTAACTATTGTTTGTTTGTTTGTTTTTGTTTCTTTTTCTTCTTTTTGATTGTTATAATTTCAGATAGTGTGAATCTCTGTCGATGATTCGATAATTAGGTAACTTTTTTTCTGTGTTATATTTGTTCGAGCGCCATTCCATTTTTTATTTTTTTAAAAAAAATTTGTTTGCTGGTAATTTGACTATGAGTTTGATTTTATGAGTGGAGTCGAACTTTTTACAGGAGATGATGATATCTTTGTGAGTTTTCCAGATTGCTTCTAATGTGGGATGTTGTGAATGTTTTGCACTACTTAGGTATGTAATTGGAATCTCTCTGTTCATAAGTTCTAGGAATGGGTGATACAGCAGATGGCAACCTTTTTTTTGTTTCAGTGGTTGCATCATTGTCGAATGGTAATGCAAATACTTTAGTGTAGTGACTGACTATATCGAATGCTCTAGCTATGTATATCGAATGTTTTGTTTTGACTACATGAATTTCTATCTTGTGGAAGTAGATCACAGTAGTACTTATTCCACTCTCTTTCCTTTCTGTTTTTGGTTGAGGACATTCAAATTATTGAGCTGTTTGTTTAGCCTTACTGGTCATACTGGTTAAATTATGGAAATTCTTTGGCTCGTTTAACATGTGTTCTGGTTAATTTATTGATTAAAATATTGAAGCAGTCCTCTGATTTTGCTAACAATCTAATTTCTATAGGGTTCAGTTCTTACTTCATAGAAGTGAACAAAATTTGTAACTAACTCTCCAGTGAAATTGCAGGTTATTTATTCTGGTGCAGTTCTAGAGGTTTGCATGAGGAAACTGGTTTTCTATCCTGAAATTATTGGTTTCATTGAAGAAGAAAAGGAAAAGTTCCCATCTGTGAATGTTCATTATGCATATAATTCTCCACCAAAGTTGATGATGTTGGATGATGATGGAGAACATAAGGAAAGGTGATATTCATTTATTGACTTCTGATGTTTACCTCCAATTACGGAAAAAATTATCCTAGTTGGCCTTGTTAAGCATTTAAGCTAATGTGTTAAAATTACATACGGTCGTGTATGTCCCTATTCGGTTGAAGCTAGTATTTATATTCTTTTTCTCCATTCCCAGCCTAGAGGAATATAGTAGGTGCAAGAGGACTGTCCAAATTATTGGTCCAAGTTTGTAGTGTCCGATGTTGACATGCACCTATACTTGAAGTTTTTATACTTTGAATCATCGCTACTGGATCTGAGTTGATTCCACTGTAGTGGAGGTAAAAATAGCCATAGTCGAGTTGCATAGTCAAGTTGCAGCCTCTTCTCTCTCTTTCTCCTTTATCCATATTTGTTCCAATGAGCTTATTTTTGTAGAAGAAATGTAATGGATGATTTGTTTAGTGGGTTGATTAAAGATTTATGTTGTCCTAATTATTTGTTTGGGGGTTAAATGTGAAATGTTAGCTAATAATAGCCGTTAATCCGGATCAATTTTGGACATAGTTCTCATTTAGTGTATGTAGATGGCAAAAATTGACATTTTTTTTGCAGGACCGAGGGGATATTAATTATTTTGACTTTTGGTGGTTTGGTTTTTGAGGAACAGGTCAAACAAAATCAGAGAGGAGCAAGAAGGATGCTGATGCTTTGGGCAAGTATGTTTTCTGTTTTATTCCAATTATCTTATCTGTAATTTAATTATGATATTGAAGTTGATATTCTAAAAGTTGGCATCTCTTGTACATTCACATCAGCCAAAATATTATTTGTTGCTGAAGCTTTAATATGGTTTATGCTAATCAATGTACTTTATTACACTTGTTATGGCTTCCCACTAATGGCCAAGGCTTTTTTGGATTGTGTTAATAAATATGACTTTCCATTAAACAACTTTTCTTCCTTTTATTTTCTGAGAAATTGTTCTTATTTTAAGTGTTTCTTATTCTAAGATTATTTTGGAAATCTATTTTTGGGACAACTGATGAAGTCGAATTAAAGTTTATAAATAGGTAATTGGTCTTTTTGTGCATTGTATGTTTCTTAGTATGTTTTTTTCCTCTTTAAACTCTAGTCTCTATATGTAACAGTACTTTTATTTCCTAATAGGAGGAGTCATGAAGATTTAAATCTTTTCAGTATAATTCTTAATCAAGAAATTAGGAGGTTAACAAGACAGGTAACATCCTTTATCCTCATGTAGTTTTATTATATTAATTGCATAAAGCCACTATCATCGTTCAAACCAAAAAAAGAACTATATAACTGAAATAACATGTTAGCCAGATTGATGCATAATGTATCAAGCTTCTATGCCTTGCATTTTCCCTAATGCTACCTCTATTCTTCAGGAACTTTTTCAAGGAGCACAACCATGTTTTAGCCATTCTTCTGAATAGGTATGGTAATGCATTACTTTGGCACATGGAATTTACTGTCATGATTCAATTGATGAAATGACTTTAGGAGTTAGGACATAAAACGGTTTCTCTGTTTTGTCACATGGTTATGTTCAGTTGATGTTTTCTGAACTTCCAACTGATTCTATTTTAAATTCTTAGAAAGTCCATTTCTGGTATTGCAGGAGAGATTCGTTCTTTAATGAACTACTGTTGTTGGAATGGAATATAAAGGAACATGATGCACGTATAATCTCTCAGTATTCTGAGGCTGGACCCCTAGTCCATAGCATAGTTGAAGTTCCTCATTCATATGGATTTGCATTCCTGTTTAGGGTTGGTGATGTTCTATTAATGGATCATAGGGATGCTCATAACCCTTGTTGTGTCTACAGAACAAGCTTAATTTTTCTATCCACTGTTGTAGAGGAACTAAATTTTGTTGAAGAGTCATGTAGAGTAAATAATGTTGATGAAGAATGTATTTTTGATGTGGCTACCACCACCTTTTTTTTCTTTTTTTTTTCTTTACCTACAACATTCTAAAAATGTTGTATAATTTGGTTAAAAATGTTGTCTGATATATTAAACTACAACATTTTTATCCAGAAAAAGTTATGGAATCATACATTCTACAACGTTTTTAAGCATTTGCTAATTTATAGAAGATAAATCTACAACGTTTTTTTCTTAAAAACGTATTGTAATGTGCTTAACTACAACATTTTAAAAACGTTGTGTAAGGGTGTTAAATAGATGACACCCTTAACCACGACGTTTTTCTGACTAAAATCACAATATTTTTTTTCGCGTTATCTATTTACTGTTTTGTAGTAGTGCATTAATGTAACACCCCTTTATCTATACTCCCACGGTATCCGATATGGTGCTTACTACTAGTCAATGTATATAATGCATTCAAATCTATATGCTCATGGTATTCGATTCTATGCTTATATCTAATTGAGTGACTATACAATTATAACCAGATGCAATTCCTATAGATCCGAGATTCACAGTACCCTATAACAGATAACAATTCCCAAGAGAACTATTGATGTGTTTGGATACCCTCACTTAGATGTATGAAATGTATCTGCGAATAGTATCTATTTATACGAAATTCAGAGTACCAGTAATAACTTGAACAATCCATATTACCAATATCCTCACTCAGATGTATAGTCTATACCATGTGAATTACATTACCGTATTGATAGTACCTATCTATCTGAAATCCAGAGTATTAACAACAACATGAACAGTCTATATTGTCAATACCCTCACTAAGATAAATAGTTCCCAAGGATCTCAAGCTATATTGAAAATTCTAATTACATCTATATATGTAAAGAAAACACAATTGCAGAAATAAAAGATGGTATATATATCATATATTAAAGTTTGATTACATGATTTTTCATAAAGAATTTCGTATTACAAAGTATTACATTCAGCTAGGCAGTAATATACACTAATCTAAGCAAGGACGCTTCCTTTTATTAACTCCAGATGTGTCCGGGTTACCATCTAATACTGCAAAGGGAATAATTTATAAGGGTGAGCTATGACATGCTTAGCAGGTTTTATATTTATAACAATATATGATTTGAAGAAGTATAATAGTTCAAAACTCAACTGATTATTGTTACCATTTTTGGAATTTCTATTTCAACCATTTCTGGACTTTTTATTTCTGTCAGTCACAAAGACATAAAAATTTTGTTTAGATATGATATAGGGGATCAACTTATTCAACATCCTAGGAGTATGCATCTTATCCTAATCGTGCCCATATGCACAAGTGTCAATATTTAATTGACCCAACATCTATCCCTTTTTGGGACACACAACTCAGTATAAGATGTCTTACCAAAATAATTTGGTTTGACATAACAGTTTATGCTCAATAAATAATATCATATGAATAAATGATTCATTTCTTAAGTTATGTTGAAACTATAGCAATAACTTTGCAACAATTGGTAATTCAAGTTTAGGTTTGGTATAATTAAAATAGGGTTCAATAAATTGCCTGAGCAAGGATTAATCAAGTAATGCTACTCGATTCGTTAATACACACCTAAGATGTTCATTCATATAAATCTAACACATTAGTATTGATAACAATACTTAAATACATAAACTATTTATGTTCGGGTTAACTTTGGTAGGGTTTCAGTGTATAAAGACTTTACCGGGCAATTAATAACTCGATTAAACTTTATTTATAAGCTTTATTATATTTTTAGATAATTTATATATCTTTTATAATAATTTATGGAAGTTTATAATAATTTTTAAGTATTTATTTATCCCTTAAATAATTTTTAAGTCATTTATTTCTATTTCTAAATAATTAATATTTACTTAGATTATTATAAAAACCTTGTTTATTATTTTTAAATAATTTATAATCATTTATTATGATTTTTAGATCATTAATATTATTTTTAAATAATTATTTCTTATTTATAAATAATTATTCTAATTACTTTATTATTAACTTAATTATTAATAATATCCAAATAAATAAAATATTTATTGAATTTATGTAAAAATATTAAAAGTTAATTATTATAACTTAAAATAATTTTTAAAACTGTTTTTGTAATTATTTATAATTATTTATTAATTATTTCTAATTTTTATTAATTTATTTATTAGAAAACATTTTCTGTCTATCGCTAATGCCCTATTGTGATAGAAAGTGTTGCTATAGGTGTTCTTGAGTTTCTGAAAATCAGTTGGTCATGACCTAGAGACCAGTTTGACCTTAATATAATTATCTATTGTTAATGATTCTAGGTTTAGAAGTATTTGGGTGTTATAGTACTCCTGCAGTAGTACAACATCATACCAATTTCATGCTTTAACCTATATATAACAATAAATTATAGAGGCTCAAAGTCACTGTCAGAGCTGTTCTTGAGTTTCTGGGTAACCCAGAACAGTGGTCATGGTCGGTCAGCGATTTTGTAGCTTCTAGATCTTTCAATCCGTTTGATAAATTTGTGTTTTGTTTGTAGTAATATGTAGTCTATATATCAAGGTACATATATATAACACTTATTTGGACAAAGTATGATTCTAAGGTCTCGATCTATGTTGGTCAAAGTACAGCCAAAGGTTGTTCTTCATGTTCATCAGTTTTCTGGGTAACCCAGAAAACTTAGTCATGCTCAGTCAACGACTTTTGACCATTAATTATGGTAATCCTATGAATTGTTTAAATGATTGAGTGTCATAGATATGTGGTATGTATGTCAATGTATTAATTCATTACAATTAGTCATTATAACATCAAACAGAAAGCGATTAAAAGGTTGGTCAAAGTAGCCGGTTCAACCTGTTCTTGAGTTTTCTGGGTAACCTAGAAAACATAACTCCGTGTTCGGTCAACCAATTTTAACCACCTATATCTTGCAATATATGGATCCAATGAATCTGTTTTCTTTTCCAGATTAAAGACCTTATGTCATACTACATCTAACATATAATTAATAAACCTAACTATTAACATACACGGATCTACAGGCTTTGACATTCGACTGTCAGACCTGTTTTTCCAAAATTTCTAGATTGATTAAAATACTATTTTGATGCATCTAGATGTTATGAAAACATGTTCTATCAACTTAGCGTACTTTCTAACATGTTATTACATAAATCTAAACATCTAAACAATAAATTAAACATAGCATCAAAGATCTAGCTTAAAATTAGGCGTTGCACATTTTCTTGCTTGATTTTGATTTCTGGCTACTGAATCTGTTGTTGTTATCACCAAGGCTTATTTAGGCAGGTTATATGAGTGTATAGGCTTGTAAATTTCGTTAGTTTGTACTAAACCAAGGCTGCCTTTTATAGAATTTTCAAACTTGGGTTTTTGGTCATTTAATCACCTATTTGCCTCCTAAAATATCTGATATGTGACTCTGATGCTGCATGGGAGTTTGGAAGCAGGTCATGTGATGTTTTAAAACTTGTGTTGATGACTCTTAACCTACTTGTGAGCTAGTTGATCAAATTAGTAGCTTAATTATGCCTTAATCCTCTTTAAACTTGATTAGGGTTTTGATTTTTATAATTAATGATGTTTATTAGCACCTAATTGAAGTTTAGCAATCATGATTAGGTGTTAGGATATCCTAATTAGGGTTAGGGTTTACAAATTAGGATTAGGGTTTGTAATCTAGGGTAAAGGCTTGTAATCTAGTGTTCCTAACTTAGATTTTTCATAAATCCTAACAAACATGGCAAAATGTTCTGTTAGTGTAAGCACGACAAAGCAGCTTGTCAAAACATATATACCTAAAAGTCTGTTTTTAGAAGAAAAAATTTAAGCACAACGTGTGGTACAATTTTGGGTAAAAGGAAGAAAGGGTGGCACGATTTTTCTTAGCAAGGACTTTAGCCATTATGGCAAGATCTGGTATGCATTTATGTGCGCGAAGTTATTCCCTTCGACGCATACCAGTGAGGTAACAAGGGAGAAAGTGCCATTGTTGTACACTATTGTGAAGGATTTCGACATCGACTTCGGCTCCATCATCAGTTTTTCTATACAGCGATGCCTGAGAGGGCCATTCTTAGGCCGACTGCCACACCCATCCTTCATATGTGGGTTGTGCAGGCAGGCAGGTGTTCAATGGTCTGGGGATGAGCCTGTGCAGTAGCCACTCCAGTTGTTAGACTCCAGAATGATTACACGATATACTGTCTGGCCTAGAGGGGAATTTCATCCACAAGGTATCAGTTTTGTATTTCTAGAGGCTCCTACGGAAGAAGAAGAGGTTGAGGACACTTCGGAGGATGATGAGTTCCAAGATGATGAGATGATCGGAGAGTAGGAGACTGAGGGGAATAGAAGGACGGGAAGGTACATGTTCAGTTCTCAGTTCCGCAGTCTTTAGAGACAAATGGATAAAAGAGATAAAGATGCTAATAGAAAGATGACCCGACTGGCGGCACGACAATACCATATGTTCAATGCTATGAGCAATTCCTTCGCTTCATTGAACGCATCCTTACAAAGTCTAAAACATGCCGCTGCAGCTCAGTTCCAGTTCTAGACGCCAAAGCCCATGCCACAATATCCTTTATCTGATTCAGATACAGAGGAGCGCAGAATATTTGTCCCACTACCACCATCACCACCATTACCTCACGCTTAGCTGATTACGGGGAAGTCATCTTGCGCTTACTGCTATATTCTTACAATGAGGGCATTGTAACTGCTAAGTTTGGGGGAGTTTAGTATAGTTAGTTTAGTATAGTTATTTGTTCATGTTTTAGTTTCTTGTTTTTGTTATTTGTTTATTTTCCATATGTTGTCATGTTTAGTTCATGTTCATTATGTTTGCATTCATGTAGTGTAGTTGCATAGTAGTTTTGCATAGTAGTGTAGTGAATAGTTTATTGTATTCAGTTTATTGTTTTTTTTAAAATAAATAAATTGAAAAATTATAAAAATATTAGTTTAGTTTATTGTGTTTATATTGCTTTTAGTTTATCTAGCATGATTCCAACTGCTAGATTGTTATAGTCTGTCGTGGCCAATGATGAGATTAGAATTGTGTAGACAAGTATGGTTTTGATTATTAAGGTTTTGACGTGATTTCTTGTTATGAATTGAATCTTTTTCTGTTTGAAACTAATATAATAAGGATAGCATAGTAAGGACAGCTTTGTTGACTGATTGAGTCTAAAATGACACATAATGGATCTCTAAAGGATAATGCTAGTTTGAATGAAAGGAACTCATGAATAACCCGTGAAGGCTGAAATTAGACAAGGACCTAAGTTTGGGAGAAAATTTGGGGTATATAAGCTATTTATGAAAAAAATATAATGAATAAACATCGTGGCTAGTCTAGTTTTGTGGCCTTTATTACTTGAGTAAGAAAGCCCGAGGGGATGTCTTTACACTTAGCGCCCTAAGTCCTAAATGGCTTGGGAGTTGTCGGTCGAAAGCTCGCTAAGGTAGCATTGAAAAGCCTAAGGGAATAAGACATTGCACAATCATGAGTATAAAAAAGAGAGAGAATAAGACAGGAAAAAGACCAAAAAGCCCCGTAAGTGAAAAATAAAGCATAACTACTCCATTTTGACCCTTGAAATTGGTAACTGTTTGATTTTAATAGGAACTAGCCCATTTTTGGATTTCTTGAGTTTACAAGGTATGATGCCTTCAAAGAGACCTATTATGTATTAAATTTGATTTTATATCAGTGAGCATAGTTGTTCAGCACACACGCACTATATCAATGATAACAGTCTAAGATTTGACGATTGATTGGGAAATTACTGATTTGTTTTTATATGAAGTACTATCATGTTTACTTGATTTCTCTGAGGCAGGTCGAATAGACTTGTCTCTGTCATTACTGCTGGCTTCGTAAGCATGTAGATTAGTTACATTCCATTCCATTGCATTGCAGTGTGTTTTGTGTTGTGCTTGAGGACTATCACAGTTTAAATTTGGGGGAGTTTGATGAGTGGGTTTTATACCTACGAATCGGCTTCTGATATGGAATTAAACAGTGTTGATAATGTCTATTTATGTACAATTTTACTTATTTTTGTGTTATTTTATGTTTAGGTTGCATTACATGGCATTCGTGGCATAATGGTGGCGTTGTGGAGAGAAAGTGACACAAAATGAGAAAAAGTCATCTGCAAAAGCACCCCCTGCCGGGGCGAGAATTATAGTGAAGAAAACCCCCGCCGGGGCGGGGGTACATGAGTCAAGAATAGTAGCACCACCACCTCCCCCCCCCCGTCGGGGCGGGGGTACGGGGAGAGAGAAAGTCTTTTTCTTTAATTAGAATTCTACAGTTACGTGAATAGAACACTTTGGCATGGATTAGGACTATGTTGGGCGTCATTTTATCAGTGTTATACATGACTTATGCTGGGATATAACACAAAAGAACAGAGATTAATTACAACATTCAATCAATCAAACTTGGAGCCCTAATTTTCCGAAGAACATTGGAGGAGACAAAGGAAGGTCAAGATCACGAAGATTACATCATCGATGGCAAAGATGGGTGTTTTTGTACTATTCTATTTATTTAATTCGAATTTTTATAATTGGGATGATGGATTCTTTACATATTTTAGTTTTTAATTCGTCCATGATGAACTAAATTATTATTAGGCTTGCAATGGATCTTTAGTGTTAAACAATGATTGTTAGGCCTTAATTTCAGTATTATTAGTTTAATAATACTATCAATTCAATTTATCTATTGTGATTTACACTTTAATTTTTGGATTGCTTGATCACCAATTCTTTGTGGATTTATATGGACTCGAGAGTTGATGTATGAATCTAGACCTAATCACTATAACACGTGTTCTTGAATTCTATGTTTTAATGGAATCTTGATGAATGTTTAGGATAGAAATATACCTAACATCGCATGTAATTGCATAAAGAACTTTGAATTTAAACCTTCTTTGATTTTAATTCACGTAGAGATATAGTTAATTAGTTAATTAGGGTGTTTGGCTTAATTCTATCAAATTGTTGATTTAAGTTAATACGGTGTTAGTGCATCGAGAGATGGCTAATTCTACTTAAGTGTTCTTGATTAATAAATTGAGATAGTGAATTGAACTGAAATAAGGTGTGATAATCAGAGTGAAACTTAAAGTGAATTTGTAAGCCTAATTTGTCCATTTTTTGCTTGAAATTACAGTTACTTAGTGTGTTGATTGGTTTGAATTTTTAATTGTTCAAAGTTTTTATTAATTATAATCATTAAATTGAATAGTTTAATAAAAGTGGGTTAATATAAAACTGGTAATTGTTGGATTTAATTTCATAATAGTCTCTATGGGAACGATATTTTTCTTATCGTTATATTACTTGTTGACCACGTACACTTGCGTGCGAGCTTAATTAGATTTTACCTAACAGCCCACAATGCATCATCCTACTTTTTAGACTAATTCTTCCTGTTATGGTTCACAATCTTCTCCAGGATCTGCTTAACTTCCCTATTCGATACCTCCGCTTGTCCACTTGTTTGTAGATGATATGCGGTGGCAATTTTATGGGAAATCCCTTATTTAGCAAGAAGGGCTTCAAAGTTCTTGTTGCAGAAATACGATGTAATAACCAGGAAATTCAAGTCACTTTATATGTATGTATATTATTGATATTTAAAACTGTGTGCTCTATAGTGATTAGATATGTGACAACCTAGAAATTCGGTTTGTGCAGAATTTAAGTTTAAAGAATTAGTTATTAATAAAATGAATTTTTATTAATACTATTATGTGTTATATGTTTATTAATCGTTCTATAATCTCGGATGATTGTAAATCGGGAGGATTCTGGCTACGAGCTAGACTGAACGAGTAATAATTTTCAAGACGAAAATAAAAAATTTTCGGGAACAAAAATATTTCCGGGGAAAAAGACGAAATAGGCACTATTCATCCGGCGAAACCCTAAGGGTTAGGGTTTGAATAAGCTAAGCCTTTTCGAGAGTTCGGTATGTAGAAATGACATTCCGTCAAAAGATTTGACGATAATATATCGTGAAAAGTTAAGTAAGTCGATAAAAGTTTTTCTCGAAAAACGTGCAGAAATCGGACGAAATAAAAACGACGAAAAGTACTACTATGTACTTTTCATTCATTTAGCTACGATAGGGGAAAACGTGAACGAAAATGCTCAACGCGAAAAAGTGTTTTTCAGTTTTTTAGAAATACGAAGAATACGTAAAAGTTAATTGGTAAAGGAAAAACGAAATATCCAAAAATATTTAGATTCCGAGAATCGCAGTTTTTAAAACTATTGGACGAAACCCAAAAGACGGAACCACAAAGCTTCCAAGGGAAGCTACGTGAATAGTAAGGAGGTATGAATAGCAAGGAGGTGGAGTAAGGACTAAGAAGACTTAAGGAGTAAGTAAACTTAAAGGCTAAGAAGACTTAAGGGCTTAAGTCTTGAATAGTAAGGAGGTTAAGGGGGGCGAAATGACCAGATTGCCCTAGCCTTGGAAAATCTATAAATAGGAAGCTAACTTTCATTATTTTGGGATTTTGAAAATCTACAATTTAAGAGAGAGAGAGAGAGAGTTCGGATAGGAGATAAAAAAGGAAGAGGAAGAGGAAAAGCTTGCCGAGTGCACGCTTTGTCCAACGGAGGAAGATTAAAGAAGAAAGGTAATCTGAAACCTAGCTTCTAATAAATTTTCTTTAAGTTTTTATGTTCAAAAACATAGCTTAATGAAGATAAGGGTAGATGATGTTAGAAATGATTTCATATGATTAAAATCGTAAGAAAATGAAGAAATAAGAATTAGAAGTTTATTTTATAAATTTCTTAAGGAAGTATAAGATTCGTAATGAATTAGAACGATCCGAGCGAATTATATAAATGAGTAGGTGAAATAAGTAAGGAATGATGTTCTATAACATCAAATTCCAAGAAAAAGTGGAATCGTAATCCAAAATATCGATTAAAAATGAAGAACGCAAAGAACACGCGAAGAACACGAAGAATGTTGTTGATGGACAAATTTAAAACCATCGTAGGATAATTGTTGTTGATGGACAAGTTTAAAACCATCACGTATAAGTTAGTTGCTTATTGCTTGGTTAGGAACTGTAGAAACATTCATAAAGAACGGATTAAAACTGAGCTATAACAAAGTTATGGCAAACTTTTCGTAAAAGACGAACGAGAATTAGAAACTTAGTAAATGAACCCGAACGTGTAGGGTTTCATAAGAAAGTAAGAGAACATATAAAACATGAGTCGTGGACTTAAGAATTCGGATGACCGAATTACGGAGGAACTAATGAAGAACGTTAAAAGCGTAAAAATGAACGAAGAGTGAATATCAAGCCAGTCGAATGGAATGTTAACAGATTCAGAACAAAGTTCTGTTTGAGGGGTATTAAAGTACGTAAGATAAGAATGAGAATGGCTTTATAACGACCTCGTTCTGAGTTATAACGAATAAGTTATGAGATCGGGAAGTAAGCGTCTCAAAATAAAGTTAGCACTTAGAAAAAAATTATGAGTTTAGGGCTTGGCGCCGCAGCGCCAGTCATGCCTTGAAGGGTGGCGCCGCAGTAGAAGCTCGGGGGAGAAGGTATTGTTAGTTGGCGATGCAGCGCGAGAGTTAGTGAAGGACTCGGCGTCACAGCGCCAGACCAAGGAAGAGGATGACGTAGGCTCGCGCCGCAGCGCGAGAGAGAAAGAAGAGAGTGGCGCTGCAGCGCCGGTACAAGGCAAGGCCCAGTAATGAGCTTTTAAGTGCTCAATTACTGGGGGATGTGCAAGAAAGAAGTATGAACATATAGTTCACCTAATATAACACTTAAATAAGTGAGTTAAACCTTTAGTAAAGGTTGAACGGAAAGATTTAGCTGCATTAAAAGATGAAGAATATAAATACGGGGTACGAAACTGATGTCCGGGGACCGTAGTCGCGATGAACGAACGTGAGGGATTGCTATGATTGTGATTCCTTAGACGTTGAGTGACGAAGGTAATGAATAACATTTCAATGTTATGTCATGGTAATGAGAGATACGTGTAAAGCGTTTAGATGCTGTGAATGCAACGTAGTTGCGATGAACGATCGGTCTTAGCATACAACGAACAGTATGGCTTCAACATTAAGAAAGAATAATGAACATTGGGTTTATGGGATGGATAACGATTGAAAGCGATTAATACTTTGAGTAAAGGTTGATTGAGAGATTAAGAGACGAACAACGTAATCGTTGGATACGTAAACGATCCTCATGAATCGTATTTGAGTCGGACGAACATTCTAAGTGTACAATGATTGTATGACTTAAACGGTAACGAAGGTAGTAGTAAGATATGATTTATCAAGAAAGCTGTAGCGAACGGTAATAGGAATAATAAAAGTCTGAGTATGAGTCGGATAGAGAATGTTAGAATGAATGTAAGCGTTAAACACTTTAGCCGACTTGAGGGTTGAATGTAAGCGAATATTAAACGGGCAAACCTAAACCCCGTGTATAGTTTGACCGTAATGTAATGATGACCAATGATTAAACCTATGAACGGTGGACAAGTTGAATTAAAGACAAGTTCGTATAACGTAAAGAAGCAGAGTTAATGTTTATAACTTGGAGGACGTTCCCAGTCGAATGAACCAGACGTTGTAAGATATGAATAAGATAATATAAAATGTTTAACGCTATGACCTCATAGTATTGACATTGAATGATTGTTCCGAGTATACAAAAGACTGTATGACTTGGACGATAAAGAATGAATCCTGAGGTATGACATTTAATTGCTAGAAAGCCGTAAGGAATAAGAAATTAGTTTAACAAACGTTATAGTTAATGGTTCGGATAGGTTAAAAAAAGTTAGGTTGTGGTACAATCGTAACGTTTAATGGTTGACATATGGGGAGCTGGGCTAAACAATTCCTTCAGAGAGCGAAGGTATATACAAAACTGGCAACCGATCTAACTCACTGTTATGGGCAGTGTGGATGAGACGGGAACTTGTTTGTTGGTTGTTTGTGGGAAACCACTCAGAGTACCATATGGACTACATGCAGAGAAGCGATCTATGCTGAGTCCTATAGAAGTTATAAGAAGAAGATAAGAATGTAAATCATCAAAGATGATGAATGTTTTGAGTAAAACATCTCCGTATGTCATGAAGCCGTGAACCGGTAATGAAAGTTAGTCGTGTAAGTTTAGATTATAAGAATGCAAACCTTAAGAAGTAAAGTTAAGTGAACCAATGCGTAAGTCAAGTATATAACTAATTGGTGTACGTGTTATTTCCTTATGTGTTATATAGGCATTTGGAATAAGCAGTTCAACGTAAACTATAAGGTGTAGCTGTGCGTAAAGCAAGTTTCCTAACTTCATTCATAGTACATGAATGCTAGTTTCTTAAACTTCTCAGATGTTGAACTTGAGAAGTCTTTTCTATGTGCAAATGTGTGATATTTGGACAAGGTGGTAGAACGTATGAGGCCTTGAGCCACAATTTGAACACTTCGGCGTTTCTTTGAGATGAACTGTTCAGTGATTTGACTGTTCAATACGAGTATGTTCTGTTTATACATGAACAATTATTGTTAAGTCTATGCTAATGATTCTAGCTAGACATAATGTGTATGAAAAAGGTAGAAGAATGAAAGTATTCAAAGTGCACGTGACTGATGTTTTAAAATGATAGGAATTGAGACTATTCCTATTATTCAAGTTGCTTCATAACCTTTGTTCGATTATCGAAGTTCTGAAGAATGTTTAAACTCTTGAAGTTATTTGTTCAACTGTTATGACTTGTTGGGCAATTAAATGCTCACACTTGCTTTAAATGAAAAACATTTTCAGCGAACGATGTTAAAAAGAACTTAAGGATCCCGTAAAGATCAGGTTGATCAGTATCCAAAAGAAGTGTCATTCAGTATGTGAATATACGTTAATGTAGAATAGTTTAATTGAACTATAGACTAGTTTAATGAACTGCTATGTATCATTGGTGGTGGATAAAAGTCACTCTTGTACGATGTAAAGAAAAATGTAATTATCATTATTTGTAATAAAAGAGGTTATAAGGTTTCCAGAACCTAGGATTTGAGAATATATATTATTATTTTTAATTATATAATGACGTATGTTGGGTAAGAGAAGGAATCATGACGCATGGAATCTAGGTGTGAAGTTGGACCGGATTTTGGGGTGTTACAGATTGGTATCAAAGCCGATAGGTTATAAACCTTATGTAAGAGTACCTAAGACTATAATCGTAGAGAGCATGATAAGAAGATCACCACATGATCATAGTAAATCATAATAACAGATGAGCTGTTAAACGATGAATGATTTATAGCTAATGCTATGAATGAATAGTACTTCGAAGTCGTACGAAAAGAAGAACTCAGATTGGGTTGTAAAAGATAGCATACGAATTAAAGAAAATTCGTATTAAGTAAAGAGAAATTTAGAAGTTGTAAGATTCCAATTGAGGACTCATGTGATGGTTGAGTTGTACGAACCTTTGTTATGGGCAGAGGTTTGTACTTTGGTGTAACAACTACTCAGTTTATTATAGTGATAATCATTGGAATTTGTCGCGCTATTAAGATGTATATGACGAGAAGGTGAGTCTTTTTCTCATGTATATACTTGATAGGTAGAGAATGTTAAGATAAGTGCGAGTTCTTGAAACTCATACTTATGGTAAGTTCGTGACTCATAATAATATGGTATGTTTTTGAACATCTCAGCGAATGGACGACTATGGTCTGTCTGGGATAGTTCTTAAACTCTTATTATTGTGGAAAGTTCCTGAACTCATAATGTGTGGTAAGTTGATGGACTGTACTAAGGTATATGAATGTTTAGACTGAAAATGAAGTATTTTTAGTATGCTTAGCATTGAAGGTGCTAGAGAAGAATAAGTATTGTCGCAGTAAGACAATGAAGGAAGATAGAGAATTGGATATTCCAAATCATCTAGCTATGTTAGATTTCGAAGTTTATTTAAATCGTGCTTATGTGTACATTTCAAAAAGGAAAGAATTGGTTAAACATTTGGAACTAATGGATTTTGAAAGAGCTATTCTTTGTATGTCTATGCTAATTATTTCGGCTAGACAAAAATTGTTTTGAAATATCAAAATGAATTTTATATCATCCGTGCATTTGATGCAATGGTGGTAAAAGGATGGAGTTATTAGTGCAATTGAACCTGGTGTTGGTTGTGATCTTAGGATCAATAACCCGCTATGGTATGATGCATAATGACGAAGTCACATATTGACGAAGTCCTTAACGTACTGTGAAAAGTACAATATCATGACGTCATAAAACATTTTGATGTATCGCGAAAAGAATTTAAAGAAGTAGTCGATGCCAATTGAGTTGACTAAACGAATGTTTCAAGTTGATGTCCAATTTATTGGTATGGTCTAAGCTATTTGATTCAGCTAGACAAATTGTATGCCAAGCCAAATTGTTTGGTGCGGAATCTAATAATTAAGTATGAGGTGAACATACCCTGAAATAGGGTTATACGATAGGTTGATCACCTACGTATGGAAGAGGTAGTTTACTTTCTCTGTGATTGTAAACTGACCGTTAAAGAAGGGTTTACGGCAAAATGTTGTTTAACCTAGTAAGAGTTCATGGTCGATTTGACCCCTCAGCAAAAGTATGAAACGTTTTAAAGGAAAATTTTATATTCCTCGTTATTCCTTCTACTTCATGATTCTTGATAGGTTGTGGAGGTTAGGAATGATGGAAAGATAAGAACTTCCTTGAAGAGAAGTTGAGAAGAAGGGTAAGCTAAAATTTCGAGGACGAAATTCTGCGAAGAAGGGGAGAATGTGAGGACCTGGGTAAGGGTTTGGTTTTAAGAAATTCTGAGGACGAAATTTTTTTAAGGAGGGAAGAATGTGACATCCCAGAAATTCGGTTTTTCCAGAATTTAAGTTTAAAGAATTAGTTATTAATAAAATAAATTTTTATTAATATTATTCTATGCTATGTGTTTATTAATCGTTCTATAACCTTGAATGATTATAAATCGGGAGGATTCTGGCTATGAGCTAGACTGAAAGAGTAAGAATTTTCAAGACGAAAATAAAAAATTTTCGGGAACAAAAAATATTTTCGAGGAAAAAGACGAAATAGGCACTATTCACCCGACGAAACCCTAAGGGTTAGGGTTTGAATAACCTAAGCCTTTCTGAGAGTTCGGTATGTCGAAATGACATTCCGTCAAAAGATTTGACAATAATATATCGTGAAAAGTTAAGTAAGCAGATAAATGTTTTTTTCAAAAAACGTGCAAAAATCGGACGAAATAAAAACGATGACAAGTATTGCTATGTACTTTTCATTCGTTTAGCTACGTTAGAGGGAAACATGAAGGAAAATTCTCAACGCCAAAAAGTGTTTTTCAATTTTTTGGATATTCAAAGAATACGTAAAAGTTAATCGGTAAAAGAAAGACAAAATATCCAATAATATTTAGATTTCGAGAATCGCAGTTTTTAAAACTGTCGGACGAAACCCGTAAGACGGAACCACGAAGCTTCCAAGGGAAGCTACGTGAATAGTAAGGAGGTGGAGTAAGGACTAAGAAGACTTAAGGAGTAAGTAAACTTAAAGGCTAAGAAGACTTAAGGGCTAACAAGACTTAATGGCTAAGTTAATGTGGATACCAAGTTAACTTAGGGCTTAACTCTTGAATAGTAAGGAGGTTAAGGGGGGCGAAATGACCAAATTTCCCTAGCCTTGGAAATTCTATAAATAGGAAGCTAACTTTCATTATTTTGGGATTTTGAAAATCCTAGACTTTGAGAGAGAGAGAGAGAGAGAGAGTTCGGATGGGAGAAAGAAGAGGAAGAGGAAAAGCTTATCGACAACACGCTTTGTCCAACGGAGGAAGATTAAATAAGAAAGGTAATCCGAAACTTATCTTCTAATAAATTTTCTTTAAGTTTTTATGTTCAAAAATATAGCTTAATGAAGATAAAGGTAGATGATGTTAGAAATAATTTCATATGGTTGAAATCGTAAGAAAATGAAGAAATAAGAATTAGAAGTTTATTTAATAAATTTCTTATGGAAGTATAAGATTCGTAATGAATTAGAACGATTCGAGTGGATTATATGAATGAGTTGGTGAAATAAGTATGGAATGATGTTCTATAACATCAAATTCCAAGAAAAAGTGGAATCATAATCTAAAATATCGATTAAAAATGAAGAACGAACGAAGAACGCGAAGAACATGAAGAACGTTGTTGATGGACAAATTTAAAACTATCATAAGATAATTGTTGTTGATGGACAAGTTTAAAACCATTGCGTATAAGTTAGTTGCTTATTTCTTGGTTAGGAACGGTAGAAACGTTCATGAAGAACGGATTAAAACTGAGCTATAACGAAGTTATGGCGAAATTTTTGTAAAAGGCGAACGAGTATTAGAAAGTTAGTAAATGAACCCGAATGTGTAGGGTTTCATAATAAAGTAAGAGAACATAGAAAACGTAAGTCATGGACTCAAGAATGAATGAGTTCCGAGTTCGAATGACCGAATTACGGACGAACGAATGAAGAACGTTAAAAGCGAACAAAGGTTGAATATCAAGCCAATTAAATGGCACATTAATAGATTCAGAACGAAGTTCTATTTGAGGGATATTGAAGTACGTAAGATAAGGAAGATAGTGGCTTTGGAACGACCTCGTTCCAAGTTATAACGAAGAAGTTATGAGATCGGGATGCAAGCGTCTCAAAATAAAGTAAACACTTTGAAAAATTTCTGAGTTTAGGGCTTGGCGCTGCAGCACCAGTCATGCCTTGAAGGGCGGTGCCGCAGCGCAAGCTCGAGGGAGAAGGTACTGTTAGTTAGCGTTGCAGCGCGAGAGTTAGTGAAGGACTCGCCGCCGCAGTGCCAGACTAAGGAAGAGGATGATGTAGGCTTGCGCCGCAGCACGAGAGAGAAAGAATAGAGTGACGCCGTAGCGCCGGTGCAAGGCAAGGCCCAGCAATGAGCTTTTAAGTGCTCAATTACTGGGGGATGTGAAAGAAAGAAGTATAAACATATAGTTCACCTAATATAACACTTAAATAAGTGAGTTAAACCTTTAGTAAATGTTGAACGGAAAGATTTAGAGGGATTAAAGGACGAATAATATAAATGCGGGGTATAGAACCGATGTCCGGGGACCGTAGTTGCGATGAACGAACGTGAGGGATTGCTATGATTGTGATTCCTTAGACATTGAGTGACAAAGGTAATGAATAACATTTCAATGTCGTGTCGTGGTAACGAGAGATAAGTGTAAAGCGTTTAGATGATGTGAATGTAACGTAGTTGCGATGAACGATCGGTCTTAGCATACAACGAATAGTATAGCTTCGACATTAAGAAAGAATAATGAACATGGGGTTCATGGGATGGATAACGATTGAAAGCGATTAAAACTTTGAGTAAAGGTTGATTGAGAGATTAAGAGACGAACAACGTAAATGTTGAATACGTAAACGATCCTCGTGAACCGTATTCGAGTCGGACGAACATTCTAAGTGTACAATGATTGTATGACTTAAAAGGTAACGAAGGTAGTAGTAAGATATGATTTATCAAGAAAGCCATAGCGGAACGGTAAAAAGAATAATGAAAGTTCAAGTATGAGTTGGATAGAGAATGTTAGAATGAATGTAAGCGTTAAACACGTTAGCCGACGTGAGGGTTGAATGTAAGAGAATATTAAACGGGTAAAACCTTCACCCCATGTATGGTTTGCCTGTAAGGTAATGAAGACCAATGATTATACCTGTGAACGGTGGAGAAGTTAAATTAAAGACAAGTACGTATAACGTAAAGAAGCCGAGTTAATGTTTATAACTTGGAGGACGTTCCGAGTCGAATGAACCAGACGTTTTAAGATATGAATAAGATAATATAAAATGTTTAACGCTATGACCTCATAGTATTGACATTGAATGATCGTTCCGAGTATACAATAGACTGTACGACTTGGACGATAAAGAATGAGTCCTGAGGTACGAAATTTAATTGCTAGAAAGCCATAAGGAATAAGAAATTGGTTTAACGAACGTTATAGTTAATGGTTCGGATAATTTAAAATAAGTTAGGTTGTGGTACAATCGTAACCTTTAATGGTTGATATATGGGAGCTGGGCTAAACAATTCCTTTCAGAGAGCGAAGTTACATACGAAACTGGCAACCAATCTAACTCACTGTTATAGGCAGTGTGGATGAGACGGGAACTTGTTTGTTGGTTATTTGTGGGAAACCACTCAGAGTACCATATGTACTACAAGTAGAGAAGCGATGTATGCTGAGTCCTATAAAAGTTATAAGAAGAAGATAAGACTGTAAATCTTCAAAGATGATGAACGTTTTGAGTAAAACATCTCCGTATGTCATGAAGTCGTGAACCGGTAATGAAAGTTAGTCACGCAAGCTTAAATTATAAGAACACAAACCTTAAGAAGTAAAGTTAAGTAAACCAATGCGTAAGTCAAGTATATGACTAATTGGTGTACCTGTTATTTCCTTATGTGTTATATAGGCATTTGGAATAAGCAGTTCAGCGTAAACTATAAGCTGTAGCTGTGTGTAAGGTAAGTTTCCTAACTTCATTCATAGTACATGAATGCTAGTTTCTTAAATTTCTCAGATGTTGAACTTGAGAAGTCTTTTCTATGTGCAAATGTGTGATATTTGGACAAGGTGGTAGAACGTATGAGGCCTTGAGCCAAAATTTGAACAGTTCGGTGTTTCTTTGAGATGAATTGTTCTATGATTGGACTGTTCAATACGAGTATGTTCTGTTTTTACATGAACTGTTATTGTTAAGTCTGTGCTAATGATTCTAGCCAGACAGAATGTGTATGAAAAAGGTAGTAGAATGAAAGTATTCAAAGTGCATGTGACTAATGTTTTAAGATGATTGGAATCGAGACTATTCCTATTATTCAAGCTGCTTCATAACCTTTGTTTGGTTATCAAAGTTCTGAAGAATGTTTAAAATCTTGAAGTTGTTTGTTCAACTGTTATGACTTGTTGGACAATTGAATGCTCACAATTGCTTTAAATGAAAAATATTTTCAGCGAACGATGTTAGAAAGAATTTAAGAATCCCGTAAAGATCAAGCTGATCGGTATCCAGACGAAGTGTCATTTAGTATATGAATGTGCGTGAAGATCAAGTGAAGACTTGTAATGTAGAATAGTTTAATTGAACTATGGACTAGTTTAATGAATTGATATGTATCCTTGGTGGCGGGTAAAAGTCACTCTTGTACGATGTAAAAAATAATGTAATTATCATTATTTGTAATAAAAGAGGTTATAAGGTTTCTAGAACCTAGGATTCGAGAATATATGTTATTATATTTAACTATATAATGACGTATGTTGGGCAAGAGAAGGAATCGTGACGCACGAAAATCGAGTGTGAAGTTGGACCGAATTTCGGGGCGTTACAAGATATATGATAACATATGTGATGTGGTGTATGGCTAAATAAATATATATACTATAGTTATGAATATATATATATATATATATATATATATATATATATATATATATATATATATATATCATTAAAAATGAAAGCTTCATAACCTAATTATACATTAAATAATCTAAGGGTTATAGTAATAAAGAATAGTTAGCATTTAATATGTATACTAACTTAAGTGGATAGTTTTATTATTGCAAGTGATTAATAATTGTAAACTTAACTACGTTACAAGTTAAAGAGATTTGTGTATGTAATTAAATTGCATAAGATTGGAAATAGAAACCCTAAATAAACAATTAAGGTAATATATATTAAAATTGTTAAACTATGTTTATTACATAGCCCAAAACAATTAAAAGAGAAGCCCAAAATAAATAAAATGCAAACCAATACTTAACCCACTTTGTAACAACCGAGAAATTCGGATCTATTGCAAAATAATTTTATTTAATTAAATAATTAATAAAATTATATTATTTGTTATTATTATGTGTTTGTAAGATGAATGTCGTTCTATAACCTAGAAGCGTCAGAAAGTTGTAGTATTTTGACTACGTGAAGGAATTAAAGTGTTAGAATTTCTAAGACGAAAATAAAAGTTTTTTGAGAAATTTTTCTGAAAAATACTATTCACGCATTTCTGCTCGGGAATTATTTTTGAACTTCCGAAAAATACGTAATGATAGAATATTGAGGTGAGATGAATTATGTAATAACAATTCAAGTATAGAAAACGTAATTTTTTGCCTACGGACTTAATTTGAGAACGTTAGGAAAAATAAAGCGTTAAGAAACTTAAGTAATGATCGTATAATACATAGGTATTGTACGAGGTAATGAATACGAGTATGACACAAAGTATTATACGAGTATGTATGAATGATGGTATATCGTATATGTTGAATAAGTATACGATGTAGAATACAAGATTAGTACGTATACAATACGTTCTAAGGTTTTAAGCCATATGTAATTGGACTTGTGAGATGGTATAAGAAATGAAAAGTCTAAGTGGGATTATGTGTAAGCCCAATATAAACTAATGTTAAGGCCTAATTGTTTGTTAATGAATAAGCTAAAGGTGTGTTAAATACAAGCCCAAAGCATATGTTATGTTAATTAAACCTAAAGCCCAAAGTTAAGATCTAATGGGCAAGCATGATCCATGGGGCAACCCATAAGGGATCTTGGTGCCCAATAGACCTGACAAACGGGCGGGGCGGGCTCGGGTCGGGCCGTGCCGAGCGCGGGCGGGCCAAAAATGAGCCGGGCTAAAAATGGCCCGGGTTTTGGCGGGCTGAAAAAGTAAGGCCCGTGGCCCGGGTTGGGCAGGCCAGGCCGGGCCGGTCCGCGGGCTTTTACCTATTTTTTTTTTGCAAAATCTTGATACACCAAAAATAGTAATAATAATAATTTTTATTACTTAAATTAACTACATATCTCAATCAATTAAAATTTTAATAGTATTATAATTTTAGATATTATTCTAAAGGCATGATTTTGGATAATGATTGATTTACACTCCAAATAAGTAGGGGAAATACATAATTAAGGGATAATGATTGATTTACTTTTCAAATGTACTACAATAAGTAGGTGGATTGCATAATTAAGGGATAAAATTATCTATATTATTGTGTATAGATTTTGGACTTGCAATCTAAAAAATTAGTGGTTGATTCAGATTATATATTGCTAGTAATTCAAAGTATATAATCTAATTTGATTCTTTAAAATTAATATAATTTATTTAACTTTTAAAAATAATAAATATTGTAATTAATATTAATATATAGATAATTTTAAATTTTTATAATTATATTATCTAACTTAAAGTCTTAAACTAATAATTGTTAATTTAATAGTTTTATACTTTGAAATTATTAACTACATATCTCAATCAATTAAAATTTTAATAGTATTATAAATTAGTATTATTAATTAATTACCTATATTAACTACGTATCTTAATTATAATTTTCAAATATAGTTAAAATTTATTGAAGATTGCATTAAAAACAAATAGTTGTTGTAGTTTAGTTGGTTTAAACTCTTATTTATTTACTTACAAGTCTTGTGTTCAAGCCCTACAAGTAGAAAAATTTTATTTAAAAAAAAAAAAAAAACTCACGGGCCGGGCCAAAAACGCCCAAGTTTCCATGGGCTAAAAAAGTTAAGCCCAAAGCCCAATTTTTACGGGCCAGCCCGGCCCGGCCGGTAGGCCTGGACCAATTTTGTCAGGTCTAGTGCCCAAGCAATGGATAAGTGTTGTGATGACCAAGCAAAGAGTGTGATGGGCAAGTAAACTTGATGGCTAAGCTAGGAATAATAAGGACGTTTAATTAAGGAGGTGAGATGGCCTAAAAGACTAAACTACCCTAATATAGCAATTCCTATAAATAGAGAGCTTGGATTTCATTTTCCTTGTTCAATATTTCCACCAACAACGTATAAAGTGTTTATTGGTTAGAGAGAATAAGTTAGAAAAGTTAAACTTTGAAGCAAGAAGTAAGAGCAAGAAAGATTCAAGTGATTATCAAGGCTAAACCTCCTATGTTATTAGTATTCCATCTCTACCATTGTAGGTTGATAAGAGAAGTGAGGATTAATGGACATGTAAGCTAAGAAATGATAAGAATGAATAATCTAAGGACTTAAGTTTTAATAAGCCGTGAATATGCACTTTGTTCATAGATAAGTGATGAGTGAGTTTTATACTCATAATTCAGTGCACATGAGCTTAATTTTTTGGATGTTTTTAAGTGTTTGTGTCTATTCATGCATGTTTTATATTGTTTTATAGGAATTGGGATAAAAGTTACATGGATCGACGTTTGGGATGGCTAGATTCGTGTTTTCGGCTTGCCATTTACATAGCAGTCACTTCAGAGCCAATTTTAGTATTTTTTTGGACCTTATTTAGAAAAACTTAAAGAATGACAGTTGTAGATATACGTCTCCTCTTTTCGGAACATCTTGAATTATCAAAATCGGAGTTCGGACGAAGAAGTTATGGCAATTTTCCCAAAAGACGTCGGAGTAGAAAGTTTCTCGAAATGAGGCCAGCGCCGGGGCGCCCAAATCAAGCCTATTTGCAGCGTCGGGGCGCTACAGGGCAGAATCCCAGCGCCGTGCCCAACGCCAGGGCACTGGGGAAGAGTCTGGTCAGGCTTGGACGCGTTTTGGGGCGAATTTTGACACTTTTTAGACTCCAAATTGGATTGGGTTTGTTCCTAAGCTAAAAATTAGACTTGTAACCTATAAATACATGATGTAAGGCATAAAATAGAGGGGGATTACATAGATTAGAGTAGAGATACACTCCATTAGATTAAACATTAACCTTAGTTCTTATTAGTTTTGGAGATTGAAGCAACTTGGACATCATTGAAGATCAAGAGCAGGAGCAAGAAGGGAGTATTTGATTTATTTCAATTATTTATGTCAATGGGAATTATTCATCTTGTCTTGTGCTTATTGCTTAATTATTTGATCAGTAATTACCTTGTTACTCTAGAAGGAATTGAAAGAGGAATTCTAGGGTTAGAATTGGGCATGATAACATGTGACTTAGTTATTTTCATGGTGAATAATTAGGTTTGTGAATTGAATGAAAATATCTATTCACCGCATGTAACACATAAGGAATTGGAATTGAAGGAGTTTAATTCAATTGTTTTGCATAGGAATATAGCGAGATTAATCTGGATTAAATAGAAGTCAATTGCTCACTTGGAAAAGAACTTTTGGCATTTGAGAATTCCTGTTAGCAATTAAGTAGACATAATATTTGGGATAATTGGATAATTGATTTATAGTTCATAATTGGGGATATTGAAGTCTTAATCTTTATTTATTTGAATTAATTTTAGAGTAATCTAATTTTAATTGATTAATTTAGTTTTCTTAATTAGAAAAATCACAATTTATGGTTGTTTAAATAAAATTGATTTGGTTAAGAGTTAGTACTTGGTAATTTTTATAAAATAATTCCTCGTGGGAACGATACTTTTCTTATCACTTTATTACTTGTTGACCGTGTATACTTGCACGTATCTTTTGATTGTGAAATCGATTAACAAGTTTTTGGCGCCGTTGCCGCAGAATTAATTTAATAATTATTTACCAATATTAATTTCAATCAAATTAGTCTTAATTTAAATATTTTTATTTATATTTTTAATTCTCTTCCTATATTTTTTTTTCAGGTACCATGGATGACTTTGCGTATCAATGGCCATACACGAACATGACTCAACCAATGGAAACAGGGATTTATGGACTCGCGACACTTTCAGAATTGGCAGCACAGGTGTCCGCAATAGCTAAGCAAATGGAATTATGGCATCCACAATCAACACAGCAGGTAGCAATGGTTTGTGAATTAAGTGCTGGGGGTCATGCTACGGATCAGTGTGCCATAAATTTTGAATCAGCTCAGTTAGTAGGGAGCTATAATCCCTCAACTCAACCGTATCCGACTCAAAATGCATATAATCCAGGTTGGAGAAAACATTCGAGGTTTTCATGGAGTAACAATCAAGCTTCAACTCAAGCACCTAGACAACAAAACACATCCGGATTTCAAAATCAGACTCAACAATAACCAGAGAGGAAATCGAGTTGGGAAGAAGCCTTGGAAAAATTCATTAGAGCATCTGACAAAATGAACGAGGAACAAGACAAAAAAATGAATCAAATAGAGCTGAATATGCAAAGCCAAAGTGCGTCGATCAAAAATCTGGAAAATCAGTTGGGGCAGATAGCACATGCATTGAACAGCCATCCTCAATACACTTGGCTCTATGACATGGATGACGAGACTGATAATGAGCCCGAACCAAATCTGCAACCGGATGTGCCAAATGATATATATGTTGAAAGAGAGGAAACAATTGGGAACCAACAAAATGAGATCGACGAAGATCTAACTTTGAGTACCAACGAAGATGAGCCAATTTTGATAGTTTCCCATGTACCTTCTCCACCAAAGTTTAAGAATCCAAGCAGTTTTGCAAAACCATGTCCAATTGGCAGTCATGTCGTAGGCAAAGCTCTTTGTGACATAAGAGCTAATACAACTGTGGAGTCATGGTGGGTTGAAAAGGAGAAGATAGAGGAAGAGCCCATTGTGTTTGCCAAGCTTCCATGCCACAATCTGATCACAAACAAAATGGGGAAAGCACCTAGTGGTTTGTCGTACTTAATGGGGATCCTATCTAAAAAGATCATGCTATGTGACTTAAACTTAATAGCCATTACAATTAGAAACCTCCCAAAAGAGACATTATTAATGATGGATGGAGGGTTCCTCAATTTTTGCAGGGGAATTGGATAGAGAATTGAAGAAGTCAGGCTGAGACTAGAAACTAAGCGCTTATTGGGAGGCAACCCAAGTTTAATTTTTAATTTTTAGTTTTTATTAAGTTTTATATTAGTAGTTTTAAATTTGTATTTATTTAGGATTTAATAAAATTGCTTCTATCATGGTTTATAGGTTATTCAAGTCAAATTCAAGTGTGGTGCCCAATTTGTTCTATGTGCCTAGCCTATTCTCTAAACTTAGCGGACAAGGAGGAATATTGCTATATTATGTCAGGGAAGTCCTCTCTTTTAATTTTTCCTATCTTAGCCATTGAGGACAATGTCTGTTTTAAGTTTGGGGGTATTTATCATGTTTAGTATTTACTTGGGCAATGTTTTAATGAAATTTGATTTTGGCCAATGATAAGTAGGTGGTTGATATTGTTAACTCTTGGAGAATTGATGAGCATACTTACTCTATATTTTAACTCATTAGTTGGTTTTCACATTACTTGCGAAATTTTTTAAAAAATTTACACATCCATTTGTTTAGCCAGTTGGGATTGACATTTTTTTGGCTAAATTCTTATGAAAGATACCATTGCAACTTGAGAAATCTGATTTGAGCATCATTCGAAGTGAAAATTAGGCACTCACATAAGTTTGGGGGAAATCTTGGGGTATTTTTGAAAAAAAAAATATTGGAACCTTCAGGAGTTGAATAATTGAAGCATGTGGTGGGTCGAGATGGAGCATAAAACGCACTCCCCATAAATACAGGCACGAGATGGAGCGTAAAACGCACTCGTTCATGAAAAGTGGAAAGTGAGATGGAGCGTAAAACGCACTCACTAAATAGAGAAAAGAAAATATATATGTTTGAAAAATTTGGGAAGGGTTTATATGAGCTTAAAAGTTGAATATCCGGTTGATCCTCAAGAAAAAAAAATGTATTTTGTCTATTTTAGCGGTGATTGATGTGATAAGAAGTTTTGAGAGTTGTTTTGAAAATCTTTTATGAGTGTTAGTTGATCTTAGCTAAATCATGACTAGTTTGAACATATGGATGCATACACGCACTTAAAGGATCATGAGTAGATGTGAAGCTAATGAAAGTTATTGAAATTTTAGACATGACATTGTTTTGAAATTTTCTGCGGGTTATCATTTGTTGTAACCTTTGAGGCCATTGTGCGAGTTCATATTGATTCATTATTTGGGTGGATCATTGCTAGAGGATGAATTTTTCTAAATTGTGTTTTTGCGTGAGGACAAGCAAATGTTTAAGTTTGGGGGTATTTGATGAGTGAGTTTTATACTCTTAATTGAGTGCGCTTGAGCTTAATCTTTTGGATGTTTTTAAGTGTTTGTGTCTATTCATGTATGTTTTATGTTGTTTTGTAGGAATTGTGACAAAAGTTACATGGATCGACGTTTGGGGTGGCTAGATTCGCGTTTTCGGCTTACCATTTACACAGTAGTCACATCAGAGCCAATTTGAGTATTTCTCTGGACCTTATTTCGAAAAACTTAAAGAATGAAAGTTGTAGATCTACGTCTCCTCTTTCCGGAACATCTTAAATCATGAACATCGGAGATCGGACGAAGACGTTATGGCCATTTTCCGAAAGGACGTCAGAGTAAAAAATTTCCCAGAATGAGGCCAGCGCCGGGGAGCCCAAACCAAGCCTATTTGCAGCGCCGGGGTGCTACAGGGTAGAATCCCAGCGCCGTGCCCAGCGTCGGGGCACTGGGGAAGAGTTTGGTCAGGCTTGGACGTGTTTTTGGGTGAATTTTGACACTTTTTAGACTCCAAATTGGATTGGATTTGTTCCTAAGCTAAAAATTTGACTTGTAACCTTTAAATACATGATGTAAGGCATAAAATAGAGGGGGATTACATAGATTAGATTAGAGATACACTCCATTATATTCGACATTAATCCTAGTTCTTATTAGTTTTGGAGATTGAAGCAACTTGGAGATCATTGAAGATCAAGAGCAGGAACAAGAGAGGAGCATCAGATTTGCTGACAACAGATTCTATTCTCTTCTCTTATCATACTTTTATCTTTTAATGTCTATTTAGTTGTGAATTCTTAGTTTTAATTCATTAATTATGAACTAACTCTTTTATTAAGATTTCAATTGAACCTTTTATGTTTATGAATTAATTATTTGATTTATTTCAATTATTTATGTCAAGGTGAATTGTTTATCTTGTCTTGTGCTTATTGCTTAATTATTTGATCAGTAATTACCTTGTTACTCTAAAAGGAATTGAAAGAGGAATTCTAGGGTTAACACTGGGCATGATAACATGTGACTTAGTTATTTGTATGGTGAATAATTAGATTTGTGAATTGAATGGAAATATCTGTTCACCGCATGTAACACATAATGTGAGACCCCAGATTTTATGAATAAATATTTAATTTTTCTCGAAATAATTTTTTTATGGTGTGGATTTGATATAATAGTTATGGGTAGTATTTATAAATTTTGCAAAGTATGCAAGTTGTTATAAAATATTCGTTTGGTCGGAGAATATTCTTTTTGTCGAGGAATATTCGTACGACGGCACAATCATTGGTGGACCCCACAACAGAATTATTGTCGGATTGAGAAAACGACAAAGATAGTTTATTAAAAATAACGGCGGAAGTTTTACCATTGTTACTGTTGAACTACTCGGTAGTAAAAGTACAGTAATACGCGTGGTTGCATAGTAGCACACGGTATTGATTATTGATGCTTACGTGAGAAGTCACTCAGCTATACTCAATTATTGCTACAGTAATTGCTGCATCATATCTTTTAAATTATCGTCATAGTATCATCTGTATAATATGTTATATTATTAAATCAATAATTGAGACGTTGTGGTAAGTTTGGTTATTTTATGGGGGGCCATATGTCATCATCTAAGAGTCTCTTCGTCAATAGTAATTACCGTCGTCAATAGTATTTACCTTGGTCAATAGTAATTACCTTCGTCAATATTATTTACCTTGGTCAATAGTATTTACCTTGGTCAATAGTAATTACCTTCGTCAATAGTATTTACCTTGGTCAATAGTAATTACTTTCGTCAATAGTAGTTGTCCCTTCAATATTACCAAGAGTCATTTGACCCTTCGTTAAGACCAAGAGTCATTTGACCCTTCGTTAAGACCAAGAGCCACCCTCAGTTTTTCTATAAATAGAGGCCTAGGGCTTCATTATTTTTCACGAATTCATTCAAGCTATAGAGAGAGAAAGTATAGAGAGAATAAGAGAGAGAGAGAATAAAAGTATTCTGCTACATCACTTTTCCAATATCCAGTTCTTTTAAGGTAGGGAATATTATTTCTTTTATATTCATGAAGAGAACTTCTGTTATTCCATTCGTTATTATTCTGTTGGAATAACCAGTATACGCGGTCTACCTTATACTTGGTGACATTCTTCTATTATTCTGTTGGAACATCCTGTCTGTGTGTTTTACACCGGACCTGGTTCCGTTTATTATTCTGTTGGAACATCCTGTCTGTGTGTTTTACACCGGACCTGGTTCCTTTTTTATTATTATTCTGTTGGAACATCCTGTCTGTGTGTTTTACACCGGACCTGGTTCCATTATTTATTATTCTGTCGGAATATCCTGTCTGTGCGTTTACGCCGGACCTGGTTCCATTATTTATTATTCTGTTAGAATAACCTGTCTGTGCGGTCTATCGCATGCATGGTGATTTCTTTTGTTATTCCATTCTTTATTGTACTCAGTTGGTTAAGTTTTGACTTCTATACTCCATGAAATTTGTGGAATATCCTTGATAGTTGCGTTTCATCCAGTATCTTTTCAAGAAAATATTCTTCTAAGCATTCTTGAATTTTACTCCACAATGCAGTATCATGTTGACAATTTGGACGTTGTTAATTCCTGGATAAATTAATTCTTGAACTTGTTTTATTGAATTCTTATATCATTGTCATCATCCTCATGTTTATAAAATGTTGAAAGTCATCTGTGGCCTGTAGTGCATAGATGGACTTGGTATGATTATGACCAGGGTTATTCGGTATAATCATGACCGTAATGTTGCAAATGATGTGGTAAAAGTCCTCATTGGCCGTAGTGCATTGATGGACAGTTGTTGGCATGATCATGACCATTAATGAATATACGAATATCCTTGGCCGTAGTGCAGGGGTGATTCGATGATGTGGATTATTTTATTAAGCTGAGTCTCAGCGATCACAGTGTTGGAAAATCTTTTAAATCATAAAAGATAGTAGAGTTTATTTTCTACTTGACTCTTTTAATGGATTGCTTGTTCCGCTACAGTTAAACTTGATGTCTATTATATTTTATCAGTTTAACATTGTTGAAGGCTAACGATAATTTATTCTGCATTATCTTAGTCATAATATTTCTTACTGGGCTAGTTGAGCTCACCCTTTCTTTCACTGTTCTCTTCAGGAAATGAGAACGTAGCTGGGGCAAGTCGGGGAACGGAGTGATGGTCCGAAGAATAGTATTAGTTAGTAGTCCTCACTATTCTATATAATGGTGTGTTAATAAATGTAATGAGGACTCCTTTTGAGTATGAATACTCTCTAGAAGATAATATTTGTATTCAAACTCACAGTTTATGTTTTGTCGTATTGTACACGACAGTTGTATTATTAAGTTGTATTTGTATTCTGTACTATGTATCTGACGACCCAAGATGGGTGATGTATACCTAATTTTGGGGGCGTCACAGTTGGTATCAGAGCTTAGGGATATGATCCCTGGCTAGGATGTGAGAATAGAACTAGGAGGGGAGAGACGGGGAATTCCTTCGCTAGTATGACCTACCTAAGTTTATTTGGTATTTAATTGGTCGGTCAAAGTATATGGATAATATGTTATATGTTAATTAACCCTTGTTTTGTTGCAGTATTTGCAAATGGCATCCGAAAATGTTGAGATAAACAATGAAGCACATGAGACTATTGAATCACCAATGATCAATGCTCAGGGTAATGTGCAACCAGAGGACAATAATCCTCATAAAAATAATAACACCGATGAAATGGTGAATGATGGGATGGTCAGAGACTTTATGCAATTCATGCAACAACAAAATAACTCTCGGACGGTCACCGCTAAGCAGTTCAAGGAGCAATTCATGCAACAACGGGCGAGAGCGGCTCCTATCCAAAATGAAGGAGGAAACAATGACAACTCACGGTTGGTCACCGCTAAGCAATTCAAGGAGCTAGGACCACCGGAGTTTTTGGGAAAGCCAGAACCACTTAAGGCGGAGACGTGGTTAAAGTAGATCACCAAGATATTTGATGTCTTGGGATGCTCCGAGGAGCAAAAGGTTCCCTTTGCCACCTTTATGTTGCGTGAAGAGGCAGATTACTGGTGGGAATCTGTAAAATGTACCCAGCCTGACGCACTCAAGATGTCTTGGGAGAAGTTCCAAGAACTGTTCAATGACAAGTACTTTCCCGAAAGTATTCGTCACATGAAGGAGGTGGAATTTATCAAGTTGGAGCAAAACAACATGACCGTGTCGCAGTACGAAGCCAAGTTTGCCGAGTTGTCCCGATTTGCATCCCACTTGGTGGATAATGAAGAGAGAATGACGCGGATATTTTTAAGAGGTTTGAAACCGGAGATACGTCAATATCTTATTTCTCATAAACTGTGTCTGTATTCAGATGTTGTAAATAGGGCTCAATTAGTAGAACGTGATAACGAGTCAACGCAACCAAAAGAGAGCAGCCGGAAAAATGATAATACTGGTGATAACAGTCATCAAAGCGGTGACAATAAGCATGGAGGGAATCAACATGCCAGAAATGGTAACCACTTCAATGGTAATCATGGTCAAAACAATAAGAATGGACATTTCAAGAAGAGAAAATTCAACAATGATGGAAAGACGTCAGCACCAGCACCCGTTGTTAAGGAAGGAGAACGACCACCTATCATATGCTTCAAATGCGGAGGGGAGGGACACATCAGTCCAAACTGCTTGATGCCATCCAAAGCATGCTATAATTGTGGAAGAGAAGGTCATTTAGCCCGATTTTGTCGTTCACCGAAGACAAGTTCAGATAGGATGGAGGCACCAAAGACCGTCCCAGAAAAGCCAAAGCCAGTAGTTTAAGAGAGAGCGTTTTTTTTCGTGACGAGGAACCTGAATAAAATTATCACGGGTATGTTAGTCATAAACTCTTGTGAAGTCTATACCGTGTTAGATACCGGTTCTACTCACTTTTTTATTTCACCTAGTTACGTTCAATGTTTGAAGTTAACTCCGGAGAACTTAGACTTTGATATGTCTGTTTAAAGTCAATTGGGAGAAATCTTCATTACCTCCACTATTTATAAATCTTGTTCAAATCAACACTTTCACGTTACCTGTCGATCTTATCTCTTTGAAAATACTTGCCTTTGATGTGATTTTTGGAAACGATTGGTTAACTGCTCATCATGCTTTTCGTAAGGTTGTTAGCTTTCATATTCCTAACCAACCTATTATGCGAATTCAAGTAACCAAATCACTAAAGTCAATCATTGTCATATCAAGCCATAAGTAAAAATCCCCGTTCCTTTCGTTGTTGACTTCCTGGTGTGGAATGCACCGAAGCTAGACTTTCCGTAGGAGACGTTGTAAATGACGATGGCAAGTTGATAGGTATCAATGTGACGTGTTATCCAAGTCTTGGATGAGGGTCACAGTTTTGAACAATATTTCTATTGTTAATAAATTTCTTGACGTATTCTTGAAGACTTCTTAGCCTACCCCAGAGCGTAAAATTGAATTTTGTATTGACCCCAGTACAAAACTCATTTCTTAAACCCTCAAATATTTCTTCAACTAAAACGAACGTATTATGCGCCAAAGACATTGGCTCGAGCTGTTGAATATTACGATCGTACCATTCAATAATATCGTGGAAAAGCGAACGTGGTAGCTGACGCGTTGTGTAGAAGATCGTATACGGTTACAAGTGCGAATATACGAACCCACGTGAAGATAACGAATATACGATTAAAATCGACTTTAATCGATAAAGTTAAAGCCGCTCAAGCTACATACTCAGAGCTGATAAATGTGAAGAAGAAGGTTCAAGAGGGCGTTATTCTAGAAGCAAGAATCGACGAAGAGAGGAAATCTCAACTCTCGATTTAATTGGCCCATTTGAAATCCTCGATGAAGTAGGAACTGTGGCCTAAAGACTCGTTTTACCGCCAAGTATGTTGCGTGTTCAGAACATTTTTTTTACATATCGATGTTACGTAAATATGTGGACGACCCGAACCACATTATTAATTTAGAACCGGACGAGATAGCGAAATATTTAACGTATGAGGAGATACGTGTTAACATCTTGGATAAGAATGATCATATTCGATGCTTAAAGGTTATACCTCAAGAGTTAGAATTTGAAGTGAAGTCAAGGTATCCTCACATGTTTGGCATACCAAGTACGTACGTAAATTTCGAGGGCGAAATTCCATAAGGAGGGGAGATTGTGAGACCCCAGATTTTATGAATAAATATTTAATTTTTCTCGAAATAATTTTTTTATGGTGTGGATTTGATATAATAGTTATGGGTAGTATTTATAAATTTTGCAAAGTATGCAAGTTGTTATAAAATATTCGTTTGGTCGGAGAATATTCTTTTTGTCGAGGAATATTCGTACGACGGCACAATCATTGGTGGACCCCACAACAGAATTATTGTCGGATTGAGAAAACGACAAAGATAGTTTATTAAAAATAACGGCGGAAGTTTTACCATTGTTACTGTTGAACTACTCGGTAGTAAAAGTACAGTAATACGCGTGGTTGCATAGTAGCACACGGTATTGATTATTGATGCTTACGTGAGAAGTCACTCAGCTATACTCAATTATTGCTACAGTAATTGCTGCATCATATCTTTTAAATTATCGTCATAGTATCATCTGTATAATATGTTATATTATTAAATCAATAATTGAGACGTTGTGGTAAGTTTGGTTATTTTATGGGGGGCCATATGTCATCATCTAAGAGTCTCTTCGTCAATAGTAATTACCGTCGTCAATAGTATTTACCTTGGTCAATAGTAATTACCTTCGTCAATATTATTTACCTTGGTCAATAGTATTTACCTTGGTCAATAGTAATTACCTTCGTCAATAGTATTTACCTTGGTCAATAGTAATTACTTTCGTCAATAGTAGTTGTCCCTTCAATATTACCAAGAGTCATTTGACCCTTCGTTAAGACCAAGAGTCATTTGACCCTTCGTTAAGACCAAGAGCCACCCTCAGTTTTTCTATAAATAGAGGCCTAGGGCTTCATTATTTTTCACGAATTCATTCAAGCTATAGAGAGAGAAAGTATAGAGAGAATAAGAGAGAGAGAGAATAAAAGTATTCTGCTACATCACTTTTCCAATATCCAGTTCTTTTAAGGTAGGGAATATTATTTCTTTTATATTCATGAAGAGAACTTCTGTTATTCCATTCGTTATTATTCTGTTGGAATAACCAGTATACGCGGTCTACCTTATACTTGGTGACATTCTTCTATTATTCTGTTGGAACATCCTGTCTGTGTGTTTTACACGGACCTGGTTCCGTTTATTATTCTGTTGGAACATCCTGTCTGTGTGTTTTACACCGGACCTGGTTCCTTTTTTATTATTATTCTGTTGGAACATCCTGTCTGTGTGTTTTACACCGGACCTGGTTCCATTATTTATTATTCTGTCGGAATATCCTGTCTGTGCGTTTACGCCGGACCTGGTTCCATTATTTATTATTCTGTTGGAATAACCTGTCTGTGCGGTCTATCGCATGCATGGTGATTTCTTTTGTTATTCCATTCTTTATTGTACTCAGTTGGTTAAGTTTTGACTTCTATACTCCATGAAATTTGTGGAATATCCTTGATAGTTGCGTTTCATCCAGTATCTTTTCAAGAAAATATTCTTCTAAGCATTCTTGAATTTTACTCCACAATGCAGTATCATGTTGACAATTTGGACGTTGTTAATTCCTGGATAAATTAATTCTTGAACTTGTTTTATTGAATTCTTATATCATTGTCATCATCCTCATGTTTATAAAATGTTGAAAGTCATCTGTGGCCTGTAGTGCATAGATGGACTTGGTATGATTATGACCAGGGGTTATTCGGTATAATCATGACCGTAATGTTGCAAATGATGTGGTAAAAGTCCTCATTGGCCCGTAGTGCATTAATGGACAGTTGTTGGCATGATCATGACCATTAATGAATATACGAATATCCTTGGCCGTAGTGCAGGGGTGATTCGATGATGTGGATTATTTTATTAAGCTGAGTCTCAGCGATCACAGTGTTGGAAAATCTTTTAAATCATAAAAGATAGTAGAGTTTATTTTCTACTTGACTCTTTTAATGGATTGCTTGTTCCGCTACAGTTAAACTTGATGTCTATTATATTTTATCAGTTTAACATTGTTGAAGGCTAACGATAATTTATTCTGCATTATCTTAGTCATAATATTTCTTACTGGGCTAGTTGAGCTCACCCTTTCTTTCACTGTTCTCTTCAGGAAATGAGAACGTAGCTGGGGCAAGTCGGGGAACGGAGTGATGGTCCGAAGAATAGTATTAGTTAGTAGTCCTCACTATTCTATATAATGGTGTGTTAATAAATGTAATGAGGACTCCTTTTGAGTATGAATACTCTCTAGAAGATAATATTTGTATTCAAACTCACAGTTTATGTTTTGTCGTATTGTACACGACAGTTGTATTATTAAGTTGTATTTGTATTCTGTACTATGTATCTGACGACCCAAGATGGGTGATGTATACCTAATTTTGGGGGCGTCACACATAATGAATTGGAATTGAAGGAGTTTAATTCAATTGTTTTGCATAGGAATATAGCAAGATTAATCTGGATTAAATAGAAGTCAATTGCTCACTTGGAAAAGGACTTTTGGCATTTGAGAATTCATGTTAACAATTCAGTAGACATAATAATTGGGATAATTGGGTAAATGATTTATAGTTCATAATTGGAGATATTGAAGTCTTAATCTTTATTTATTTGAATTAATTTTAGAGTAATCTAATTTTAAATGATTAATTTAGTTTTCTTAATTAGAAAAATCACAATTTATGGTTGTTTAAATAAAATTGATTTGGTTAAGAGTTAGTACTTGATAATTCCTCGTGGAACGATACTTTTTTATCACTTTATTACTTGTTGACCATGTATACTTGCAGGTATATTTTGATTGTGAAATCGATCAACAATAAGCTATGAACTAAGGAAGAACTTGTAAGACTTGTAACATGTTTACATGAATGAAGTTAGTATGATAAAAGGATGTAAGAATGATGATTAGAAGACATGAACTATTATAAGTAATGAGAAATGAAATTGTATGTAGTTTATACTTTAATAAGTTATAAGCTCATGAAGAACAAGTAATAACTTATCATGAAATAAGTGATGTAATATGTATGTTAAGATGTCAATATGATGGATAGAAGCCATTTGGAACAATGAACAAATCATAAGTAACGAAGTTTATGCCGGAATTCACACGATTAGACGATAATCGTCGAATTCGTGAAATTCTTGGATTAGAAGTCGAATTTTGATATTAAGCTCATAAACGTTAGTTTTCGATGGAGTTAAGTCTTATTTGGCATTATAGAGTTGCGAACTCGAAAATGATTAGATTCCGACTTAGAACGAAGAAACGAGCGTTGAACGTTTACGAACGTTTATCGTTTTCGTTAAAATGAACTCAAAGGTGAATTTCGAGTTAACGAAGTCAAAAATGTAAAATTTATTCATAAACACGTAGAGTATGTGGTTTATGAGCTAATGGCTTTTGAACCAGCCAATTCTGACTTAAAATGATCAAATTTAGAGTCTGGGAAGTTCACTAAGTAGAAAATCTTCTGTCAATTTTTCTAAGGCATAGAGTTTGTGCCATAGCGCGACTCAAAGAAGAATGGCTGACACTGCAGCGTGAGGTCAGAACCATAGTACAGTGATAGTTTGGCGCCGCAGCGCGACACAGTGAAGAAAAAATGGCGCCGCAGCGCCGAGGCCGAGGCTTGTGTACTGCAAAACCCGCGCCGCAGCGCGAGTCCAAGAAAGAAAGCTGGCGCTGCAACGCCAGCCTTAAGGATTGCGTAGTAAGGAGGGTTTGTAAGTAAAGAAAGAAAGTAAACTAATTAGTAATGAACTAAGCTTGAAGTAACATTGTTTAAGACATTGTTAAACCTTATGTATTATAACTAATGGTTAAAGATAATCAACCGAACTGAACGTAATGACAAGGTTAACTATAACGAAAGCTAGAACCAATAGTAACAAATCTAATACATGATTAGATTGAGAAAGAAGGGTAAGATTTATTAGGAACCATATATGTTTATTCATGACCTAATGTGTTATGTTATGTGATCATCTATTGTAGAGACTTAAGGACCTAAAGTGAATGTGTAATAACAGTAGCAGACGTTGAAGGCAAGTGTTCTAACCATTGTCCCAGTTCAATCTAGACAAGCTTTGTGATTCATGTATTCTTACGCATGTTTTTGATGTATGTATGATGAAGTCAAAGCCAATTCTTTCGGCTAGACTTACGTTATGTGGATTTCTTATAATCTATCAAAGTACTATCAATGTTTTACCAGACTATGTTGGTATGGTTTTCAAATGAAGACAGAGTATGCTAAAATATTTTGTCGTCAAACGACAGGCACATGAGGTTTCCACAACCTAAACGTACATACGTTTAAAGAATGTAGTGCTAATCAACATAGAGTACTATAGGCTGATCACCTAGACGTGCTCGTAAGTAATGTCAGACTTATGGACTTAGTGTCGGGTTGTCCTTTTTAAAGAAAGTATGAAATGCTCAAGGTCTTGGACAAAGTTATATGTTTAATTAATGCTATTCAGTGTGAAACGTTTTGAGGAAAAGAGGTGTTATTTTGAATTATCAAATAGTACTTCGTAACTATTATTCAGTTATTGAAGATATACTATTCCTATGTTTCAAGCATGTCGTTTAAATAGAATTGTTGTACTTGCTGAGCTAGTTATGCTCACTCTTGCTTGAACCATATGAATACAGCTAAAGATCGAACGGACCGAAGGATCCAGTAAAGATAAGGGAAAGGCTAAGGCAGACCGTTGAACTATCTATGTAATAGTATAGGTTTAATGTTGTAATATATTTGATATTATGACAAAAAAAATTATGTATTGGTTATAAATAACTTGGGAAGGGAATATTATTTGGAATATATCTATGACATATTCGTTCTTTTGAGGTATTTC